>CALNVZ010002100.1:62064131-62091782 GCA_940671915.1 Paracentrotus lividus | reverse complement strand
TGGTCGTATTCGGCGCCCCCTAAGTTTTTAATATCAATTATCGGCGTCCCCATCTCTCTCTTAAAATCCTTTGTCAGAGTTCATGCTGGATCTGCTACTCATAAAAATGTGAAAGTCATTAAAAAAATAGACCAGTGGGGTGTAACACAAAGTCTTACGATTGATTAAAAGTTACGATTGATATTTTCGCGATTTTGGACTAGTTGGGGAAATTCGCGAGAGTAAAATTTCGCAATTTTTGTGATGATGTCATTACTATAAATAGCCTTGTATTTAAGTGGAAATTTTCACGAAAATAAAGTCACCGCGAAAATAACCACTTATACAGTACACTCTCCTTTTTGAATAGCATTGAGAAGAATAGTCATGCAATATGTACACACACAAACAACATAATGTTAAAAGAAATCCTTTTTATAAACTCAATGTATTTTAATAATTCATACAGTAATATAATGCAACATATCAACAATAGTATTGTATTCATGAAAATATTAGACAGATCAGGGCATCGAGATGATTGATAAGAATTAGAGACAGGCAAGACAACGTGACCATTTGCGACAAAAAAAAGACAGATGGTTGCCTTCACCTTACAAATACCAAAAGAAAAGTCCCAATCGCGTTGCGACAGCTTAATAAGGAATGTATTATAAACATCGGGTGGGTTGCTATAGTAGATACCATTTGGCAGAGGGGGGAAATTTCGAGAGCCATAAATTCCACGGGTCATAGATAAAGTGATACCTCATTACAACAAACACTTATCTAACAACTCTCCTATAACAAGCTTATTTTACTGTGGCACATCCTTCCACTTTGACATTTTAAAAACCCCAGATACGAAAAAATTTTACCATTCATGTTACCATTGGCGCTGACACGCATTTATTTCTTGTGTTATGGGGGGGGGGTGATCTTTTTATCATCCCCCCACCAACAAAAGAAAGTGCGTCCAGCTCTATGTCAGAGCATGTTAATGTAAGCAAGGCAATATCCTTGGTCCCAAAGAATTTGTTATAACGAGGTTACACTGCTTTTTTTTTTCTTCACAACATCCCAAAATAGTCACATTATGTTGGGCAATCTCAATACTTATTTTTGATGCATTATAAAGGAGACAGTATCAAAAAAGTTGCAGTAACATTATTTGTCTATGTACATATAAACATAAAATGTATTTCTTCACAAAGTACATTTCAACTCAATATATTTATTTTGCAGAGTTCCATGAAATTATCTTGGCAGTTCCTTGTGCACTTTGTGAAGTAATTACATGAAAGTAATATGGATGACTAAGCTCATTAATATTTTGATTTTCACAGTATTATCTTTTTGTATTTCAAAGGGGAATGACAAATAATCTATCTACATACTTCTTTCATGAACATGGCTTATTTAATGTTACATATGGAAGATTAAATTTACTGTTTTCACTCTTAATTTTTATTAGCACAATTATCATTATAAGATCATCAAACACATTGAATGATTCTTGTCCAAAATTATATTTTTTCAATAAGAAGAGCATCATCTAGGATACAATAACCAACCCATCTCCATGGAGACCATGCCAAGTATATTGATGGTTGTTTCATAGGCAATACTTTTGTTAGAAGTCAGAAGACAGAATGGTCTATTTATTTTACATATTCATAAGCGATTACAGAAGACCACAAAATTCCTCTGCTGATAAAATATTATCGTTTCAGTGATTGTGCCATGTGCTTCAATAAATCAAGGGGTTTTGTTGCTGTTTCTTTCCACTCCACTGGTACAAAAGGGGAATAATAATAATGATAATAATGATAAAATTTATAAATGATTTGAAAAGAATCGATAACAGATATTCTGATTTCCATATCTTCCAAGAGAGCAGTATTACAGCGTGTTGTGAGAGTTTAGCATTCATGATGGTTGCAATCACATGCACAATGAAGGATTTCTATGATAGCCTTGCTCACAGGAGAAAGTAATTTTTTAAAAACTAATAAAGCGTTACTGCATTGATATAGATCATGTGTTTCATATATGTTTTGCTTCCAACTACTTTGCCACATATTAATTATGGCATATCACAATGGAGGAAATAGGTACTTGTTCATTTAAATACCAGTCTATAGTGTCATGCACTTTTAATACCAGTAATGCCATGTCATGCCATTGGGGGCATACATACATTGTAAGACATCATCATCTGTCACTCTGTACAACTGATATTCATAATTGTTTTTATGTTTCACTATCGATTCCTACTTCAAGGTTTTCATGAAGCTGCCCAAGTCCAGATTCCAAACCTCTCCTTTCAAATAAACGACTCTACTAGAAACCTACACATAAATGAAGTGTGAATATTACAAATTATGGTAAAAATAGGCCAATAGCAGAACCAGCTTCAGCTCTGACAAAGAATTGTATCGGCCCAGGCACAAGCATAATAGAGTTCCTATTATCCTAAGACAATTGAAGTCAGCTGATAAAATGTTTCGTCAGAGCTGAAGTTAGATCCGCACAGGTAATCCAAAAGAATAGGTAGTGCACAATTTTAGACAGGCTTTCAATCAAGTGATAGGGTAATAATACATGTAGCATTGTACAGCACACTGAAGTGTTCACTTTATTATGAATTTTAAAATAATATTGTTAATTAAGAAGTCGATGAAGATATTTGAACTCTGATCTGTACAGCCTTTCTCCAACCTATTAGAGGATGATAATGGATGTTGCTATAAATGCTACAGATATATATACATGCTATATAGAGTGGGTAAGCTGCTATAAGCTAGCACTACAGCTATCCAGTTCTAGGCATTTCATGCAATGCATCATGGGAAGTATGTCATCGTCGGAATCAAGATACTCAAAAGGGCACTGACTTGTGGGGTTTAGGCTGAAGGTGGTCCACAATTTTGAAAAATACATGCATACTTATAGCACATTCTCACAATGCATCTTACAATCCACTATGATGGAAAAGACACCATAATATATATATTTTTTGTTTTGAAGTGATCAAATGTGAAATAATTTCAACATTTCATTTTACAGACAAATTTCCCCCCAAAGGACTTTTACAGATTAAAGAAGCACAGGTTTTTTTTTTTTTTTTTTTTTTTTGGGGGGGGGAGGGGGTACTTTCATGGTGCATCTATATTAGCAGTAAATGCAATAACGGTAGATAAATGATAGGTCCAACAATTCTATAGCTCTCTCGGAAATCTCTCAGGCATGCTTTTCTCTTGTATTGTGCTATTGACTTTACCCTCATGAAAATTGTCACAACAAAACTAGTTGTATTACGTTAGATTGTTAAATATCATGGAAGCACATTATATTATTTCATACAGCAAGTGACAACAAATGTTTCTGTACAAAAAAGAGGAATTATACTGGCATACACTAAACAAATTAAATGAGCATTCATAAGTAAAAGACTTCATAATATATCGCATCGGAAGAATTTGTGTAACTTCATCTTCTCACAGTTTAAAAACACATTTCTTCCTATCACCATTACACATAACACACCTCATACTATCTTGTATATGAGCAGTGATGTTCCTACATAATACAAACACCAATCATGCTACACAAGTTTCAATTGTATTCCTATCAGTTTATGTAATGAGAATAGTTTGATGTACTAAGGAGAGATTATTTATATCCAATCTATTTTGACACCAAAAGAAGAATTCATGGTAGAGGAAAAATTATTTACATCATTTGAGTGTCTACAATCTGATTTTGATGCAGAATTTTTCTAAACCAAACATTGTTGTTTTGGATATATTTCCCTCCTAAATGGTACATGAAATTAATCAAATGGTATGATCATGTACAATATATTTATCATTTAATTGATATAAATAATAATGTCATATTAATGGCAAGCGCATGGTGAAGTTGCATTACATTACACATTACTATCAAATCATTAGTTCTACAAGAGCCATGCTGAAAGCAATATTTAACATCCAGAGTCCAAAATGCCACCTTGAAACCAAGAAAGACAAACATTTTTTAAAAATGAAATAAAAGATATTTGTTAGTCCAATGAAAAGATTAGAATAATTATAGTGCTCTAAATGCTATGACTACCTTACCCTCTTATTCCATCAATATAGTGATGTAATCATTTCAATTCATTGTTATTGTTGCATACATTGACAATCTACTCAACTCAGAGATGAATTTTCCACTGAAGTAAAAGAATATTTGGTTTGCAATATCAGATCTAATTTGAATTTGAGCCCCTCCCCCCCCCCCCCCAATTGATTTTGTATAGGGTTAACCTATACCAATTTGGTATAGGATATTGTTGATCTAATACACAGGCTGGAAATTCCGAACACGTATGTCAATGAGTTGCCTATCCAAGTAGGCCTACAACCAGCATCATTTAAAAGAACCGAGTGATGACACTTGTCTGTTAGTTTCCACTTTAAACTGTCTGTCACAGAGACAAGGCTTCCTGTAGAATAGAAACTGATTGTACTTTGAACAAGTTTGAATTAGAAATCAATCACCTTTTAATCGTCAAAAACAAATGGATGCATTGGCACTTTCATTCCCCATTTATAACCTTCTCTTCCAAAAAGGACAAATATAAAAAAAAAAAAAATTAAAAAAAAAAGAAAAAAGAAAAGACATCAACCAGAATGACGATCAGAGCTAAACAGAACCAATGTTCAGATGAATCTACTAAATAAAATGCTGCAACTTTATAAAGGAATCCAACTGGGATGATTTGAAATAGAACTTTGTGGAATAAAAAAATAAAGTTAACAGAAGTAACCAATTTACTATCCCTCATGCACAACGTATATTCTTCACCATGATTTTTGAAAGATAAATCCTATAAATTCTTGATTTACCAACAGGCAGTGAACCAACTGAATAATCAATATAATTATTGCATGATTAATACCTTCCCTTTCAAGATTGGTTGTATGTCTGTGCAACGTACATACAACCAATTCAGTCTCAATAAATTTTGCCAAATTTTCATACTTCATTTTTGCATGACTTATGCCAAGGTCATGCTTCAATTATGCACCTCTTTGCATCAGGGCCATAAAGAGTTAATATTACAGTAACTTTGAAATCAATTGTAACTTCCATGGTAACATTGCTCAACAGCCAATCAAAATGCCGTATTTTATGAAACTTAGCATTGATGGCAGAGTTTCTATAATGGTAACTCTTTATGCAACGGAACTTGCTGCGGAACACACATATGACTATGGCATTTCTTCATACACCTTGTGATTTGAATTTAATATTTAATACATGGCTAAATTATTATATGACATAGTGCCTCATACTTGCAAATAGAGTACAACAGTTTAGATTTAATTTATAAAAAAATTTGCAGCTTTATTCTTATTAAATAGGTCTTTGCTTTTCTGTACAAATTAATATTGAAAGCCTTTCTCAACCAAACTTACCCAAGGTACCAAATTGAACTTGGAATGCCTCTTATGAAAGATTTGTAGACAAAGAATAGGAAATTTTAAGATCATACACATGTAACTCACTACAAAGTCTACATATTTCCCCATGCAATACCTCAGAAAATTTTTGTTTTAAGTAATACTTAAACAAAGATCAAAACATTTTTGTTTTTTAATCAATAGAAAAAACTGTTAAGCAAAGCCCCCTTAAAAAAGTTTTAAAAATCTCTCCTCATACAAGAATTTCTCAACAACTGGAGATCATATACCAACTATGGGAATACTGGCATCCAAGTTACAAGGTTATTCCATTTATAGAGCTTCTTATGCAGCAGTCACATGTACACAACGCAAGCCCAGCGCATTGAAAATTGCAGACAACGCGCACACAGAGCGTATACTTAGACTACACGTATTAAAATACACAACAAATGCACTGCGTGGGTTAAGCAAACTTAGCGCATAATGTGCATTGGCCATGCATTGTACATGTGACTGTGCCATTAAGAATGTCGCATATTGTGTTATTTCATTGTCAATGGGCTTTGTTCTGGTATCTAACGACTCTTTACAATGCTGCTAAAAATGTTTCCACATGCACAATTTTTTCTTTCAATACAGGGATAGAAATCTCAATATAAAATTTTTTAAAACATGAAAAAAGGAGTACATAATGTGCTTTGCACAAAGTTTTGCTTTGCAATGCACTTTACAATTTACACTTGCTTGCTTATAAATGCACAACATATAAGAGTTGGATTAATCAAAAAAATTTTGTTTGTAAATTGTCAATGGGGTAAATGATGTCCTTGTTTACCAAACCCCATTTTAGAAGGTACATTAAGTACATACAGTCCAAGACGTTAATCACTGAAATATATCTCATGGGGACTATATATAGGAGCTATTTGATAATACTTTAATTATGTAATGTACATCAAATAGAGGAAATACACATTTAGGAGATACTTCACATATACATAATTTGCAGCTTTAGTCAAAATTGTCTGCAGTTTACAGCAATGAAATGAAATATAAAGTTTATCACGCATTCCTCCTGGCTGATAGTTTGGTCATTGTCGATGACCAACATATATATATAAAGTTTATGAGCAAGAAGTCATATATCTGGGAATCATAATAATCAGACCTTGTAAGGCAGAGCACATTCTTTCTTGCAAGAATGGATTCAAGCAAAAACAAAGTCAAATATGAGGTCACTGCATACTTAGGAAAGGTATATAAGCATTAAAAGATTACTTTTATGTTTCCCCTTATTAAAGTTAGAATATACTTCTTAAGTTTTTGCGTATTTGAAGACATGGATCCCAAACATCCATACTGCTTAACATCCCACCACACTTATTTGAATCTCCTTTTTTCTCGGGAAAAGGGAAACAAAAGCGATGAAGGGATTCCTGTTTTTCATGTCGTCGTTATGGCTACGAAGCAGATTGATGACTAAATCCGAATGATCCCCAAATCTAGTCTTGCTCCAATAAACCTCAGTCTTTTTCAAAATGGTCCATGGAGTTGCATGGTCATATGTGATTAGGATTGGAAGGCATTGACATCACAATAAGGTGCAGAACTTCCAGCCGCTTTTCTTCTGCATCTCTTTCTCCGTGACCTTGACCCCGCCCGCCTTTGCCTGACCCGTGGCGTCCATTTTCCGGTCCATCTTGGATTTGATATCCCTGGCAAGTGTCACGAAAGCCTGGTCATTAAAAAAAAAGGAGAGCAGAGGTGAGAGAAAGATGGAAAGTGAATTATTCCTACTGATTAATAGCAAGATTTAATTTGGTAGCTTGAAACCTCTTGCTACATGCATGTAAGAAGTTTATTAGAAAGGAACATATGAACAACAATATTCTAAACTTGCCTAGATGGGTAGGGCTCACACAAGATATCAAGTTAAATCTTTAATATCAGCCTTGGATAGTTTTGTGAACAAATTGTGTTTATTTCCAAATTCTCAGATGATTTATAATGGTTGGATATTTTATCTGTCTTAACAATCAAACATTTATGACCTTCAATGGGGTTAAATCATACATATAAATAGCATCAGTATTAAATCTAATGCAGCTGTTACAAGTACTGTTCTTACTCTCTTCAAACAGACAAAGTATACATTTATACATAGACAACTAGAACTGTTTGAACAATTCACTTGAAATCTTTTTTTAATTATTATTATTATTATTATTATTTGTTTGTTATCATTACACTAACTCTAGCCACTATCTGAAGGCTATTTATTCATTAATTTCCTCCTGCCAGGTTCCCAATCAGGATTTCCATTATATTAGGGGGGAAAAAAAATTCCTGAGTTTTCCCCTGAAAATTTTCTAAATTCCAGGATACTATTTCAACCTATTTCCATCCATTTTGATGTGTTGCGAAGGTTCCCAATCAGGATTTCCATTATATTAGGGGTTCGCAATCAGGATTTCCATTATATTAGGGGGGAAAAAATTTCCTGAGTTTTCCCCTGAAATTTTCTAAATTCCAGGATAATATTTCAACCTATTTCCATCCATTTTGATGTGTTGCGAAAAAACAAATGTGGTGACTGTGAAACTTTTAGACAACAGACCGACAAATTCCCTGACCTTTCCCTGATTTGTTGCATTTGTCTCAAATTCCCTGACTTTTCCAGACTTCCCCTTATTGCCAGGTAGAGTAGGAAGCCTGTCATTGTACCTCACTGGGTTTAACCCTAAAAAGACTGGGGGGGGGGGGGGCTCATTCAACCCCCCCTCAACATTTTTCGCGATAACTTCGCACCGCTGCAAAAAATTTCGCCGAGACTTCGTGACTATTTTCTTTCAAGTCTCGCGCAACTTTTGAGACCAAATTTGTGATGCCCGGGTACGCGGTTCCGAAAATACGTAACATTTTGTAACCGTGCGTCAGACCCAAAATTGCTCAAATACGTGATTTTGTGTACAAATCCAATGCAAATTGTGTTTTTAGCCAAAATTCATAAATGTATCATTATTTTCTCTTTTAATCATTAAAATCAATTAATTTAAGGTTGTTTATGATTGAAATAGTGTCACCGATGATTTCCATTGAAAAAACAATAAAAAACAAAAAGTCGAAAAACAAAGAAATACATAAGAAATTTTAAAAACAATAGAATACATAAGAAATAAATCTTGATACAGAATTTATTTTTACACATGTTTCACCAGAAGCCTACAAAGAGCCTGTAAACCAAAAAAAATTTAAATAATTAGAGCAAATCTTTGAATTTATGCATAAATTAGCATAATTAATTAGTACTGAAATTTTTCGGAGAATATGACTCTTCAGTTTTGGAGAGGATGCCATGGGTAACGCGCGTGCCAATTTTTCGGCGCCATCGCGCGCTCAACGGCCGAGATCTTAGGGGGGCTGATGAGCCCCCCCCCCCCAGTCTTTATGTGTGTCAAAATAGCCCAGTCTTTTTAGGGTTAAGTGTGGTAAATTATATATAATAGCTTGCCAAATGTTGATTTGAACCCTGTACCTATTGATCCACAGTCCAATGTTCTATCGATAGTATACCACATCACCTCTACATTTAATGAGAGATGTACTCACCTCTTCTACATTGATACTAGCCTTGGCACTGGTCTCCATGAATTTGATCCCGTACTCTATTGCCAACTGATGAAAAGAGAACAATATTATAACAAAACATAATAATAATGTACAATTCATACACCACGTTATAAGAACAGTTTGATGCACTTTACAATTTTACCATTACCCCTGGCTACTGAAACAAAGCAATAGTGTGCTCGTCTCTAAGTCTCGAGAAGTATTCCTCTAAAAGAACTTTTAAACCATATTGATATAATTACTAGATAAGATGGGTGAAGACAAATTAGGAAAAGACCAAGCGGCAATTCACTTCTAACCTGTACAGCCTACTCCTATTAATATGGAGACGCTGGGACCAGGCAAATATCTTATCATTACAAATAGGTACACACACATTATGTACACATGCTTGAAATTTGGATCTGGAGAACATGCGGTTTTATGATATTAAACAGAACTTTAACTTTTACTTAGTAACAAATTATTCAGAGAAACTTATTCAAGAATGAACTACAGTATTTGGAATCCAGTTTGCACACATTAGTTGCTACTATGTCAGGCAAACAAGTCATCCCGACATAGCAGCAACAACTAATTTATGCAGGCTGTATTCCAAATATCGTAGGTCATTCTTTAATAACGGCTCGTACCTCGTTACCAAGTAAAATCTAAAGGTCTGTGAATATATCATAAAACCAGCCTATTGCCTAGTAATCTCTCACCTGTACTCATTTTAACGAAGTAAACTGTGCATACACGTTCAAGTGTGTAATCTTACCTGTTCTCCCTTCTCTTTAGACACTGATCTCCTGTCGTCCATGTCACATTTGTTTCCTAGGATCATCTTCTCTACATCTGCTGATGCATGCTGCAAATCATAAAAGAATGGGAACAAGTTTCAATGAAATATCAATGGTACTTAATTTTAATATTTTCTGACTGGGCCACAGAAGCATAAATTACTGCACTTCACTTCAAATCTGGATCTGGATGCTTTGATGTACAAACGCCTGAATATAAAAAACTTGTTGATAAATATATAAATTATTACATCCATTTGTTCTTATATGTACATTATATACAATATATTTATAATGTTCTGTCTTGTGTTTATATTCATAGCACTTATTTATTATAAATTTATCTTCTGTTTTTGCTTTTGTTTTCTTTGTTTTGGGGGGCTTTTTTAAAGTTGATGGATACATTTATATTTTTTTAAAGTACATAATGTATGTATTTTCACTGAAGTCTTAAAATAAAGATAATCATTGAGCTAATAAAAAATTATCATAAAAAAAGTTGAAACTTTAGTTCATATCTCTACCTCGTTCCCCAAATGAAACGGAAGAAAATACATTAGATTGAAAATCATATGCTGAATAGACTAGATAGAACTGTGGACATGTTGTACTTGTCTGTTTTATGTATGTAAGATGTATGTAACAAGACAATATGGAAACATCATTAGCACTTGGTTATTTTATAAATTCTTCAGCAATGTCACTCAAGACCTTCTCATACCACATTTTATTCATGTAATGAAGTAGGAAGGTCTTTTAGTTTGCAAGCTGACCAAGTCTGTAGGGGCAATGAACCAGTTATACCTTTATAGTCATACTAATGAAATTACCCTACACTGACCCCAACACCAACCATTAATTTGCAAATAGTGTTAACTGCTAGGCCTATGTTTTGGTTTGTTTGATGTGGATCTGGGGTAAACTCTACAATGTGACTGAGGCAAGTATGACCATCATCATAATGATAGCACATTGTTGCTTCACAGCCTAGAAAAGATAGATCACCTTGATGGAATATAAATCAGTCTCCTTCCCTACAAAATATTTACTTAACAAAGAGCATGCTGAATTATAATGATTACTGTGTACAGAAACATAATAATATGGCCTTCCACTGTGTTGTGTAAATGTTCGTATTTAGGCACATACACTGTTACACATACATCTGTTTATATCCACCATTGTTAGGAGGTGATGTGTATCACAGTATTTGAGTTTATTGTAGAATTCATTTGATGAAGTTGAGTAGAAAACAGGTGTATAACCTACACATCTGTTACACTTCTATGTTTTAAGTGTTAAAAACTGTGTTTTTTTATAGAAAACCTTAGAAAATCAATAAACATGTTTAAAACATTTAAAGGGGTTTGAGAGCATAATTGATAAATAGCTAGGAGAATTTCAACTCTAGTACAGGTATGAATAGCACAAACAATATTTATTTCTAGGAAAATATTTATCTCTAATTGCTTTAATTACAACATGTATAAGGAGTACTTTGGTGTCTTGTAATTTAGGAATAGCTTATGGTGTCGACATATAAATTGTAACTACAAGCAGCATCTTTAAATACATTTGTTGCTATTCCAGTTTGCAAACGGGATAGGAGAAATGAGTCATAACTGATTGAATATGAAAATGGATATTCCACAGACCCAGTGTGGATATGGATTTAGTCACATGACTACATATAGGCTCCCAAGCATATGTGTGTCATAAACTCAAGGACATCCTCAAATTCATTAGAATTTAGAAAGGCATCCACTTTAGACTGAACAACAACCCTTACAGGTATAATTTTAGCATTCTGTGGAGTATCCCCCTAGGGTGAATAGTCAAGTATGCATAAATTCATAGCAAAACATTGCTCAAACATCGATGAAAAATCATTTTTGTCAGATGTTCTATTTCAGTTTCTCTCATTCCATTCGATGGGCTTCTTTGGATAAAGCATGTAGATCTATAAAAGTTTGAAATTTACCATAATTGTATCAGATTTTTTTTTTTCAAAACTAATTACTGTTTTACTCAGCCTAATTGTTCTTTGGTTGCTCTAGATAATGAATTATGTGAATGTAAACTTAATTTCTAATAAGTATTTAAAATAAAGCTCCTGAGAAAAAAAAATTCACTTTTGGCCAAGCCAGTTTGAACTACATCTCTCCCCCCCACCATGCTCAACATTACATGTACAAATACATGTACATAGTACTTCCTTCCCTTTTCTTTCTTTCCCCCCCCCCTCCTTTCTCTTTCTCCTATTTATGTAATTTATGTAAATGTAATGTAATATGCATTCTCCCTCTTATTCTCCTTCCTAGATACTTTTCAATTGCAAATTCTCAACCCCCCCCCTCCCCCCCTCTTCTCTCTCTCTTTCCCTTGAAAACTCTCCGTCATATTCCGGTTGGGTGCATTAAATATAGGTATTTCACATGCATGGATGAATTAACTGTAATCCACAGCAAATTTCTAGGTCAACAGTGAGCAACATACAAATATTTGGAGGCACAGAGGAATATAACATGTATAAGTATAACGTACACTGATGAAAATTTAAAAATACGGTATACAGAAATATCCATTCATATAAGACTTTTGACTTGTTTCCGACTTGTTTTAAATGGTCTTACAATGTAAATATATGTATTCTGCTACCCTGATCATCAGTGGAAGAGCATTCCGGAGACCTACATGTATGTAGGCAGAGGGTTACAACAGGGTGACTAATCAGCCCCTGGCAATGTCAGATCTAACGGCCACTGGGGGAAACCCTCTTGTTTGGATCACTTCCTGAGTCAAGTCTCAACATCACGTGCATTCATGCCCACATACATAGCCTATCCACACACTTCAAACTTCTACTTGGACATCATGATGAGTGCTGACTCCAAGAGTGAAAGATAAATAAGGTGCAAGAGGGGGGACACTGAACATTGTAGGACTACACTGTTCATGTATGACCTGTGCCCTAACATCTATAGAAGATTTACGATGGATAAAAAGTTATGATCGATTTCATCTCGGTACCCTCATCATGGACAGGGTGCCCCAAAGTTGATGATCTTAATCCTAACCATAGCCTTAACGCTAATCTTAATCATATCTTAATCCTAATGCAAGACTGTACATACTTTTTCTCTTTCTTTCTTTCTTTTTAATCAATCGTAAGTCTTTTATATTACATGGCACTGGACAATTAAACAGATTTCCAGTCTCAAATGCACTTTTGAATTTCATCCTATATAATACAATTTTTTAGTTTATTTTGGCCTAATATTCATAAAGAAACATGGAGTTTGATCTTACCTCTTCGATATTCCTAATCCAATTCCTGATGTTGTCAAATGACTTCTGATTTGTGATGTCATAGACAAGCATGATGCCCTGAAAGAAAAATGAAAGTGCAATAAAACAAATGAAAAAAATAATAATGAAAAACAATGGCTTATGTCAGGAGATCTTCTGAAGTATTATTTCTATAGATCATTATGTGAATTTAATTCTAACAGTTAGTTATCCTATTATGACAAAATATTTTAACAGCCTTTTAACAAAGCCTAGGGTTATCGAAGCCTTCGATATTGTTGACACATATAGGCTAAATGTATGTCCTGTCCAAGTAAAGAAAAAATCACAACTTTCTCTGACACATCAATGAAGAGATTTAGAAAACTTTCTACTATATATTTAAAAAAATCATATTTGAAATTATATATTTGTATAATATTGTTACATTTTTTTTTTCTTATTCTCAAAGTGCTGGCAAAAGTTGTAAAAATATCTGCTGTAAGGGTTCAGGCTCAATTATATCAGTAGGAATCCAACAAATTTATTTAAAAAAAGGGGGGTACAGGCAGAGATTTTGTTCACTCGTATTGCATACACCTCTTACACCCCTCCCCCAACTGCATTCACCTTCATACTGTACCTTAAAATTTGCTAGATTAACTGGATTTTTTACCAATGTCATGTTATCTTATACAATGTATACATGTAGAATTTCTTAATGAAATTAATATTGATGAAAATCAAATGAAATCATATCTAATACTTACCATTGCCCCCCTGTAGTACGCTGTTGTGATTGTCCTGAACCTCTCCTGACCTGCTGTATCCCTGTCAAGATAATACAATTTAATTCATTAAAAACGTTTTACGATCTACATACATGTTCGTCTTAACAATCAGAAATTACCAAAACATTAGGGACACGTGCTTGTAGACTGGGAAGATAAAGTATTAGAGTATTCAAATGTGTAAAATGTTTAAGTGTTTTAAATACGTTAAATCTCTTCATTCTTTTCAAATATACATACTACATGTATGTGCACTTTAATGTTAATGAATTTCCAGTATTGTTTTGTGGGGGGAAAAAAATCCTTGATTTTAACTAAGCATTATCATCAACATCTTGAGGCCAAAATGTACAACCTTCATGGTTTATTTATATTTTACAGATATTTTTAGACAACCTGACTAATTGCTTTCCAACGAACGATAACATCTCAGACGGATACATGTATAAGACAGATGTTAACAACTGATGAATGGTGTATTTTTATAAGACGATCAGGGAATTTCAGACGCTTTCTACAATAACACCAGCTAAGTTTAGATGCCATTAATCTACATGTTCTTCCATTGAATTAAAAAAAAACACCTTAAATAGCCTTAACATGGTACATTTACTGTATAAGTGGTTATTTTCGCGGTGACTTTATTTTCACGAATTTGGCGCGTCGGTCATCGCGAAAATTTCCACTTCAGTACAAGGCTATTTATAGTAATGAAGTCATCACCAAAATTGAGAAATTTTGCTCTCGCAAATTTCCCCAACTAGTCCAAAATCGCGAAAATATCTGTACGCGAAAATATTGGCTTATATAGTATTTATTGGGAGCTTCCTTGCATAATATAAAAAATTTACTCGTGATGTCCATGCACTCTACAGTTAAAACCCTTGAAATAACATACATGTATGGGATAATAACATACAATAACATACAATGAACAGCCACATAATATCATAACAAATGACATCATATTCTATTATATATGGTGTTGAAGGAGGAATTTCCTTCCAGTTTATTTTCTATAAATGTAAGGACATTGATTCATTCACTTTGTTTTGATATTTTTTGTACACTGTACATCTTGTAGTTGTACCTACATATATTACCAGAGGTTTGAGGGAGGGGGTTCAAAGCAGTTTCTGATCCATTCCAACATATATTTTAATTACATATGCACAAGTACATATATAGTTAATAGGTAGATGCCAGCCACTAGGACCACGATCACATGATACAGAAACTACATGTACATGAAACCACATGGAAGAATGATCATGGAGGATGGAAACCTGTAATAAATCCATACACCAGGTACACATGTACCATGTCATATCGCTAAATTTTGTATTGTACATGTACATTGTAGATTTCAAGTGGGTATTGTGCAAATGTACAACATATGGGAAAAATATCATCTTTCCCTATCCATATTTTTGTAAAAAATTATTTACACACGTATGTACTTTGATTAAAAAAAATTTAAGTTCTTTTTCATCATATGAAATGAATAAGACTACACAATACTTACCATATTTGTAACTTGATCTTTTTACCATCTAATTCTATTGTCCTAATCTTGAAATCAATTCCTGTAGTAAAGAAAATAAGATAATGTAAATAATTTGGGTTATTCTGCTGGAAGAAAGAGACAAAAATATATTTCCACATATAAATTTTGATTACTAGAAATATAATACTTTCAAAAAGTCTTATTATTGAACATCTATTGTTGTAGTATCCCCGTCATTAAAAAATGGTTCAACTGTAATTAAAAAGGGTGGTAATGCTGTTTCCTTTAATCTCTTAAAAGATATGAATGATTTGGAAATATCAACATTGCTTGAATGTGTGTTACACTCATGTTTCATATTTTTCTTTGCAAATAATACCTGCAATGAGAGCCATAAGAATATTACAATCATGTACTTCATCAAAATCATTAATTGTGTTAATAAAGATTAAATAATCAATACATGTATCAACGCTCAACACTAACATTTTTTTTTGGTTGCCCTGCCGGGCAACCAAATATCCAAATTTTCCAAATTTGGGAGCCCGAATCAATAATCTGGTTGCCCGAAAAAAAAATATGATAATAAACAAAACAACAAAGTTTCCCCTTCTTATTAATATTAGCGAGGGAGGCGGTTGAGTTGGTGAGGGGAAAAAATGGGTTCGGGACTGGGAGCTACTTTTCTTTATTTCATCTTTTTTTTCCATTCATAATTCATACACCAATTTTGTAGATCTATGCCGTTACTTAATGATGATGCAAGAAATCGATAAATTAAAAGCTTGACAATCATTTTCTTTAGAAATGAAAAATTGACATTAAGAAAAGACGTCAATGACTGATGTGTAAAAAAAAAATAACAAAACAATGACCGGTAAAAACTGAACTTCGCTCTCAAAAAAAATTTCTATCTAGTCTAGGAGATCTGAACAAAAATGTAAATTAGACTTCTGTTACAATTGAATTCAATATTTCTGTGGTCTAGTTTAATAAAAAAAAATTCATCCACCATTTCACCAAAGTATGCTAAGATAATTGATTTCATCAGACAATCACTGCATCACTTATAAAGATGATAAAAGTAGGCCCCTTCAAAGTTTAGAAGTTCCGAAATTCATCTGCTGTCAGAGGCTCTCACTGACAGATTCTGCCCCAAGACTTCTGGGAGGAATACAGCTCAGTTCATGCTACAAACAGTGCAGACATAGCGGCGACCAAAAAATCGATCTTTTTTTACCAATTGTGAAAACTAAATTTCAGATGTAACTGGGGTAAGGGGTTTCAAGATCATATTTTCTAATGCTCATTCCTTGAAAACTGGACACCCAAGACCAAATTTTAACCTTAAAATCTATGAGCAAAAACTTCAAAAAATGTCAGTCTACACCAATTAGCACACATGGGACTAACGTTAGACACAAACGATCGGTGTTTTAAGAAATATCAGGGTCATTTCTGCTCTGATATTTGACTTGAAATTAGTTTTAATATCACATTTAGGTGTTTGGAATAGTCCTCAAATGTTTTAATACCTACATACCTAGTGTTATATTCCAAATTTTCCCTGTGCTGGCAAAAAATTTTGAGGGTCAACTCGGGCAACTACTTTTTGATAATTCCTCTGATCTGAGGGTCCTGGTAGGTAATCTAGGCGCCCCGGGCGCCCGGGCGCCCCTTAATGTTGAGCCCTGCATGTATAAACAAAACAAATGTATATGCCAATTTTCCCCCTCATTTACATACTTGTGCTTTTAAAAACACAAAATGTACATGTACCACTATTTATTTCCAAATAAGCTATTGCCAGTATAACACATTAACTTTATAGCACAACTCGTTAAGCCATTGCCAGCATAATTTGTTAAGCCATTGCCAGTATAACTGGACCAACCCTCTTAATTAGTGGCCTAATCACCTCAAGAATGTTCTTATCTTACTGTTCACCTAATAGATGCACTATATCACATGCACTTCTTTTTCTTTTATCACCTTCAATAATCACAGCACTGAATACTGTAAACCAGCTATTAGTAAACGACGGTGTAGAGCATTTAAAATAATGAATGAAAAACTAGAACAATATTTGACTACTACATGTACTTGAAACTATTTCCCTTACAAATATGTGTATATTCATATGTAAGAAGTGACATTACAAATTAAGATTTCAATGTAAAATGTTAACTTACAATTGTACAATGAATGAACTGCAATTATTGCAATATTTACCACATGTTAGTCTATACCCCAAAGCATCTCCAAGTTCATGTTTGTAGTTGTATACAAATGTGAAATACACAGGACTTATTTGTGTAAATTATCATTAATTTGGGTTATCTCTCCCTTCATTTTCTGGTCAATTAAAAAAAAAAAAAAAATTGTTTTAAACCACTGTATACATTACATTTGAGTAAATATTATTAAGAACAAAAATGATAATGGGCATGTATATATGGTAGGCAATCCAATCAAGCAGGCCATAGCTAGGGGTCTATAGAATTCAATGCATTATACCTTGGCAAAGGGGATTGAGTCATAGCATGGATGACTAGTAGTATCACTCATTATATGATCAACCATGTCATCCAGAGCAGAACAAGAATGATGGGAGTCAAGTGTTATTGATTGTAAACATCAATTTACACTGAGTGATGGGTGATTCAAAGGTCATTGGTTTGATCCCTGACATAGCATTTATGTTCCTTGAGCAAGGCATTTTATCTAAATTTGCTCCTTTCCACCAAGTTATTAAAATGGGTACCTATGGATTGGAGATTTTGCACTTTACACAATACATAAAAAGGGACTCCTCCCAATGTACAACATCGTATTCTGAATCTAATTACCCATGTACATGTACATGTTCAAACACTTTGGTCACTTACACTTACAGGAGCTACAGTGTAAAGCAAAACAAGAAACTGATATTACATGTATCCCAATAATAATATAATAATAATAATAATAAGTATAATTTGTATAGAAAAAATTACATGGACAGGCTATATTCAGCTAGCTCTTTCGTTTAACTTAATTCTACATAAATATATTATTAGCCAAACAAACGTGTTTTAACTTAATAGATCTTTAAAATGAGAGTGGGGGTGAAGAGCTTTTAATATCAATTGATAAGCAGTTCAATAGTTTTGGGGCAGTTACAGTCCCCAAGAGTGAATTTTGGTTTGCCATGGGGAATCTGCAGCAACAACGAATCTCAGAGATACATTTTCCCATGGAGAGATGAAAACAAGGCACGAAACATCGTAAACCAAATTTTTGGTCAAATTTTCGAAATTTAGTTTTTTCGATATTCTTAAATCCTGTATTCAACTCAAATTACCAAATTTCAGGTCGAAATCTTAATTATTATACAAATAAGAGAAGATTCCAATTTTGTTCAAAACGTCACATCCCTTCCAGTGATTTTACGAAGCGTCCTAAACCATTGTTTCTATACTATAGCAGTCTCCTAAATGGTGCGCAAGGCGACCTAGATATGGGTAAGCGGTGTGCGTTTGCATTGAGTGATTTTACGAAGTGACCTTAACCCCGTTTTTTTTTTTTAAACGATCAGTTTCTAAAATACTACCTTCTATTTTATTCTAAATATTTAAAAATCGAACCCCAATTGCAACTAATTTCTTTCATATTGTAAAATCATAGAATTTATGCTGTACATTGATATAAATAATTGCTGTGGTTCCCTTCAAAGCGCAAAGTTATAAGCATCAGAAGAACATCCAAACTTTGAACACGATTATATCTCAAAAGCTGGTTTTGGGAACTCGGCGAGGTGTAGGACGGTTCGTAAAATCACTGACAACATGTAGTAAGTTAAAAATGTAACCAAGATGAGTAACCCCCAGAGAGCATCATAATAATGCAATAAACTGTACAGTGTATTTAATAATAAGAATATCTTTAACTAATGTTTTGATACTGTTATTATTTATATTATCATCATCAGTACAAAAAAAAAAAAAAAAAAAAAACCATTAAACAAAAACACACCCACTTTCAAATTCTTTGAACTATTGAACAGCTGTTCATTGAACCAAAGCTTACAGGTACTCGTACATCGTTCATAACTTTTTTGGTGGATTTACATACATAAAACACATTCTGGTAATATGTGTACTCAAGTTCGTTGTAGGTGAGCGTGTATTTCATGTCCACCTTCTAAGATCAAGGCTATCTAAGCATGTTTGAGACACAAATCACCGAGTGAATTAATTCCACATCAATGCTCAATACATGTAGGTGTACATGTACGCTGAGTGCATTATTAGTCATTAGAGCTTCAATTGAATTCCCCTAAACAGCTTGCAACATGTACAAGTACATTTGTACACTGTATAATTTTTAACTTTCCATGTACATTTGCCTATGTATTTCATGAAGTTTATTTCCCTTTTCACACCAAATTGAAAGATCTACATGTATGCAAGCATACCAATGAGATTGTCAGAAACATGCAAGTGGAGATCAAAAGGATAAAAGAAAGTGCTACAATTTGTAAATGTTTGTTTGATTTTTTTTTTTTTTTCATATCATGTGATACCATTTCCTTGATGAACACTATTCTTCCTTCCTGTAGAATATACCTGTATTTTGTACTTTCCGTTTTGAAATATAATTTACACATAAAGGTCAATATTGCACATATACTTTATCTATTTATCTATATTTTTATGGGGGTACTTTAATTTTTTTTGCTAATTCAAATAAACATGAAATACACTGTAATAACAATACAGTGTGTCCCACAAAAAAATGCTAATGGCACTTTAGATGGGTATAATACAAAAATTACAATATTATATTAATTATATCTCTACACCCGTAAACTACAATTCATTTTCTGCAACTGGATGAAATTTTATGTGATATGGTCCACTAATCACAAAGATAAGAGCATTTTTTTCATCACACATCAGGAAACCTCTCCATCCAAGTTTGTATTAAGTAGTACCGCGTATATTGAATAAAAGAAACCCAAGTTTGACCATTAATAATTTTAAAAAATATTTCAGAAGTGATTATGAAATTTATACTACTGTAAAGTGCAACTCATTACCATTCTAATGATATGTCCCTTAGCTCACCAATATCACGCATCGCTGAACCCCATTGTTCTGAAAAAGTATTGCAAAATTGTGAGTGTTCACTTTCGGACCCCTGAGATGCGTTATTCCTAGGTGCCTCAAATGATACCCAACTTTGATCATCATGAGCGTGAAAGTGAACCACTCACAATTTTCAAGACATATTTAAAACAATGGGGTTCAGTGATACATGATATTGGTGAGCTATAAGAGAGGTATCATTAAAATGGTAATGAGTTGCACTTTACAATGATACAAATTTCATAATTACTACTGAAAAATTTTTCAAATTATTAATGATCAAACTTGAGTTTGTTTTATTCAACACATCTGGTAATATTCAAAACAAACTTGGATGGAGAGGTTTCCTGTTGTCTAATAATAAAATGCTCCTATCTTTGTGATTCTTGGACCATATCACATAAAATTTCATCCCGTTGTAGAAAACGAATGATAGTTTACGGGTGTAAATATATAAACAATATAATTTTCTAATTTTAATATTATACCCATCTAAAGTTCCATTAGCATTTTTGTGGGACACACTGTATGTGAAGTTGATGTGCACACTGTCTCACGTGCACATCAAATACTTCCATGTGTACATGCGTTCGTGTTGTACATTGTAGGTGAAGCTAAAAAAATAAAAATTGTATGTTTTAAAAGCTCTGCTTCCCTAGAACATGTACACCTGCCTCTAACTGATGTATACACTGACAAACCAATGAAATACAACTTATTGGTTAAATTCATCACTGAGAAAAAGTTGTGTTAAAATTTCATTTATTTTGGGGGAAAAAATGTGACTTCACAAGAGTAATCGAGAACAAGTAATATGAAAGATTCCTTTCACAGGACATGACGTATTAAAGATGTTTAGAGTCTGTCCGCACCCTTTTCCAAACGATATTTGCCTTACATTTGTTACTACATGTATGTATGTGTGATATGGATTGTTTTACAATCTGTCTCATTTGACAAAAAAAAAGTTGTTTTGTGTTTCCTCAATTTTTGTGTACATGTACATGTTCTAAACAAGTGGAGTGATATTGTTTTTAAATTGTGAGGCATGTTGTCACTGACTTATTTTTTTTTTATGGGTTCAAATTTTTTATTATGTAAAGTCAATGGCTTTGTTTTTCGGAGAGGACGATTTTTGACCGAACGTGATTTGACAACATTGGAACGTGAACTGTCTGAAAAATAAGTGGATGTGGGTGAAGTAAACATGCTAAGTTTGTTGCATATATACAAAAACATTGTTAATCAAGTAATGTCTAAATATGCATAAAAACACCAAACTCTGAAAGGACAATTATTTTTGACAGATTTTGCACCCCATTTTTTGTTAATGGTCACAAAAAATCGAATCTCCTCTAGCTTCCAGCGGCGCCGCTTCCTGCACCACCCCTACTGTCCTAAACTTAAACCATTGTAACTCCACCAGAATGTGACCTAGAACAATGAAACTTTACAGGGAGTTAGCACAGCACAGTCACATAGCTTTGAAATGAGATCATATTTGTTACATGAACTTTCTTACTTTGGAAATTATTAACAAACTAATGCTGAAAAATAGCAAAAAGCGCAACAGCACCACCCTATTTGGGAGGCGAGTTCATAACACACAAACCACAATGTAAATGATGTATTCAAATAATTTAATCACTGTTCCTGGAAATTACATCAATATCAACTATGAACTGACCATGCATTTACAAGTGTCAGTCACTATAAAAACGTGCATCAATATCACCAGGCCAGTGACACAAATAGTATTAATGTGAGATCTAACGTAACTCAATGTTGGTCTTCTTCTTTCTTTTTTTTGTCAGTCTCCATTTTAGAATTGTTACTGTTAGATGGAATGATTCCTCTGCTTTTGCAAAAGAATTGGTATTAACATACTGACTTATAATTTCATCAAGTTGACACATTTTGAAATCAAATCAGACGTACATAAATCACATAACTTTTTCATTTTTATTTTCATGTAGTAATCTACTTAAACACAATGATACATTTCAATGGTTAAGATGATACTGAGGACTACATACATTTTCCCGAATTCACACACACACTTTGATGATTCAAAATATTAATAAGTCTGATTTAAAACGATCACGAGACAAGTGCAGCAGGCGGGCATGAGCGCAGCAGCTCAGCGCAGCAGCCGCCACACACGCATGAATGAGTGGGACAAGTTCCGATCAGTTGACATTGAATCTTCACTGCGACACACTCACCTATCGTTGAAATAAACGTTGAATTGAAAGCATCTTCTGAAAATCTGAATAAAACACAAGTCTTCCCGACTCCTGAGTCTCCTATTAACAATAATTTGAACAGAAAATCGTACGTTTTCGCCATTTTTTACTCTAAAAGTCCAACTTTACTCCTCCACGTACGAATCTGGCTCGGAAACACCCTGGCTGATTTGCATAATCATAGAGTGCCGATGACGTCATCCAAGATAGGGTACTTCCGGGTATTCCATGTAGTGATTATTTCGGTACATTTTGAGTTTGTGAAGTTATTTGTTATGGTGGTAATTAAGCTAGGAAATGATCATTTAGACACATTTCCTCCACTTGCTTCATGTAGTAATAGGCATAAACATTCGTTTATTCGCCTATATTGTATGACACGTGGATTGCTTTGAGAATGATGCTATCAGACAGGCCTGCAATCAGAATGAAATTATATTTCTAACATTTTTTTTATTTTATTCATGTTTGTCATGAAAATCATCATCATAATAAGGCCAAAAGAAAAAAAAATTGTTGATGTCCTCGCGACCGACCCTCTGAAACGCGCGACCCGACCAACCTTCTTTTTTTTTTTTTTTTTTTTTTTCACCAAACGCCACAAATACACAGCTCATTTATTTATTTGTATATATTTTATAAAACAGTATTTAACATGTGTTGATTCTTTCCATGCAGTCCCATGTTTACATAACCAATAAAAAGTAAAGAATGATCTCGAAAAATGGAAGTCTGTACGTTTCTTTGTTTTTCTTTGTTTTCAAATGGGAGGGGAAAATAAAAAAAAAAAAAAAAAAAAAAAACCCGACCGACCGACGCCGATTTTTGAAAAAAGGCATTCATTGACAACCAACGAATTTTTTTTTTTGCGCCTAAAATATATTGAATTTGTAATATGTACACAAACTTGCATTGTTGGGTATGCTAACTAATTGATTTATAATAGTGATTATTTCATATCATTTCCTCCTCCCAAAAGGCAGATCAGTTGATAACAAACATCAATAATGGCTTTTTTCTCGAACGCTTCGTAATGCAAAAGGTAAATGCAGCGCGAAGCGGCGATTTAAAATTTTGAGCTTTTAATTTGAACTGATTGTACATGTTACAACATATGATCGAATTTAAGTTACAGAATGTATAGGGAAACATTTGCCATTTACAGGTTTTGCTTAAATCATTCGTTATAAGTTAGCGAAAGGAAAATGAAGCATCAATATTGCTGTGGGGAAACGTTTGTAGGCCGCAAAGCCCCCCCCCCCCCCCTTCCCTCAGCCCGCACACAAGTACACCATTTTCTGAATTGTCGACCAACACCCTGTTTTGAATTCACAATTCTCATTATATACGTAATTGGCTGTTAGAGTGTGAGGTCTCATAGCGCTACCCAGGATTCGCACCCCGGGGGCCCGACCGGTGATTTGGGCCCCTGGTGCTTTTCAAAATTATGGCGCCCCCCCCCCCCCGCCAGGCAAACATAGGCCTACGGCTTAAATGTATGTTGAAGGATTTTGATACAATTTATTTGAAATTTTTTTTTTTTTTTTTTATTTTATGGTTTTTATACTTGCAATGGTGAGTTCATGGAAAAGAATCCTAGGATGATCGTATTACCGCTATAGATGCAAATACAATATTTCTAAATGACGACGCGAAAGCGCGACAATTTCCCCCCCCCCCCCCCTCTACTTTACGATCAGAAGCACAGAATTCTAAGCAATTAGGGTATCAATTTTGTTTAGCTCTTCATCAGAACTATCATATGAACGGAGCGTTATGCATCAAAACGATTTGAAGCAAGCCATATAAATCATGTGAATCTTGTCATCAAGTATATCAGTAGTAAAACAAATGTATATTGATGTTTTGTGTTCACAATCCGCATAATCTGGTTACAAGAAAGAAAATAGCGAGCGTGAATCGCGAGCAGAAAATTTGTGATACGGAATGATCTCTGAAACAGTAACATTATGGCATTACTCAGAACCCATGTAATAACTCTTTGGAAAACGAATCGAGCGCAAGCGCGATCAAAATTTATTGCTCTATGTAATAGAGACCTAAGTTTAGAATCAATCTTGGCCTCCATTAATTTAAAGACCGTATTGCTTGCCCATAATTACATTTATGAAAAAGAGATGAATATCTATCTATCTAGCTGCTACCTATGCTCTGCTTCCCTCTGCTAAGTTTAAGATAAATTTGGCGCCCCTAAGTTTAGCCAATTGGCGGCACTAATCATTGTCGCCCACTAAATGTTAGTTTGAACTGGCGCCATACAGTACGATTTAGGTGATTTGATGCCCCTGAGAAATGAAAAAAATGAATGTAACTGTGTATCAAATAAATTAAATGTCGTGGATGATCAGTATCTGATAAGCAAATTATGTCAGAAGGAAAACACGAGGCGCAGAGCGGAATATTTATGTCTTATGAATGATGGAGAAAAACATGGCATTGCATGCGTTCCTCAGGAACACAAGTAATAACTCATTGGCTAAAAGAATGATGCGAGGGCGTACGCGCGAGCCAAATTTGCTATGTACTATACAGACCAGAGAATTATAAATTTTAAGAGACCATATTCAAATACCAATTTGTTTGCCCCCTATTTCAAAAATTCGGACAACTCCTCCTATTCAAAATAAAGTTGAGCCCCTAAGTTTAAATAATTTGCATCCTAAGTCTCGGGTCAATTTGAGCCACGTTAAGCTCAATTTGCGCCCCCCTAAGATTAGGTCAATTTGAAATGCAAAAATGAATGTACGTAAATCCCAAAATAAATTGAAAGTTTTATGGTACAATCCCCCATAATGTAATTTGGTAAGAGGAAAAACAGGCCGAGCGCGAAAGCATGAACGGAAGTTTGATGTATTCAATGACTAGAACACGGACATTTCATGCGATCCTCAGGAACCAATTTATATTCATTGGAGGACATCCCCTGAACTTCAATTCAGTCCCCATAAGTTTCAGGTCATCTTGGCGCCCTAGTGTAAGCTCAATTTGACAGCCGCTAATATCTTGAACATAATTGAAAGCCAAAAAAAAAAAAAAATAATTAAAAAGAAATAAATAAATAAATAAAAAATTTAACATGAAAAACAAGTAAATCTAAATGTTTGACGGTAAGATCCCCGTAATGTAAATCTGGTAAAAAGAGAAAAAACATTGGCGCGTTGCTAATAGGGAACGAAATTTTAAGCATTCGACTGATTAGAAAAAAGGCCATTTTTACCTTCCTCGACACAAGTAATAAATACATGAAAGAGTGAGCGACCGCAAGCGGCGAGCGAAAATCTTGCTATTCTATACAACCAGAGGCAAAGGAATTAAAAGTTTTGCTATTTCTGATAGAGAAACCGTTTAAAGACCCCTTCTGGTTTTTTTTGTGTGTTTTTTTTTTTGGGCCCCGTAGTTTCAGATTAATAGGATATGTTGAGCCACTAAGTGTAAGATAAATTTGGCACCCTTAATCTCATGTCCAATTCGGCCCCCTACATTTGAGCTTCAATCTTGGCGTCCTTTTTAAGATCGATTTGGCACCCCCTTAATTCAGTAATCAGCCCCTTAAAATGTCCAGGTCAATCACGCCCCTTAAGTTTCAGCTCAATTCAGTCATTGATCTAAGTGCCGCCGTTAGTTTAAGACATTTTGCCACCCCTCAGGTGTTTAAGTTCATTTGGCGCCCCTAAATTTAAGGTCATTTTGCGCCCCTAAGTTTAAGGTCGGATTTGCGCCCCTCCTAAATCTAAGTCGATTTAGCGCCCTAAGTTTAAGGCGATCGGCACCCCCATCTAAGTTCGGGTCAATTTGCGCCCCCTTAAGTCATTTTGGCGCCACTCTAATTTTAAGTTTGATTTGGCGCCCCCTTTTAGGTAGAATTAGAGCCGCTAGTTTAAGGTCGATTGGCCGTGCCCACCTATGTTGAGGTCAATTTGGCACCTCTAAGTTTTTGGCGTTGCTTAGGTTACTGTCGAATTGGCGCCCCTAATTCTTTTTAAGGGCCGCCCCCTCCCCTCCCCCTTTTCTACAATTTGGCGCTCTTACTTAGTTAAGGTCGATTCGGCGCATATAAATATAATATACACATAGATAAGTCAAATATTGAGCGCCCCCATCTAAGTTTCGAGGTCAAATTTGGCGCCCCACGTTAAGCTCAATTTTGCTCCCCATAGTTTAATGTCGATTTGCGCCCCCTAAATTAAAGTCGATTATGCGCCCCCCCAAATTTTAAGTCGATTAGGCGACCCTATAAGTTTAAAGTCAATTGGCCCCCTAGTTTAATGAACGCATTCGGTTGCCCTAGAATTTAAAGGTCGATTTAGGCGCACCCTAAGTTAAGGTCAATTGCAGCCACTTAAGTCTTACTGTCGATTGGCGACACCCCCTAAACTTAAATGTCACTTCTCTGGCGTCCCCCTAAAATTTAAGTCGATCTTGGCGCCCTCATAGTTTAGGTCCAATTTGGCGCCCTTAAGTTACTGTCGATTGGCGCCCCTAAATTAAGGTTCGATTTGGCGGCCCCAAGTTCAGAGAGCAATCTTGGCACCCTTAGTTTAGGCTGGACCGGTATGGACGTTACAAAATTCCACATTTGGGCCCAGATTAAATTCTTAATGAAAGAACTCACGCACCTCATTTGTCTGTAAGTTAGCCCATATTATGTTGGCTAAACTGAGGCATATAAACTGTGAAACAGTGAAACACCAATTAACTACAGCTTTAATTAGTGAAGACATTTTTTGTTGTAACAACCTACCCCATATTACTGGAGAGGTTGTACCACCATACGGGTATTTTACAACATCTGTAAAACGGTAAGTTGACAATGTGAAATCTC
>CALNVZ010002100.1:62028852-62060491 GCA_940671915.1 Paracentrotus lividus | reverse complement strand
TTTACGGGCCCGGGCCCCCGGGGGGCGCGCAGGGGGGCGCCGAAAAGAGGAAGAAAAAGGGGAAAAAGGAAAGAAAAAAAAGAAAAAAAAAGGAGAAAAAAAAAGAGAAAAGGAAAAAAGGGGGAAAGAAGAAGGGGAAAAAGGGGGAAAGAGGAAGGAAGAAAAAAAAAAAAAAAAAAAAAAAGAGAGAGAGAGAGAGAGAGAGAAAGGAAGGGAAAAAAGGAGAGGGGGAAGGGGCGCCCTTAAAAAATGGGGGGGGCGCCAAATTGACAGTAAACTAAGGGGCGCCTAATTGACCTTTAACTTAGGGGCGCCAAATCGATCTTAAAATTAGGGAGGGGCGCCAAATCGACCTTAAATGTAGGGGGCGCCGAATCGACAGTAAACTAAGGGCGCCAAAATGACCTTAAACTTAGGGGCGCCAAATCGACAGTAAACTAAGGGGCGCCAAATTGACCTTAAAATTATAGGGGCGCCAAATCGACCTTAAATTTAGGGGCGCCAATCGACAGTAAACTAAGGGGCGCCAAATTGACCTTAAACTTATAGGGGCGCCAAATCGACCTTAAATTTAGGAGGCGCCAAATCGACATTTAATTTAGGGGGCGCCAAATCGACAGTAGGGGAGACCGGGTATGGAAGTTACACGGGTCAGTTGTTACAGTTCTCAGTGTGCTAAGATGGAACAAGAGAGGATGTGCTAACTGGCATCTATATACAGCCTACACATAGCTGTGATGAACTGCCGGTCGTGAGGTTTCTCCGTTGTTTTATTAAAAAGTAAATCAACAAAAACCATTTTTTACAGTTCAAAGTAGATTTTTGACAAAAATTGAAATTTGTAATAACTCTTACAACTGAAGGCACATGATAATAGTCTGGTATTGTAAATATAGTACATGTATGTCACTAATATACCCCCTATCCATGCCCTGTAATTCTGCCTAATGACTGTGCTACAGTTGATTTATGTGTGTAAAATCACACATGGGGTAGGTTTACAACAACCTACCCCATGTTGATGTAACAATTACCCCAATTACATTACATATGTAAAATTACATTTTGTCTCAATTTTCAGGTGTTAATATTTTTATTTTTCTATTATTACTTTTGTCTATTCTAGAGCTCTACTTGATCTACTCATTAACGATGTCAAGAAACTGGAAAGTTGAAATTAAAGTATGGTATAAGAGATTTACACATTGTCAACTTACCCCGTATGTTTACATGTTGTAACAATTGACCCCGTATGGTGTAACAACCTACCCCTATATATGGGGTAGGTTGTTACAAAAAAATGTCTTCACTAATTAAGCTGTAGTTAATTAGTGTTTACATGTTTTCAAGTTTTATATGCCTCAGGTTTTAGCCAACATAATAGGCTAACTACAGACCCAATATGGAGTGCGTGAGTTCTTTCATTAGAATTATCTGGCCCAAAATGTGAATTTTGTAACGTCCATACCCGGTCTCCCCTAAACTAAGGGGTGCCAAATTGACCTTAAACTTAGGGGCGCCAAATCGACCTTAAATTTAGGGGCGCCAATCGACAGTAAACTAAGGGGCGCCAAATTGACCTTAAACTTATAGGGCGCCAAATCGACCTTAAATTAGGGGGACGCCAATCGACATTTAATTTAGGGGGGCGCCAAATCGACAGTAAACTAAGGGGTGCCAAATTGACCTTAAACTAAGGGGCGCCAAATCGACCTTAAATTTAGGGGCACCAATCGACATTAAACTAAGGGGCGCCGAATTGACCTTAAACTTATAGGGGCGCCAAATCGACCTTAAATTTAGGGGGGCGCCAAATCGACCTTAAATTTAGGGGGGCGCCAAATCGACATTAAACTACGGGGAGCAAAATTGAGCTTAAACGTAGGGGCGCCAAATTGACCCGAAACTTAGATGGGGCGCCAAATTGACCTGAAGCTGAGGGGCGCCTAATTGATATTAAACTTAGGGGCGCCGAATCGACCTTAAACTAAGTAAGAGCGCCAAATTTAGAAAAGGGGGAGGGGAAGGGGCGCCCTTAAAAAAATTTAGGGGGCGCCAATTCGACAGTAAACTAAGCAACGCCAAAAAACTTAGAGGTGCCAAATTGACCTTCAACATAGGTGGGACGCCAAATCGACCTTAAACTTAGCGGCTCTAAATCTACCTTAAAAGGGGGCGCCAAATCAAACTTAAAATTAGAGGGGCGCAGCCCCCCCCAGAATACGCGCATGCTCATAGCGCCTCTTAATCTTATGCGGGAAAATTTGGGGTTTTAAAAAGGCATATATATTATGAATTATTAAAAAAAAGGGCACTTCCTAAGTATCAAAATTTCCCCATTATTGAAGTGTAAATAATGTATGTAGGCCTAATTGCCCTCAAAATGTAAATACCGATATGAAATACACGTACATCTACATTTACTTGTTTCATAAATATTAAATGGTTTTTAAATTGAAGCACTATAAAAGGGCATTACATTTGAGGAGTTGTAGCCCTAAGCCAGCCCCTCCCAAACTACCACCACAATTAGGGCAATTTAAACAATATTTACCTACAGCAGCATGGAGTTAATTGCCTGCATACTTATTCTTTTTTTTCTTTTTTCTTTTTTCTTTTTTTTTTGAACGAGGTCGCATGGCAGAAAAGGCATAATTAATCAAAACAAAAAGGGCATTTCTTAGTATCGCGAGAGCCTCTTTTCATAACGGAATTTTTCATGCGACTTTCGATAAGTCTGAAAGGATTATTCTTAATACAAAAATGGACTTTTCTCAGGAAAAAACGGCCTTTTTATACTACAAAAAAAAACTTTTAGACTTGTTAAAAGTCCGATGGACAGTTTCTTTTTGAAAAGATGGCACTCCTCAAAAAGACATTCTTTTTGTCTTCGTTATGTCGTTTCTAACCCAAAATTTGTCATTTGCTAAATATCGAACCAATAAACTCCTGCTGGAGTTAGATATTGTGAAAGAGTGTTGTCGGAAGCAAGCTGACCTAATGGTTGGGGCTTAGGGCTACAACCCCTAAACTTAATTATTTCAATGCCCTTTTTATGCCCTTTAGCACTTACAGGTATAAATATTTTTTTTATCAAAAATAATTTAACAAAAACAAGTCAATGTATTTCAAATTGGTGTTATGATGGAATATTTTCCCCTACACTTTGCTTCAATTTACATTTTACTTTAAAAAGAGGACAAGTTTTAATTTTAAAAAATGTCCCTTTTTGCTTCACATATTTATCTTTTATAGATGGAACTTAAAATTGTAACCCACCCTCGGTCGCTATGCGACCTCGCGCTATAAGTAACAAGAAAAATGTATGGAAAGGTTGGACCCACTACCCCTGCTGGAGACAAATCTTGTAAAAGGCTGTCTTCAACACTGCAAAACAGAAGTGGTGTAGTTGTGTAGGGGTCGGGGGGGGGGGGGGGGGGGGGGGGGCCTTGAACCAAAAGTAAAATGTATCTTCAATTCGGTAACTAAATCGATTATTAGAGTCTATGATACACAATTAACTTAAATTCTTAATTTTAAAATTTTTGGTTTGCACTTCGCGCTCGCATTACCATTTTACAGTTACCAAATGGATGGTAAAAAAACCCAAAGCCGATAAGATTAAGGATAAATTAAAAAGGGCAAAGTTTTGTGCGCATTTCACTCTCTGTCTCAACATTTTTCTCTTTGTACCACTGATCTAAGGTGCCCCCCTTTTCAGAAAAAGTGCCCCTTTTCCACTGTGACCCCACACCCCCACCCCCTCACCTCCAAATTCGTTCCAGTGCTTCTCTATCGGCCTTATAAATAAAGCACTCAGAATTCTCAAATCTGAGGGAGTTTGAGTTCATTCGATCGTCTCACTCGCTGACAAGATGAGGCCGATTTCCCTGTTACCCCCCCCCCCCTCCCTCCCACCCCCAAAAAACAACAACAAACAAACAAAACAAACACACACAAAAATACACCAGTTTATATCCATTTAGTTTAACAGCAGTTGGTCCAATTCTCTGATTTTCTTATACCACTGGGGGCTAAACCCATTTCCTATTTCATATCCATTGGCCTAATTCATATACTTGGTCTAAATCTCACTTGGTAAAATAACCACGTGGTCTAGTAATTCGTCTAATAGCCAAATTGTCTAATAAAATTTTCCTGGTTGCAGATGAAATTGAATTAGACCATTTGGGATATGAGACCAAATGGGCATAAAGTAGTTTAGATCATTATTTGCAAGTTACCCCCCCCCCCCCGCCTCAATGGGGGAGGGGGAGGCCGTTTCACCCTATTTCAGGACCAAAACTTACGATTGGGAGGTCATTTACTACCTAATGGAACTTGAATTAGCTAAGTTATAAGATAATATACCCACCTATAGTGTGAATAAATGCGTTATTGAATGAATTATCCGAAAACCGCCATATAAGTGACGTTTTCCCTACTCCTGAGTCACCAATAAACAGGAGTTTGTAAAGGTGTTCGTATCCGCGACTTGTGATCGCCAAATTGCACGTGTTACCCCTCGGCTGTGTGGGTCTTTGCATACTGCTTATCACTGTGTCTTGACTATATACCCTGGTCTTCATGGAGTTCAACGTCCACCGCGATCGATGTCGTCAAGAAGTTAGTGAAGTGGTATCCGAATGTCGAGCTCCACTGATAATGATCTCAGCGATTCGTTTCTCAATTAAGAACAATATTCATCGCCGTCACGCTGTATATCACAAACTCATAAAAGTTGAATTTTTTTTTCCAATCACAAGTTGTGTCAAATCGCGCATAATATTCAGATCACAACCATATATCTGAGTGTTGATTCAGCACGGCTCAATATTAGGTGCTTACCGACATCATAAATTTAAAACTCGACGGATCCGCATTGTTCACAGGAATAGTTTTGAACATAAAATGCATAAAAATGGCTGAAAGAAAGATATGCCTCTATATGAAGTAATGTCTAATGATAATCAGCTTTATCGCCTTGAAGACAAAAACAAACCAAGTGTTTGTTACGAGAGTGATTCAAACAAGGGACGCAGGAACTTCCTCATAAGATTACTTCGAAAGTCGTCTATTCCAGTCTTCCCAACTCTCCCAAAAGGAACAAAAAGCAGTTCAAACAGACAAGGATACACAACGGAAACACAGGGTCTACCCAGAACCGTCAGCCAACTTTCAGACAAGCAGATTATTTTCTAAATGCAGCCAAATCTTGGATACTAAATATATTTCTCAGTGCTGTCAGAAACATGCTATAAATAAGCAATGATTTGAACTTGTACTGATTCCTTTGCCAAATACATAATTATCCGATGTAAGCTTCCATTTACAGAACAGTCTCGCGAGGCCCTATAGAAAAGAAGGGATCGGCATCACTGAAGCATTTTTGTTATTAATTTCGTATAATTATCTCTTTCAGTTTCATTTCCTGAAGTGGGCCTTGTGGTAATTGAATCAGAAATTAAGACAATAGCCCTTTTGATTGAGCTAAACAGGTCTTAATTCCCTCGTCCATCCATTATGACATATTTATTTGACTGATATCGTATATTGTGCACGATACTCGACTTAAGAGCCTTATCCGGTAAAGGAAGCGGCTGAATAGTTTGCGAGATTGGTGTCCGAACACTTAGAAGTATTAATTTCATATTGTCATCAACATAATTATTCACAGTCATCATGACTTGGAAGAATACAATACCAATCACTTTAAAATCATAACTATACCATGACCATAATTATGTTTAAACATTTAATAATAGTCGCTAACATAATTTGTCACATAATCGTCAAATGATATCAAAAGACACGTTGTATACTTCTGGAGATTCAACATAAAGTTTCTTTAGCCGTATAGCTCTTCTGATCATAATGCAGCATAATGGATAATTGGTCAAATCGCCAGGGTAAATATTAAAGGATCACATCAATCTTTTGAAAGTGCAACATTACAGTTGGTTTCTCTAACTTGAGCTATTATATCATCCGCGTATTTGCTGGCTGTATAACTCCAATGGAAATTAATTACACGAGATTGATGTTGTGCTGAAAACTTATCTGGCTAATTCATCTCGCATTTCCCAACCTGGATGAGTGGTATTATCACACTCTCCAAATATGACACAAACACATTCAATTGGCCGGCAGGTGCTGTTTTTCCTTTTCTTCATCCCAGCATCAATTAAAGAGGATCAATCGAAGAAACACCCTATCATAACGAGCACTGTCTCACACTGATTGAAAGCACGTTCCCATGGCAACTCCATCACACACCTCAAAAGTTGACAAATGATGACGCGGTTGATGATGGAGAAGTTGAGTTAGACGATGGTGACGTTCCAATTCCAAACCATAGTCGTGGTTTTTGTACTTCATATCATGATCAGCATGGTCTAGGATGCCGCCTATAATGAATTAGATGTCATTGACCACCAAATCAACATCACCCTCGAAGCCGGCATCCATCTCATTCAAGCATCTCTTGACGTCGTCTGTGGCAGAAAACACAGAAATTTGATTTCTAATAGATGAACTGTTGTTGTTCTCTCTTAACCTGTACACGTGCGTCTGACCAAATCCTTTGATGACATTCCAATTCCCCCATCTCCCAACCACGCAATTTTATTAGCACGACCCCGAATGAAAGCAACGGTCAACTTGATCTCGTGTATGCGGACGATAATTATGTAAAACGGCCCATCCGGTATGGTTCATAACTGTAGCCTCTGGCATTTCTACTCTCACTTTCGCGCTGCTCCTTTCCATTTCTTTACATTTTACTTTTCAATCCGCGCGCTCATTAAGCTTTACTCATCGCTTAAGCTGCAACGAGAAAAGCATGTGCTTGATTACTACACCAAACGCAACGATGATAAACCTATATTCCAGATGAGTCCACATACTTCAGTTAAAGGGATATATCAGAAAAAATGTTATTAATAATTATGAAAATAGATATTAAGATATATTTTGACGTGATTGATCCGTATGTATGTTATAGTTATCCACTGTGTTTTTAACTTTTATTTTATTGTATGTTACTCGTCTACTGAAGATAGCATGACCCTTTTTTGGCGGAGTGGAAAACTTTTGGAAAATGACAGATCAATTAAACAGATTGGTGAATATTGAATTCGGACAAAAATAAAAAGGTTATGAGTGTATGTTAGTTGAATTCAGTCCTGTTATGAATCTTACTTTGATACAATGTAATTGACAAGTCGACTGAAACGTATCCTATTATAGACAAATGTCCACTCTAACACTAAATATACATTTTAAATATATCCCTTGTATACTGTCACCCAGTTCCGATTATAAGAGTGATACGTCCATAAGAAGTTCTAACTAGGTCTCTCAATTTTGAAAAAAAAAATGTGTTCTGATCACTTTGTTTGCTGGTAATGGAAGGTTGGCCGCATCATATTATACTGACATATATCAAAACACCGTTTTGATTTTCTCATAATTATACATTTCAAATACACATAATTATAACGCTATAGATCCAATTTTGTTCAACCTTTCACAGTTTTCATTCTCCGATTATTTTGCTCTACGTCAATGAATGTTACCGTAAATGTTGAATTTCCAGGGAATTCCCATCAATTGGGAAATACCTTAATTGAATTTTAACGTTTTATTACGGGTTCCTAATAGAAACGATGACTCGATAATGAAACATTAAAAAATGTAATTTTGTTTGCCAATACGGAAATAACTAATGGATAAATAATTCAAGATATCATTGAATCAATTTCTATAAATATCGGGGCTTTTTTTTTTAGATACTGAGAGTATTGTACTGATAAGGCGTACGGAAATAATTAATGGGTAAACATTCACGATATCAAGTTCATTATTATTGATAGTGTTCAAACTGATGGAAACAAGAAAAGAAAGAAGATAAAACGTTTTTATCTCCACAAAGCGAGCAGAGAGAAAAGAGAAGAAGATGGAATTAAATTTAAAAGAGGGGGAATTAGAAGCATCAAGAAAAACAAAATGTATGAGACAAACTTATCCGCCAGAAAAGATTATGAAGAAACTAAAGCTAGTGAGGAATGATGAAGGAGAAAACGTATAGTAAAAGATAAAAGATCATGACAGAAAAAAAGAAGAAAAAGACTTGTAAAAGAAGGGGAAAAAGGAGATGGTGCTGAATGCTTTTTAAAAAAAATGTAGAAGATAGCGTAATTACTAAGACTCATTCCTCCTTATTCTAACCAATTTAGTAGTAGCTATGTCACACTATGTTCAGTGGCGGATCCAGGCGGGGGTGCAGGGGACGCTGAATGCTGTAAAAAAATATGTAGAAGGTAGCATAATTACTAAACTCATTCCTCTTTATTTCAACCCATTCAGTAGTAGTTATGTCACACTATGTTCAGTGGCGGATCCAGGCGGGGGCTTGTAATTTGAAAACCACTCATTGACTGTACATGTAGAAAATCTGAAAATTTTGGCAGCCCCCCCCCCCCCCCCCCCCTATCCTGAAATCCTGGATCCACCACTGATGTGTTGTCTCTTTTGGAGAATAATCATTTAGGGTATTCAATGAGAATCACAATATACCTAAAGTTAAATTTTGTCTGAACATGATATTGAATGTCTTTACACTGCGTATAAAAAGTATCATAGATATCCAATATTTGTAGCCTTTTATTAACAAAGAGAGGGATTATACAACCGACACTTTTTATGGAGAATAGTAATGTCTGAGTATCTTGAGTTACATTACTGGAACCCAAGATTAGTTTTAAATACAAATTAAATATCCTAGGTCCAGTATTCTTATTTGGTTCAATGACTTGACAACTTTTAAACTAAATTTGAACAAAGAATGAAGCTGACCAGAAATATATAACATGAAAAATGAGCCAAGAAAATGGGAGAAAAACTTTTAAACTAGAAACAATAACAACATAACAGTAAAATGAAATAAGGAAAACAGTCTTAATTTTATATGAATCGGTTAATTTTATTGACTAATTGTCTTTTAATACAAGACATTAACTGAAAATCAGTTCTAAAAGATACTACTTTCATGTTCATGCATTTCATGCATCATTCATCCATCTCTACAAAATAAAAGTAAAATATATATACTTTAAAATAATCAGATTACCTTATAGTATGTAGGTATACTGACCATCAGTCTATTTAAAATAATATTTCTTGTTAACCATCACCAATGCATAAATAGAAAAAAAAGGAACAATGCTTTGAGCTCCCCAATAATATGGGAATGTGGCATGGCATTTTAATTAAGTAACGTATGTGTTGAACACCTACATGATAAAGAAACATACAAAAAAATCTCTTGGAGATGTTAATTTTGTGTCTGCTACAAATTTTTAAAAGGTCTTACAATGATGAGATGAAAAAAACACCTAATTAGCTTACATAATGTCTCAATATTTGGTTTCTTTCTTATAAGAAAAAGAAATGCTTAAAAAGACAATTATTAATTTCAAATCTTATACATAAAAACAAAAGAGGCAGTTTATTGAGACCTACCTTCATCCCTACTATTCATTAAGTACAAAATACCTATCCATTCTGCACTTACAAATTATTTGCACCCCCAAATACTTATCCTTGAAATGTGCTCTAACCAAAGACTTCCACAGTTTCCGATAATAAAAAAGATTATCATCTTCTGTTTTGCATTTTAGTGACTTCAGGGTTTTTATGTAGAAGTACTGGTCCATTGGAATTATAAATTTCTAGATAAATGTTAGTCCCATGGATAGGAATGGAAGATGTAGGTCCTCTTGTAGCCATCTATAAGCAAGCATTACATTGCAACAATTCTTGGTATAAACAAATAAACATAAATCTCAAAGTAAAAATTCCTTATACCCAATAACAAATATATGTTACTACCTTTAGTTACAAAAGCGAACTTTAAATATTAGACTTATAAAATACCCAAAGGCATGTTGACAATGTAAAATATAAGATGTTGGAAAACATGATGAAAAAGAAATAAATAATGGCCAGTAATGCTACAAGGTGATGTGAGAATTAATCTGGGAATCAAATGTTAGAATTAAACTCTATGCCATATGTAAGCCAAACTAATACAGCTCTCATAATTCATTAATTGATTCTCTCATCACATTGGATACAATGTTGCATATTTGTATGCACTCTTTAAAAAAAATCAACAAAACGATTCACCTTTTTTCTTTTAAAACTTTGGTTGAGAGTATACTTAAAGAAGAATGACTATTCTTGAAAGATAATATGTATATTAAAGACAGTTTGATATATCACAAAAGGTTTTGAATATATATTATAACCCTGGTCATCGGATCCAGCTTCCACATAATGTGTCCACAATCTCAATTGCCAGAGTAGCATTCCAGTCAAGCAACATAAAAGGCGCACACAATCCTGATAAAACCACAATGATGTTCTCATCCCAAATGATAACCCACTCAACACATGGATAGAGAGTGGTAAATGAAGATTAATGTCTTGCCAAATGACAATAAAGTGGTGCTGATGCTACATGTACCTCATAAATGACAATTCGTCGCATGCTTCAAGGACCATCATCTTCGACACATTTTATTCGATACAGAGAGGAAGGTTCGTGGTGCATGCAACAAATTATGCGACATATTCACTCGACCAAAAAACACTTTTGTCATGGCATGGAATGCACAGATTCTTAGCAGACCAATATTCCCTGAGTAATTCCTTTTGTATTCATTTAAATTACTACAAAAGTGTATAAGAAGATTTTGCGACATGCTGGCACAGAGTTTTCTAATTCAGGCAGATAGGACATTTACTGAACCTAACATAAGGGCATGATGCATGAGAAAAAAATGCAGATTTGCAAGATGTCTCTTGTTACTTTTTTATCCATGGAAATCCATATGGAAATCCATATCGAAATACAAATTATATTCAAAATTTATTCATGATCCATAAAAAGTCAAACAAACATGAACAATATTTGAAGATGTATAATAATAATAGATGAAATGATACCTTCAAAAATAAAGCATGGGGTTTATACAATAGAAGGCACCATGAGTGGAAACATCTTCTTCTTTTCCAGTGAGCTTAAGGTTCTTCATATACCATAATGCAGGCATTCTAATTTAGTTTGAATGGGAGTTCAAACAAGGCTTTTAGCCACAATTTGTTAGGAAACAAACTTAGGTTTCTAAACTAAAGCATTTATGACATTTCTCCATAAATATTTCTCAAATATTACAAAAATAAGAATGAGTTATGATAAAGAAGAGAAACACAATCATACCGAACGGGCTGATAGTTTTCCCTAGTTGGTCACACACAAGTATTTTTGAGTATACATTTGCCACCTTGTACTTGTATTAAACTTTCAATGTCTGACTTAAATACAAAAAAAACAAAAAAAAAATGATTAATTTTCAATCTATAAAATCGTATGTAATAAATCAACTTGGTTTAAGTGATAAATGACCTGTATCACCCCCATTATTAATCTTTTTTTTTTAAAGACAAGATGCTTGGAAGAGCTGAATATACACTTGAAAATGGATCACATAACACAAGGTGATACTCTACAGATACTTTCTAGTACGAGGCTGAATTAAAAAATAGACATCCCTGAATGAAAAGGGAATTCATCTCTTACTGCGACTACCTACAGCTCATTGAATCTATAACAAAGCCAAAATAGAGAAAGGTAAAACAAAAAAGAAGACTTCCTATTGCGGGTAGGGTACATCTTATGGGGTGAGACGCTTGGGGTCACGGGGGAACAGTGAGGTCTTCCTGATGTTGTCAAGGCCAAGGTACAACATGGTGACACGCTCTAGGCCGATTCCACCACCAGCATGTGGGGGCGCTCCATAGCGGAAGGCATCAATATAGGCCTTGATCTTCTCAGTATCTGTAATTGAGAGAGATACAAAGCGTGTGAACATTACTATAGCGATAACTAGATGAATCCACAACTGCGGTTGAAATATATGCCTCCATCATTGCTAGATCAAAAATATATGGGACATTCATTGATTCATTTTCCTTTATACAAAGACATCTTTGACCTTGTGATCCCAAACCTAATCAGATCATTGTCCCTCCCAAATTTTTACCTCTGTGACCCTTGATCTACATACTCCAAATTCTAATCAGATCGGCTTCTTATGGTGATACATACTATCCCAAAGTTTGAAGTTGAACTGTGAATAGCAAATTTGATTTGGTAGAAGTATATGACTATTAAAAGGGTTTTTCAATTTCTTTTCATGAAAACATGAGTGGGTTGTCTCACCGATTTCATGGTGCTTTGCTCTTTCCATGAGGAACTTTGAGTCGTGGATTCGCTGAGCACCGGACATGATCTCCTCTCCTCTCATGAAACAGTCATATGAATTAGAGTATTGCTGAAAAGATAAACAAACATGCATATCAAGATTTGTAATTCAATGATGGATGGCATTCTCGATAAAAAACATGGTATTAATAGTCTAAATAATCATATGAAATAGAGCATTGCTAAAAGAAAAACAAAGAGGCATACCCAGAAGATTGTTAAGTAAATTTTGCTCAAATTCCAGACATGAAATGACTTTTGATATTTTGTAAAGAATTATATGGTAAATACAAAAACCTAATTCAAGAAGCATCTTCCTTTTGACCTAAATGTCTTAGATGTGAAACAAAATATGGTTAAACCAAAAAAAAAAAATTAAAAATTTGGATTTTGAACAGGTTTACATCATCATTCTACAGACTGTATTTTTAAAAATGGTAGCAGGGGGAAAAATAATTTAGGTATGAAATCTTGTCAAATGATGTGTATATGGTACCTAATTAAAGCCAAAAGATTTTTCTTGCTGATGCACTGTTTGAAATAATTTACTTTTGTGGAACAAAAGTTATTCTAATTTTTGTGTGAAGACATGAGAACGAACTCTACACAAATTCATTGTTCTTTTATGCTCATTTGGTGGCTTATGTTCGAAACCTACACAAAGGCATGGCACGGGTGCACAAAATGAATTTTTACTGACTGTAGAAAACCAATCATAACTTAAGATCCAAAGAACCAAATGAGATGAAAAAAAAATTGCAGAAGAAAGCTTACTTTTCCTGCTATATGGAAATAACAAGCATTACCAGTTAGTGACAATTAAAAAATGTTTCCCATCTGTACCATTTTATTTGATACAGACTGTAGGCCATTATAGTCATGCAATCTAGATTGGTAACACATTATTTGTGTGATTGTTTTCTGGAATAACCCAATTCAGATATATCAGAACATATTTCTAAGCTAGCAAGATAAATACGAACGATTTTCTTACCGGATTGTTTGGGTCAGGCATAGTATAGAATGGTCGGATACATAGTGGGAACTTATCCAGGATGTAGAAGTCAGTGTCGTACTTCTCCTTCACTAGACGACCCAAGAACTTCTCATTAGGGGTGCTGTATGTTACAAACAGATACACATAACTTCATCAAAATATACACATGTAATGTACATACATGTATAACAATGGAAAGAATACCAAGATATTAAAATGATATTCATATTAGTCCATCATTCTACAATTCTGCGTAACAGATCAAAGCTAGTAAAAGTCTCCTTTTGGAAAGAATTTATAATGGCAGTGTTACTCAGATCTATCATGAGGTTATTTTCTTCTCAAACCTACTACACAATAATTTAAATTTTCTTCAACATTCTAAAAGATTCTCTAAGAGTTTTGATAATAATGACAAATAAATCTTCAAAAAATCAAACAACTCTGTATGATATAAATAATCTACAAATAAAGGAAAACTACATGTACCTAAAGATTTTGATCCAAAGAACATAATACACCCGAAAAATAGGCATGAATAGATCATCTATGAAGGAAATTTAGGTAGATATCCTCCACATGTACAAATGCAGCTGGGGTCTTCAACAAAATAGACTTTCAGTTATATAAGCATATTTTCATTTTCCTGGTAGAAATATCTATTGACTGTAGTCTATTGCTTGATACTTCAGAACCAAATTTGGAAAGTTTTTCCATTTCATAATTCAAGGGCATAATGTTAGCTTCAATGATATATGCTAATATTGATAATTCCTAGTTTAAATATAGTTTTGATTGTTAGCTCGTAACAAACCTGAGATCCTCAAAGTCCCCAAGATCAACACCAGCATCACGCAGCATCTTGATGGCCTCAGGCCATTCCAGACGAAGGGGTGGTTCCAGGAACTTGAAGTCCTCTGAGGGGAACTGACGTCTGACTGTCTGGATCTCTGTTTGGAAGTGGTCTCGTAGACCCCTGAAGATATCATTGAAGACACTGCCTATCACATCCAGAGCCTGGATATAAAGAAGGGGGATAAGATGAGTAAAGGCTTGCAAGCTGCTATGGTCTCTATGGCAATTGATTCTACAATTCCCCAATAACTTTATGGTTAAAAATTTAATCTTTCATTCTTGACTCATTTTAACCCACTGAGGACTGAACCCGAATATATTCAGGCTGGGGTCTATGGGAAATGTATGTTATAGCCAAATCAGCTCGTCTCCAACAGGTTAAAGAAGTCTTGTGACAGGCTTTCAGAACAAGTAATTTCTGGAAATGAGTGAAGCCTAGCTTTACATATCGTTGTGCCAAATCTGGCTTATTGAAAAGCTTTGTATACAACCCCCATTCTGTTCTCACAAATTCATCATAATTTAGAAAACCCCTAATCCAGCTACCTGCCAATGGCTGTTTCAAAGTAATAGCAACAGTACAAGGCCAAGTACATATAGTGGTTGTTTCAGACCCTATGCTATGCCTGTTGTGACTGATATAGGTACATGCCTGCCTGGAAACTAGTCTTACATACCTCATGATAATGATATTGAAAGGCCATCTCCATATCCAAACCAACAAACTCACATAAATGACGATGGGTGTTGGAGTCTTCAGCCCTGAAAACTGTCAAGAACAACAAGGATTTAAGATAAACAAAAACAATTTCACATAAATGATTTTGACAAATTTTCATATGCATCATTTATCATCCATTAGATAGCAATAACGACAGGTTCCTCTATCATCAAAATTTGTTCACCAAGGCTCCAATATGAGTGAAATGTCCTTGAACATGGGAAGCATTCAGACAATGAAGTTTTGAAGGACCGTATTATTGCAAATAAATCAATTTTTAGTGAATTTGTTATTTTGCTATGAAGAAAATCTGTATTGTTTGTATTTCATGAAACCCCCACACTTGGTGTAACTGGAGGGCTGTTATTCACTAGCAGCAACACTGGTTAAGCACTTCCAAATCAATTTTTAGGGTAAAAAAACATATCATTGGTTGTGTGAAAAAAAACAAAAAAACATTCATATTGAGAACATACAGGTTGAATGATGTTGCTACATTGGGCAAACAAATGGAAAACTCTGGGATTATCACTTCACGCAAATAGAGGTTCTTTATTGCTGTTGCTATATTGGGCATGCCCTGTAACACTTTACAGTCATCTCATCGAGCACATACACGTTGCATTTTATTCTAGCTATGTTTGGTAATCCTCTGGCAAGCTCTATGGTCATCAATAAGAAAAGTAGAATATAAAGTGGAAAGTAGAACCAACTTTACCTGCTCCAATAGTGAAAACTCTCTCAAAGTCGGCAGCTATTCCCATCTGTTTGTAGAGCTGAGGAGATTGGGCAAGGTAGGCATTGTTCTTGAAGTAAGACACAGTGAACACATTGGCTCCTCCTTCACTAGCAGCTGTGAATAGTCAACAAAATGGTATCAATTAAACGTAAGTATATATAAATAGAAAATTGAGTGTTCGTGTAGGGAAAGTAGAATTCTTCATTACACAATCAAAATTTGAGTTACATTGAGAGGATTTTTACGGATTGAGTGTTCCTGTATTTCACAAGATTGGTTAGGAATCAGTAAATTGATATAAGTTAGCAACCAAGGGGATTTACATCATCCAAGATAAATAGTAATTCTGATAATATGAGCTCATTATCTAGGTTTTGAATCTGAGATCTCCTCATTATGTGCTCTATCGACTATTTATAAATCATATGAACTTTTAAGTACCTTACGTATTTACATATTTAATGAGTACAATCTCTCTCTTTGAGATACGCAGAGTAGTTTCAAAGCATGAGAGAGAAAAACACAAACACAGATAACCTCTAAGGCCAAACTTGAGGTGCTGGAATTGCTAATTGAAAGATGCTGACTCCAGGATTTGATTCTGAAAATTGTATCCAGTAACTCATTGGCAGTTTCAACCTTCAAACAGAAAAACATAAAGAAGCTCACAAAAATTTAATGACAAACACATGTTTTGATAGCCAATTTTTACTCCCTCATTATTCAGCTAAACTACTAAAGGTTCCCCATACCTGAGATGATCTTTGGGATCTGAAGCTCCACAAAGTCCCTTTTCTTCATTGCTGCACGGAACTCCTGGACCACTCCAGCTTCTAGACGGAAGATAGCCTGGTTGGTGGTAGTCTGACAAATAAGGGAATAATAATATAATTTACAGTCCATTCCTCTTCTAACAAGTATATGTACAACAACACTACTTTCTAATTAGGTCATTCTACCTGTCCCAGTTCCAAATATCATTTATATTTTATATTCCAAAGCATGCTGATATAACTGGAGTGCATTGTTCAAGCAGGTCTATAGTGCCATCTTTCAAGTGAAAATATTATAAGCCATGATTGCTTTGTTTGAAGGATCCCCAAAACTTACAGATTCATAGGTTGTCAAAGATACTGAAGATCTGTGACTTATTAAAGTATCTACTTACATATCATATTTGACACTGACCATTCAATGACAAATCTACCCATAGAACCACTAAAAACCATTCATATTACACTGTAATTACATGATTATAAATGTAGTTGAAGAGGGGACCCTAACCCCTACAAGCTTTGCTTTTTACCAGGGTCACCTCGTCTTTCTTTTACCTGTTTTACAAGAACTTAACATATTTCTTACTTACTTTACTTACTATGTATCAATGTAAACATGATGAAGTTTAAATGTACTATGTGATATCTTGTACTACATTGTATAAAGGATCAACTATCTATCTATCTAAAAACTTATGGGTGGTTTTTACATGTCAGATAACTTATACATGTACAGTGGTCACTGACGTAGAGCTGGACGCACTTTCTTTTGTTACAGGGGGATGATGAATAGATCATCAAACCCATAACAAGAGAAATTAATGTGTGTCTACGCCCATGGCAGTGGTTGATCCAACATCGGCTCTGACATGAGTTTCATTGGCCCTATTGTCTAAGGATAATAGCCGCTATTATCCTGAGACAGTAGGGCTAATATAATTCTTTGTCAGAATCAATGATGGATCAACCAGTGGGTAACTTACATATTATATTCTCAAATATTTTCTCTCTAATTCATTATCAAATAATTAAGCTCTCTCCTTGACAACTATTTTATTAAATTTTGAAAGCATCATTTATCCGACTCACCCTGAGATCAAGGACACGGTTGTCAAGGCGGACATCTTGTCCAACGGTTGCTAAGGCCTGATCATCATCATCCTTTCCTTCTGCTCTAGCTGCATCATCGATTTGAAGAGGCAATCTAGGCTCAGCGGGACTCACTACAAAAATCTGTTAATAGACATGTGGAAGGGAAAAGAAGGTTCAGAAATCAGAGGCCTTTCGATCTCATGCTCACATCCTTTCCTTAAAAGGGGAGTTAGTAATCAAAAAATGAAAGAAGATAATGAATAATGACCTTTAAGGTCATTAGAGAGAGATCTGCTTCTGTCACCAATTCCTTATTCTAACAGCTTTAGAAATGCTATCCTACCGGAGTATGATTCTTGCCAGGTGATGTTAAAATGTTATCAAAGAATGCTTTTGAGAGCAAGTTGGAAATGTCTGCTTATGGTCCAATACAAAGCAGGACAACTACCCCCTGGATAATTACCCCCTAGACATAGGGTTAAGTATAGAGGAAGGGGTAGATTTTTGGTGGGGGTAGTTGTCTGGGGGATAGTAGTCCTAGACTCGGTCCTATGAGCAATTAGAGGTATGTCAACAAGTTCCTTAGCCATTTTGTATATGATATCCCCCTTCTTATTTCAAGTTTGTTGAAAATATTATATAAAGATTGTGCACATTACAATGAAGTCTCAGTGAGTGATTTTATGATCAAAACCATACCTGCTGAATATGAAGTTCTACATCCTTTTGAGTGCAGCTCTCAATGGGCTGAGGTACACGTGCTATCACTCCTTCTACATCAACTATGGATTCCTTTGTAATACTAAAAAGAGAACAAAACAGAACAAAAATACAGTAATATGATGGGCATCAATATAGCACAACTCAAACCTGATTCTGATGCACATAATGAGATAAAAAGTGTAGGAAAAGAGTCCAAATAAGTGCCATAACTTTGTGTCACTTAATTATACTAAACGAATAGTTTTAATTTGAGATTGGATAGTGAACAAGTACTATGTACAAAAAATCGCTCGAAAAGTGAAAAATGGGTCACAGGAAATTTCATGTTCTGAATATTGTTTTCATTAAGAACTTGTGACAAAGACAGAAACATTGACAGTATTAGCATATTCTTAAATCTAATGATAAATCATATCCACAACATAAACTCAGAAGGGGGGTCTGGGGGTGCAATTATTTGTAAACATTTTTACTGCATGATCAACATTCTATCCTAAATTTTAGCCAGTTCACTAAGATATGTAATTCTGTTAAAAAATCTAAGATACAATTACAATTATTATGTGACTTACTTGGCAGCAAACTTGACCATGGGTTTACTGACTGTCTCACTAACACATAGCAGACCCTGGCAATTGAACTGCTGTTGTCGTAGTACAAGAAAACACTGCTTGCCTACAAAGGAAATGAAGAAGTTATTGCAAGAACATAATGGTTTTCAAAGTGTTTTTCGCATAATATCACCAGACATTTATAAACATTGTGAAAATAATCATAAAAGAAGTTTAAATAAAAAATAAAAAAGAAACTAGAAGTTATAAAAACAAAACCTGAATATCCAACCTATCATCTAAAATTTATGTTTAAAGATAATGAACAAACGGAAAGTTTGTAACCGATATTCTGAAAATAATATTTCTTTCTTTTTTCAATATCATAATAGGAATTATATTCCAACCAACATTTATTTTGAAGATACCATACCTTTACTCCTGCTGGTGTGAAGACGAGCTCTAATCCAGACTTTCTGATCGACCTTGTCAGCAACAAGCTCTTCTACTCTATGAATCTTCCTCTCTGACAAAAGCAAAATAAAATTAATTAATTTTATTAAAATTTATAGAAATTGACTATATTTATTTTTATATATTTCTAAAAATCTTGACTCAATATTGTACACCTGAGACCTGCCTCCATTAAACCACTTAGAAGTTGCCATAAATCATTTTCATTTTTGAAAAAATTTTGGAAACTAGATAATCATATGTTTTGAACATGATATAAACATGGATGTACTAGGAGAGGATAGGGAACTCAAGCATAATACATTCAAACATCTGTATGGATACAAATGCATACCAATCATTGATAAAGCATTCCACATTTCTTTCATGTTCCATGCTCCGCGCCGACACTAAACCGACATCAAATTTGAACGAAATCTTTTTTTTTATCTCTAGAAGCTTTATTTCTGAATAATTTCTTTTGTAAATTTCAAGTTATTTATGACTATAAAACAAAAACACCCCGAGCTATTTCCATTTTAATAGAATAAAAAGAAATTGTGAAACAGACATAAAGGTTTGGTTTTTTTTTACTTACAAAATTGATACATTTCTCCACTTTCCGGAGATTTCCTGAACTTGAGAACTCACTCATTATCAACAGTATATCTTTATGTGTTTATTTTGCATAATAATTTCTGTGTGCACTTGCATGCATCTGAAATAATTGACTTTTAATATTACTAGTTTCATGGTAACCTTGATGCCCACAAAATGTACTGATGCCATTATTAAGAACTAGACAAGCCAAATTTTGCTCTTCCCGATAATCTGTCTCTAAATACAAATGTTGTTAATGTTGAAACACCTGTTTAAAAAACAATGCTTCAAAGGAAATGGCATGGCGGCTCAGAGGATAGAACCTCTGATCTCTTATAGTTACCTATCCTGTCCGAGTACATCCATGATATAAACATATAGCTCCGTACTCAAGCATTTTATACTTTACACTTAAATGGTCGTGTGTTATGAACTCGCCACCCAAATAGGGTGGTGCTGTTATGCTTTTTTTCTATTTTTCATCATTAATTTGTCAATATTTTCCAAAGTATGAAAGTTTATGTAACAAATTTGATCTCATTTTTAAGGTATGTTACTGTGCTAGCTCCCTGTGAAGTTTCATTGTTCTAGGTAACATTCTAGTGGAGTTACAATGGTTTAAGTTTGGGACAGTAGGGGTGGTGCTGGAAGCGGCGCCGCCTGTACAAAGTCAATGGGAAATTTTACATTTTGTGGTTGATTTGGGGAAAACTTGAATTTCTCTGCCAAATTTTGGCTTATGACTGTGAATGTGGTACCAAACTGAAGCTTATAAACTGCTTTATACCATGAAATCACTGAACAATAGGTTTGATGTTACAATAGTACCCAGAAAGACTCAACAATCGTTATTTTACCTAAAAAGGCAATGCCTCCTGTACAAAGTCATTGGGAATTAGAGATATTGTAGTACCGTTGGGAAAACTGCAATATCTCTGCCAAATTTTAGCCTATGATTGTGAATTTAGCAACAAATTGAAGCTTTTAAACTGCTTCATACTATCACATCAATTTAACAATATGTTTGACGGTACAACGGTACTTGGCAGGACCTAACCCCCTCATGAATTTCAAAAAAACTATATTTTTAGGGCTAAATTTTAGATTGTTATATTTTTCATTCTAAAATTGTAAACCATAATGAATTATACCTTGTTTGAAAGGTCTTATTATTCTCTACCAGAATATAATAATATTATTAATATTTGGGTGATTATAGATGACTTGACGATAAAAACAATGAAAAATTTGAAAAAATATAAATTTCCTGAATTTTTTCCTAATAACTTTTTTATCTTAATTGCACCTTTTTATAATTTTTCAATGCAGATTTAGATTCCTTGAGGAATTTCCTTTCAGAAAATGTATAGTTTTGATATATTAGGGTTTATACTTTTTGAGATACAGGTCTTTGAAGTGAAAAAGTGCCATTTGTAGTGAAATTGGCATGTAACGCAAAAGGCGGCGAACTTATAACACACGGCCAAATATGTCTTTTCTGAGGAATTGTGATTTTTAAGTTCGGAACAAAAAGCAAAAACAGACTAAGTTGTCAAGGGGCATCCCTATAGTCTGCAGGGCCAATAGACCGGGGAGGAGGGGGGGTGACTTTAGACAGCGTGATCCGGTTGTCACCCATTTTCATTCATGAATTTCAATATAAAAATATTAGTCCTTCTACATACCAATCTTATTCTGTGACTGAATAAGAGGATGATTGCCATAACGATCCTTTGCAAAATCATCACCTACTTCTGCCTCAGCTTCTGCGGCCTGTAATTTAGCAAGAGAAAAGAGATAGGAAACCGGGTTTATAAAATTAAATATAAACATAATTCCATCTGTGGTCTCCTAAGAAAGTGTTGATAGTTGAAAAAAACTTTGCTGTATATATATATATATATATATATATATATAAGTTTATCCCCCCCTCCCCCTTAACCCTTTTGCAAAAATAAAGGTGTCAAAAAGGAGCTGAAATTTTAGTTTTAGAAAATGGATAAATATCAGAAATGAAATAAGCAACCACAAAATACATGTTCCTGATGAGATTATAACAAAATAAAGAATACTATACCTGCTGAGCCTGTCTTTCAGCCTTTTTAGCTGCCTTCTCAGCTTCCTTTTGGGCTTTCTTCTGGGCGCTCTTGGAGATCTTCCCATCTCTAAATGTTTAGGGGTGGTAAAGTGAAAGAATCAAATTACATTTTAATCTTTATTTCAAAAAGGAAATTGTTTAGATAAAAATATATTCAGACTTTGCGGCCAATGTATATTCATATGTTAGGAAAAGTAAAATTGGTTTCCAAATTTAAAAATGACTTAAACTTGGTGAGGTTGTCAATTCTAATCTGGTATAACTGAAAGAAGACCTACAGTAGGCCTATCCCCAAAAATTATTTGTACACTATGATCCTAGATCCTATGCGCATTTCAATTGCGATCATTGAGAAAAGTGCTGGAGAATCATCCCCGAAAAAGAACCCAGGGGCCCTTTTCTAGAAAACCGTCATAAGTCTAAGTTCTTGGGCAACCCATAGGGACACATGTTGTAGAATTAACACGCGTTTCAATGGGATGTCCACGAACTTAGACTTATGACGGTTTTGAGAAACGGGCCCCACACGGAGATATGTTGCAATTCTCTAAAGCCAAAGTTCTGGGGTGCTGTGAAAGAGAAGGTACTTGCTCTGATTGGCTAATCGCGCAAAGGTGCGCACGCACTCATGTTTATTTAACACACATGTGCATTGAACGAAGACGGAAACAATAGCTGGGGGCGTAGCTTATCACAAACACTCGGGCCTTCGCGTCACGTGCTCGGAGCTCTCGGAGAAATGTTTACAAATTTCTCGAAAGCCCGAACTCGGTGCGTGGGCATTCGACGCTCGTGGTAACACTGGGTAACCGTCAACAAGTGATTTAGGAAAGAATTTCCAGGGAGCTAGCTCGGATCGGGCGGGGATGAATGCATGCAGGAAGTATATTGTTCAGACATTGTTTTGGAGGATTGTTTATGGTGCACGTGTTGGCGTGCGAAGTGAATGTTTATTCTAGGTTTACTGAATCCTACAATCGTAGGGGGAAACTTTTGTACTGATCACTCCCAAATAGTTTTTAATAGTACCATATCACAACCCAAAATTGAGATAAATCGAACATCTACTTTTTGGGATCGAGTCCCATTTTGCTAGCCACAGGTTTTAAGCTTACTGTTAGGCCTACCTTAATCAGCTCAAAACAAAACAAAATTATTGGATTATGACCAGTGTGCAGATTAATAGGCCTATAGCTTGTTCTACAAGTGGCTTTAGCCTAGGTTTATGTCCAGTTTAGAGAGAAAGGTCACACTGGGATTTAGGCCTCATTGTTGTTTTTGCTTCTTTTTTTTTAGGTGGTATGTACGTATGTACATATCACCTCATTATTGTCAGAATCTTCTTTTTTTTTCTCCTTTTTTTCTGTACACTTCTTGTGTAGATGATAACTATAAAAATAATGCATTATAGTATTTCAAATGATCAGCAATGATAGATTATCATCAAATCTCAGCACTAACTCATTATCTTATCAATCGCAATCACGTGACGTCATCTAGACGCCATTTTGTAAAATCACATTATTAATCATAACTTGATAACTGATAATCATTCATTAATCATATTTAATACACATAAACTTCAAATTGAAGCGCATCTTTTAGAACATAATGCGCGCGCGTAAGTACGCGCATTAAGGAATTACGCGCGCGCAAAAATTTAAAATATTCAAAATCACTTAATGGCTGAATTAGAGTACGTTTCAGGTCATTTTAAGCATTTCAAGAAAAAATGTGCGCGCACGATTTTGCGTGCATTAATGCGCGTCGGCGAAGAATGCAGCTTGAGATCATTGCTTTTTTGCTCTTAAAGTAATCTTGATAATATTTACAACAATTTGACACCATAATCACTACTTTTTAGACTATTTATAACGAAATGATGGTCTGTTCAAGTTGAAACTACGCGCACGCGAATTTTGTCAATTTTACAAAAATATACCATTTTTGGCCAAAAACATGCCTACACAAAATCCAGAATAATTCTTCAGGATCAACGGCAACCCCCAATTATCTTTTCAGAGTTGGATAGAGTATGAGTTGTAGATGCGATTTCATACCACATTTCCTACTTAACGTCACTGCAACATTATCATAATGGCTTCTAAACTCAAAATTTTGATTTGCGTTTCAAAATTACCGATTTCAGTTAAATGACGCATTATCTTGATACAAAGACGAGTGTTCCTCAGTAAATGTGTGCCGTTTCTCTTTCAAAATTTCAGTATGTTGTAGCTGAGATAATTCCCTACAACATTGGCGAATTTAATTTGGTTTTACCCCCGGCATTGCAGTCTGGATTGGCGATCAAAGAAGGCATGTCATTTCATCGCATTTGAAGTGTACGTGTATTTTGCATTGGACAAGCCATCTCATTAGGTGGTATGTACGTATGTACATATCACCTCTTGTTATTGTCAGAATCTTCTTTTTTTTTCTCCTTTTTTCTGTACACTTTTTGTGTAGATGATAACTATAAAAATAATGCAATATAGTATTTCAAATGTTCAGCAATGATAGATTATCATCAAATCTCAGCACTAACTCATTTTCTTATCAATCGCAATCACGTGACGTCATCTAGACGCCATTTTGTAAAATCACATTATTAATCATAACTTGATAACTGATAATCATTGATTAATCATATTTAATACACATAAACTTCAAATTGAAGCGCATCTTTTAGAACATAATGCGCGCGCGTAAGTACGCGCATTAAGGAATTACGCGCGCGCAAAAATTTAAAATATTCAAAATCACTTAATGGCTGAATTACGTTTCAGGTCATTTTAAGCATTTCAAGAAAAAATGCGCGCGCACGATTTTGCGTGCATTAACGCGCGTCGGCGAAGAATGCAGCTTGAGATCATTGCTTTTTTGCTCTTAAAGTAATCTTGATAATATTTACAACAATTTGACACCATAATCACTACTTTTTAGACTATTTATAATGAAATGATGGTCTGTTCAAGTTGGAACTACGCACACGCGAATTTTTTCAATTTTACAAAAATATGCCATTTTTGGCCAAAAACATGCCTACACAAAATCCTGAATAATTCTTCAGGATCAACGGCAACCCCCAATTATCTTTTCAGAGTTGGATACACCATCAATTGCAAATACCTTTTTTTTTTTTTTTTTTTTTTTTTTTTTTTTTTTTTTTTTTAAGTCCAGAAGCGTTGGCGTCAAAAAATCTCGCCAAATAAATCGTGAATGGTCTCAAATTAAAGAGCATCATTTTCCGAACAAAAAATAATTAGACAGCCTATTTGATAAATGCTTCTAACAGGTTGAAAACTTTCAAAAACCGGTGTGTCAAAATCTAAAAATGCTCAAAATCACCCCATATTCATACAAAGTATGTTTTAGGCCATTTCAAGAGGTTTGAAAATTTCCGTGCGTAAGCGCCCGTGCGCGCGTTTTGCGCGCACTTTGTAAATCGCATAAAAAATTCTGGGTTTCTTTCTTGATTGGCAATTTAGACAATTCTCTTAGGAGTTTCTATATATTTTAAATCGTTTCCAGCCGAACATACAGACGCACGAGCTCATCAAATTTCAATTTCCGCGCGTGCGTCAATTGGGCAAATAACGTAAAAACATAACAAACCATACGTCTTTAGAATCCTCCAAAGCTCGTCGGAAAGGTCGAAACCCTATTTATTTTTTCACATGTTCTGAAAGTTTATGACATAGTAAATATAATTCACTTATAAAATGTGGTGTTTAAGGAATAAAACATCGACATATTCTCATGCAAACCAAAAATTTCTTCTTTTTTTTTCAGTCCAAATTTCAATCCAAATTTAGTCATTATCAGGATAAATATTGGTTGATTTTCTCCCAAATGCTTTTCATGTTAAGGCTGAGACAGTTCCCAAAAATTCGAATTGTAAAAGGTAATTCAATGTAAAATTCATCTCATTACACAATTAATTTTCTTCTTTTTCAAAAAGTTTATTTCACTCTCTCTTTCTGTTTCATTTTTGTTCTCTCTCTCCTGTAGCCAATTGTTGCATACTTTTTTGCATTACACATACATATCAGTACATACCACCGATAATTGTACGCATTACAATTATAAAGCTCTAGTTTTTATTATTATTGTTTTTACAAAGGGAGGGAAAAAAATCACACAAGAAAAAAAAAGTTATGAATATTCAAAGTTTTGCGCTGGATCAGAGTGGCAAAACTTAACGCATGCGCATAAATCGTCACAGAGTGCCATACAGTAAGATGTGCATGAGCCCATTACTTAGGCATGTGCGTTGATGTAGCGCCGCACCAGCCACCACGCACCTTATATCCCCAGGGTAGTGCATTAACGACGACAAAAGAAAATAACTTGCAGTCCGGCATGAGTCCGCGGAAGTAACCGAATACCCGCGAAAGCGATTCGGCTCTTCGTGCTCCAGCTGTCAATCATTACCAAAATGGAGACCATTTTGCAAGAAAAACTGCTAGACTCGACTTCACAAAAGGTAAAGCGGAGACCCACTCTTTCAATACTTTTAAGAATAAAGAAGAGAAATATCTAAATAGGAACTGCAACGAATCCACTGTCGGATTTCGATCAAAAGTTGAAAACGTATAAAGAAATGGGAACTTACCAAAAAAAATGACGAATCTAAATTTTATCGTGACTATTGTTCATTGGAAGGCACAATGGTAGTGTATTTCATATGCTAACGCGATCATTCGAGCGTCGTGCATAAATTATGGAGTAAAAATTTCTACGTGCCCCAGGAAGACAATTTAAAAAGCAGCCGATGGGTCGAACTATACACAACAAAAAAAGTAAGTCCCCCCTAATCAAAGTGATGTAACTTTTAAGCTTATTTTTAGTACAATAATTTGGAGGGAAGTTTTATCCACTTATCGAGTACCTTCTGTGAAAAAATGACATCGATCACTTGAGACATGCATGAGTGATCAACGTTTAAAACAAAAATGGTCATTTTCAAAAGTCACAAGGGTCATTTTGGAGGCTGTAAAAATAACAATTTTGTTAAATTTTCTTTTTAACTTGTGTTTGATTGTTTTGGTGGATTACCATCCAAAATTTGATCATCCAACACCAATACCGATACATTTCATAATTTTTCATGGATGGGTGAACACAATTTTAAGAATTACGTTTACGCCTCCAAAAATGGTAAAATCCAAAAATTTTATTTAAAGAATTGACATCAGATATTATCTTCAACATTATCGACACATTTTGTGAGAAAATGAGCACTATTCATCGTGTCATGGACGAGTGAGCACACTTTAAAGGTGACTTTTGTGACTTTTGTATTGACAATTTTGCCTTTAACGTGTGTTTATTCATGCATGACTCGAAGGTTTTATCTCAATTTTGCACATAACTTAGTTGATAAGTGTATAAACATAACCGCCACACGATATTACTCAACACCTTTTTGTTCAAGAGTTCCAGCATGTTGATTTGGGGCTTATTTTTGCTTTGAGATTGTACACAATGTCAATGGAGAGGAAATCAAAATTTTAACAAAATTGAAATTCGGCTCAATTTCATTGACGATTATTGTTAATTCTACTGGGAGTTTTTTCACGAAACTTGGCACACAACTTCAGGGTGGTGGTAACTAACAGGAACAAACGCTATATTGAGAATCTGATAAGACACGGGGTGGGGCCAAAGCTCTGAAATTCCTTTTTATTTATATATTTTTTTAATAACTTCTGCTCACTGAAGCATAAAACACTGGAATTTTCGTGAAACTCATATCAAATGAACTATCCAAGAAGGTCTGTGACAATTATCCAAAGTAAGCAATTGAATTTTAGTCCACAAACGAAAAAACGGCTTTTCACGTACCACGTGTTCATTGAAGCGTGAATTTTCACTAAAATGCCGTAGCATCATTTGAAAGAAATAATTATTTGACATACACATAACAAAAAAATGTTGATAAAATGATTTTATTACACAAAAACGAAACAATATTTACCATTATTATCCATACAGAGGGTTTTGAGAGGCCAAATACAAGTGTTATTTTGTTGATGCACTTCATAAACTTGACCTACTTTACAAAGTTCGTTGAACTCGCCCAATATCGTGGCCTCACTGCCCCATACGAAAAATATTTGGGCAGCAAGAGGGGGAATCCGAATTGAAAGTGAGATAACCAGAGAGATTATATTTTTGTATTGTTTTTGGGGAGACCAAATAATTTTTTTAGGGATGGGGACGGTTTTTTTTTTTTTTTTTGGGGGGGGGGGCAAATTTTTTTTTGGTGGGGGGGGGGGCAATTTTTTTTTTGGGGGGGCGGGGGGGCGAATTTTTTTTTTGTTTTTTTTGTTTTTTTTTTTTTGGGGGGGCGAATTTTTTATTTTTTTTTCCAGGATCAAGCAAAATTAGGGGGCTCTTTTTTTTTTAGGGGGGGGGCAATTTTTTTGGGGGGGCCAAATTTTTTTTTTTTTTGTGGGGGGGCATTTTTTTGAGGGGCCCAATTTTTTTTCCAGAAAAATCAATTAAAAAAATTTTAAAAAAGGGGGGGGCAATTTTTTTGGGGGGGGGGGGGCCTTTTTTTTTTTTTTTTTTTTTTTTTTATTTTCAGAATTGCAAATATAGAATTGTAATCCAGAAAAAAAATGTGGGGGTGGGGTTTAGAATCCTAAATGAATAAAAAATATATAAAAAAATGGGTGGGGGGGGGGGCTATTGTAAAAATCCTCTCTGTATAGAAATAATAATGATAATATTGATGTCTATTTTCGGTCATACAAGGATATATTGAACTCGCTTTTCAAAATATTGGAACTCGTCTTCGACTCGTCCAATATTTGTGCAAAGCTCGTCCAATATTCCTTGTATCAACCTCAAGGCCATCCAATATTCTATAAATGGAACTTGAAAATATCCTTTTTTGTTTTTATTACGTGTCCATTAAACCGTGAATTGATGAATATTGTTTAAAATACTCTTCCAGATTGCATGTTCGTCATAATCAATCATTTTTTAAAAGTTAAAATGTGTGAAAAATGCAGTTTTTTCAAATTTTACCTTATGTTCATCCAACCGTGAAATTTAAGGCAAAAGTCGTTTGATGTGTTAGAAATTAAGGACAACAAATCTTCTGAACATATCTTTTGTTTAAAAGTTTGAATTTGTTCCAATGTTATTGAATTAAAGTTATGAAACTGACCTTGTGACTTTCGAAAATTGACATTTTTGCCTTTTGACTGTGCTCATTGAAGCATGACTTAACGAATTTCAGTAAAATTCACTAAAATGGAAGCTGATAAAATTACCTACAAGCACATGTAATAACATTCGTAAAGCTCCTCTTGGTTCAAAAGTTATATCATTTTGATTAGGGGGGGGGGGACTTACTTTTTTTGTTGTGTATACATTACAGATGACTGGTGAGCTTATTTTGGGGGCATATAGACCCTATATAGACCACTTTATCATATCATAGATTGGAGGAAATCGATGTTTCATTTGACCCTTTCGTCTTGACTTAACCATGTTAACATGTTCAGATGCACGCCCATCTCTTTCTTATTCTTACTCTCTAAACAGTAAACTATCAACCAATTTCAATTTCAATCATATTCATGCAGGACTCAAATTCCATTTTAAATTTCATACATAAATTAGGAAAACTACTGGTTAATTTTGCCTAAATCACTTTTGTTAAAATAGTACACCATTTTCATTTCGGGATGACTTGACTGTTGTTGTGCGTAGACGTGTGTGCACAAAAAAAAAATCTCGAACTGTATCAACACTGACTTATTGTGCAGTCCCATGCATTCTTCCCTGTGTAAGGATCTGATACTTGCTCTTTTTTAATCGAGTGCGTTGTCTCATCATCTGTCATTTTTTATAATAACCATGATCATTTATTGTATGTGAAATCGTTATCTTACCCTTGATTGTTTCCTGCGCTGTCTGACATGATGATTCAGGATAAATTCCCTAATTCAACTTGGAGTTGGAGTCTGCTCGAGTCCACACAGCTGGATCGATCCACACGACGCGTGTCAAAAAAAAAGGGGGTTGCGTGAAGTGTGTGCATGTAGCGTGCGATCACGTGTATTTTGCACATACCGGTAGAGTTTTTTAGTGCGAATTTAACTCTGATTTTGCATTGTTATTTCTGCGAAGCGCGATCGGGCGTGGGTAGGTACCGGTGGATGGATGGGCGTGGCTTTTATGAAAGTTTGCAAAATAAGCAGACTTTGTATACATAAGATAAACATGTAAAATTGATGGTTCAAAATCTAATCATTGAAAGTCAATATTCCCATTCACGAGTAGACCTACTGCTCGTTGTCTCATCAATTTACTTTACATAGGAGGCTTTAGCTAGGCCTATATCTCTTCTAACTCTTCTAGGGAATAGATACCGGCGGTATGCACTGGTAAATTGGATGATGCAACTCCATTCGTATGATTTTTGGTTGCTGTTTTAAGCAATGGTGGTATTCTCGTGTCCTCCTGTGGACAATTATCACAGGCCCGGGACAGTTAACCCACGTTACCCACCCGAACTTAGGACAATTACCCCCAGGACGCTTGTATTCAGATCAACTTGTATTCGGTTTCTACCGCCAGTGCAGGAAAAAAAATGGAACCACAATATTTAAAATACTCTTCTGTGATTGGTTGAAACGACAATGAGCAGATTTTATGGCTCTGAGCTGCATATGGGGGGGGGGGGGGGGTAGGCTGTATTATATTCACCCCCCCCCCCCCCAGAAAAAAAAAAAATAAATAGATAAAAATAAAAAATTTACAAATTTAAATAAATACCGGTAAATCAATCAATAAATAAAAAAAATAAATCAATCAATAAATAAAAAAAATAAATCAATAATTAAAAAAAAAATATATATATATTATATATTATATGATCTATATATATAAAAGTGACACTGATAATACTAATAGTAATGATAAAAAATAAATGACTAATATTAACAAAATAAGATAAAGATCTATAGAATGAATAAATTAAGTGAGCTGATTAAATTCAACATTTCTACTTCCCTCTTAATTATACCTGAAGAAACACCATTGAAATACTTACATTCACTCACCATCAAAAACACCATTGAGAAAACACTAGTGACCATGCACTACCATTCATCACCATACAAATATAAATGAACACCATTGAATTTTAATCTACCCACTAGGCACCATTAGAACACCGTTGAGTATACCATCTACCATGAGAAAACCATTGACCATTGGTCTACCATTACCCACCATACAACTTTAATTTAACACCATGAATTCAATCTACCATGAAGAGCAGCACCATCAGAACACCATTGACACACCATCTACCATTGAGAAAAACCACTGACCATTGGTCTACCATTCCCCATCATACAACTTTAATTTAACACCATTGAATTCAATCTACCAATGAAGAAGCACCATTAGAACACCATTGACACACACATCTACCATTGAGAAAACACCACTGACGCATGAGGTCTACCATTCACCACCATACAACTTTAATTTAACACCATTGAATTCAATCTACCAATGAAGAAGCACCATTAGAACACCATTGACACACCATCTACCATTGAGAAAACACCATTGACCATTGTCTACAATTCACCACCATACAGCTGAATATGAACACCATTGAATACCATTTACCACTGAGCAACACCATTCAGACACCATTGAAGATACCAGATGA
>CALNVZ010002100.1:62009801-62028827 GCA_940671915.1 Paracentrotus lividus | reverse complement strand
ATGTCCCGCTTCGGATTACCCCCCCCCCCCCCTCTCCTCATGGCAAGGAATTAACCCCCCCCCCGATATGTTCATCACATGCACCCTTACAAAAAAATCTCAATGGTATACCATTGAAATACCATTGAATACCATTGAAATACCATTGGAACTACCATTTAAATTCCACATCCAACACCATTGGGACACCATTGAAATACCATTGAAATCCATTGGGGCTCATTTAAATAATTGGAACCCTAATTTGCATATCCAATGGTAGTTCAATGGTAGTTCAATGGTAAATCAATGGTAGTTCTCAATGGTAAGCACCATTGACCGATTAATTTGCATACGAATGGTAGCTCAAATGTGTGTTTCAATGGTGCCTACCATTGGTGTACCATTGAGCTACCATTCAACTATCCACCATTGACATGTACCATTCACCTAACCATTGGTATACCATTCACTATCCACCATTGACATACCATTCACCTACCATTGATATACCATTCGCTAGCCACCATTGATATACCATTAACCCACTATTGACATACCATTCACCCACCATTGATATACCATCGCCATCCACCATTGACATACCATTCACCTACCATTGATATACCATTCGCTAGCCACCATTGATATTCCATTAACCCACCATTGACATACCATTCATCCACCAATGGCCTACCATTCACTAAGAATGGTACATGTATGACTATGGTGGATAGCGAATGGTATATCAATGGTGGATAATGAATGGTAAGTCAATGGTGGAATGTATGGGTATATCAATGGTGGCTACAGAAAACATTCAATTACAGATGGCAAGAGTGCAAATAAAACATTTTACACCAGTACATTAGTACCAAGTAAGTGAGCCTGCAAAAGAAGTTATAATATATGTGCACACAAATTTGATAAACTAGTACAGAACACTTTAAATACAATAGTAGCTTGAGAAAAAATATACAATCCATGAATGATCCATAGAAGGACTAACACAAAAGTAAACCCTATCATGTACCAATAAAGAAAGATTACCTACAAATTAAAAACCCTTTTCTGCATTAAAGGCTTTCGTCTCCTAAATAGTATCTACATTTAAAACTTCATAACATTACCACTACAGTCCACACCAGATTATAGTGAACACATAAGCATAGGTTGAAAAAAAATCACAGTTTATGTGCTCATGTTATCAGGAGTATACATGTACAAGATTGAATAATGAACAAAAATGAATGGAAATCATTTTGAGAGTAAATATGTGTACTTTGTATTCAGACATGTCAGATGTCAAACGTCAAACTCGCACCAAACAGGTATAATTCTTGATAATGAGAGAAAGTCACAAAACTGCAAAACAAGTTAAATATTAAGCTAGCGTCCTCTGCAATGATCCACAATTACACAGTTTTGTTTTGAAGATAATATTGTCTTTGGTGATGAAAGAAAATATGTTTTCACACATCACCTAAAAATATGCTGAAAGCAATAAAAGTGGATTATGATAAATAAAGATACAAAAAATGAGGTAGAGATGTAACATCCTCACTTTGATCAGCCCCAATGCATTGCACTGATATCTTTTTGGCAGTACTTTCAGAATATACATATTCTTAAGAACATATGTAGCCATTCATGAAATCTTCATAATACTATTTTATGTATATAAAAAAACCATGACTAAGATATGACTGTCTTAGTAGAGATTTGCAAGATATATCAATTGTAGGTTTGTTCAACTAGCAATTTTCTGAGGAGTAACACACGATACCATATGTTATGTTTATATAATAGAATATACATATATAATAAACCTAATAAAAACCCTAATAAAGAAAAAATAAATAAACATGAAACAGGTTGTAATGGCGTTAACTGCTTACTCATACTGGGCTCAATTGATCTCGGTACAAACTTGAGTTTCCCTGAGTTAGAGCTTAAACTAGCAGGGACTCGCTGCTTTCAAATTGCCTCTGTGTGAACAACGCATTTACAGAATGTTCATGAAATGAACCTAATCGGATGCCCAATGGCAAGTACAATTATTTTGTAACAAAAATTAAGAAAGAGCTGTATAATATTGTTCTTATAACATGGTTCTATAACAATAGTATGGATGAAATATTATGGTAATAAATTTTTGTTAAACAATATCAATTATTGAGATCTCCCAAAAGTAACTGTAAGCCAGCTTTAAAAATAATTTGACAGATTTGAAAGCCTTATTGAATTCCCTAAATTATGTTAATAAACCAAGTAGTTGCTGAAATACAAGGGTTATGTAATTGGCCCCTTTCAGCCCCATCTCACACATCTTTACAGGAATTGACCTGATAATTTGAGCTGTAGTGGTGTGAGATGATTCTTTAACATAAATGCCAATTTCCATTAAAATAAAGAGATAAAATTGGCCCAACGTACGACTAATGCTATTAATGATAACTTCTGTGGAAACCTTGATTTGATTGGCTGTAATGCATTGTCAGCAAGGAAGGTGAGAAACATTGATGGTAGGGCCAATGCTTAATCTAATTGGTTGATTTTAATAAGGAAAGAGCTAAAAGTCAAGGTAACCTCTACGTATGTGACATGATGAATGTTTTAGTCACTATACAGTCCGACCTCATCTTTCTTCTTCCCTTCATTCAAGTTGTCTCTTTTTGGTCAGCTTCGACCAATCCTCATCTTATTCTGCATCACACTGCTTATCTTTATTGCTTGAGAGCTCTTGTAAAATCACAAGGCCTGCATTAAGAAACAAATGGGAGAGGGAAAATATCAAAGAATAGTACATTAAAATATTAATTTACTATGGCAGCAGAGAAGAATGAATGAAATTAACAAATTGGGCAGAAAATAAAACATTGTGTACATATTCTAATAACAATAATAAGATAAAAAAAGTAAGTTTTATATAAAATGAATACAAAAGATACTGTTATATGACCCCCTTTGTTGATTGAAAACATGTCTACATGCAGACTTGACACCATTTAGCCCCAAGGAGATGGCAAGCACACCATCTGATAGCGTATAGTATATAACTGGCTGAAATGTCACTTCATCAATGAGCCCGACAGGGGAGGGAAGGAGAAAGAAGCTATGGCTATTGTGTTTTTATGCCTTCTCCTTAAAGTCTTGCATATTTTTGAGGATCAGATTTATATCGTTTTCCCACAGAAATTAGCAAAAATGTGTACAATGAATTACAATTTTTTTATTGGCAAGTGCTGCGAGAAACCAAAAATTACAAAATTTCCAACAATTAATTGAATTTAGCAGACATTATCACACAGGTGTTCCTCCCAATGGTGAACTTAAGTCTTGCATCAACTTGTCTTTGGGGTGCAATCTGACACTTTATCAGTTTAACTTGAAATAACATGATAAATATACATACATTATTATAAAAGATGAAAGCGTATTACTTATACAAATAATATCCTGAAGCTGCAGTTGTCCACGCCAGTAGCATGCTTTTTAACCCTGGTTAAAGATGAATGCACTCAGACCTCGGCCAACACAGCCACCATGACTCGGGCAATATTTGCAGTAATCTGAGCTGTAGCAAGTTTCACACAACTTTGTATTCAACCAGATTTTAAAAACTGGATAACTGGGTATGAGAGATTAAAAACAATACAATGAAAAATAAAATACCTCTTTAATGATTTACATTAATCTCGAGAGACACAAGTTTGTAGAATAGCCAAATGTTAATTTCGAATTTTGGTGCAAAAGGGGGGGGGGGGAGGCGGGTCGGCGCTAATTCTGACATTTTGCAAATATTTCCCATCATTTGTAAGCACATACAGTCAAATAAATTTAAGAGAATAAGTAACCTTGTTGTTATTTGCTAAGCAGTTGAATTATGGGCAACATATATATAAATTTCCATCTGCTACATCCCCTAATATTTGATTATTTCACGACAGTCAAATGTCAATGAGCATTATCAACGATTCAATTAAAAACATTTTGTGCCAATAATGTATAAATATGTAACCTTGTAATCTTATTGACACTTTACAAATAATGAACAGGCTGTTGGAAAAATAGAACAATCTATTTCAAAATACCCCATATTCATCATTTAAATAATGTAAATAATTGCAACCTATGTTTAAATAAAAGGGGAACACTGTATTTAATTACCTGTGATTTCCTGGAATACCCATGAGGAAGAGGATGAAGACTTTAAAAGAAGATTTTCCTCCTGAACATGGTAGTGCGCTGACTGAGGCCCCACTCGGGAAACTGGCTTTTTTGCTTGGATTGAGGAAAATTAAAAATGTCTTTTATTAACAACAAATCTTTTTCACTAAATTTTCCTATAGTATACTTTTCAATTCGAGATCGCAAAACTTCTGTGCAGAGATTGGGAACAATCAATTTGCGACATTCAAAGAGTTTTTGTTTTAAAATGGTGAATGCATCTTTTTTTCCCTTTTGCGTTCTTAAAATCTTTATATTCATTATTGTTTTATCAAACTCAAGCTGGTCATGTGTTAGGCTCAATGTAGAGTTGGTAAATTATTTAGTCCTACACTGTAGGCCATATGAAACGAGGACTAAAATCATTCTTTTTTTAATAAATAAAATTTACAGGTTTACCAACGGTATTTCCTGCTTACCTGATGCCGCTGCTATCCCCATCATGTATAGTGCATACTCTGGCCTCGATGCAGTAAATTTGAGCCTCTCTTGATTAAAGAAGAAACATATCGTGACCTGTAATGCTGTATAAATGTGCAATATAGATTTATTAAAATCATGTTAAATTGTTATTAAATACACTCAAAAAGTGAATGCATCGATAACATATAATTACCAAAAAGAAGATGACCCTCTCCCCATCAAAGAGTAATTTAAAAAATAAAAAAAAAAAAGAACAAAAAATGTGCATAGACCAAATGTTTAAACTTTGAAGCGAATGAAGACTTTCAATCTTGCAGTTTGCAAGCAATTTTACTTAAAAACAACAGGTCTATAACAAATCAACCTGCCCGGTTGGCTCCTGTAGCCTACTGGGGCGTTGAGCAGTACAAACTGAGAAGAAGAGAAATATTCTATAGGAATTTTCACCGCTACTCTACATTTTTACTGAAGTTATATGTCAACAAGTATGTTAAAAATGTCCCAATTTTGCGCATTGCCTATGTCTACGCACCCATGCCCATTGGCCACCATAAATGAGCAAATCTTGATCGAACAAAAACAACCCAACATCAAATATCATCTTTAACCCACAACAATCCATTTTGATACAAATAAATGGAAAATAATGATAACAATGATCATCAATATCAGCAAGTTTAATTATGCTACCCGAAAATTTCAACAAAAAAAGAGGAAAGTGCAAAACTTTACTGCGCATGACATCAGAATTGCCAAGTAAAAAAATTTGCGTGAGATTCATTCACATCGTGTTTGAAAAGCCCAGTCGCAACGCCGGCACGTGGTTACCCAAAATGTGTGCGCTCGCGCAGTAGTAGTTTGTACACAAAGGAGCCTTGCGTGCACGCTTGCCACGATCCCCTGCATGAAAAACGTCGCACTGCAGGGGGATTGATGACATCGACAAAACTGCCGACATTTAGGGTTTGAGGCTCCAAAATGGTAAAAAAAAAAAAACTATGCTACTTTTTTTCTCATTTTGCGTGAAAACAGGGTGTTCTGCGTGAAGATCTTGAGACGGACCAAAATGCACGATTCTCACGACAAAAATGCGCGAGATTGGTGCTCTGTGAGGCATGCAATACTGTCAGACATGGACCACTGACTTGTTTAGAACTTAGATCTATCACTATCAGCGTTGCTGCACAAGAATGGTCGAAGCCCGTCTTAAAGTTTAAAATCGTTGAAACCCTCCCCCCTTTTTTTACATTGTTCTGAAAATAATTCTTGAATTCCTTTCAACTGTCATTAGAATGTAAAGAATGAAATACAATAGATGAATCTTAAAGTAAAATATTATACATTGTATTGAAATCGAGGTTTAATTTTTTTGGGTGCACAGACTCGGCCACTTCCTTCATACAAACAGACACAAAAAATGAACATGTGGGGCACACACAAATATTATGGAATACATGCCACAACACAAACTCGGCTTGATGAAAGGGTCATTTTATATCATACTCTTTAAAACATCCAAAAAGATAACTACCTATTAATTTAATGATGTCTTTACCTTGAATATAATTGCCCAACGCTGATATCAGATATATATTGGGATATTCAGAAAAAACTTGTCTTAGGATCAACTTGTATTCGGTTCTACCGCCAGTGCAGGAAAAAAAATGGAGCCACAATATTTAAAATACTCTTCTGTGATTGGTTGAAACATCAATGAGCAGATTTTATGGCTCTGAGCTGCATATGGGGGGGGGGGGGGGGTAGCCTGTATTATATTCACCCCCCCCCCCCCCAGAAAAAAAAAAAAATAGATAAAAATAAAAAATTTACAAATTAAAATAAATACCGGTAAATCAATCAATAAATAAAAAAAATAAATCAATCAATAAATAAAAAAAATAAATCAATAATTAAAAAAAAAAAAATATATATATATATATATTATATAGGATCTATATATATAAAAGTGACACTGATAATACTAATAGTAATGATAAAAAATAAATGACTAATATTAACAAAAATAAGATAAAGATTCTATAGAATGAATAAATTAAGTGAGCTGATTAAATCAACATTCTACTTCCCTCTTTTAATCATATACCTGAAGAAACACCATTGAAATACTTACATTCACTCACCATCAAAACACCTTGAGAAAACACTAGTGACCATGCACTTACCATTCACTCACCATACAATATAAATGAACACCATTGAATTTTAATCTACCCACTGAGGCACCATTAGAACACCGTTGAGATACCATCTACCATGAGAAAACCATTGACCATTTGGTCTACATTACCCACCATACAACTTTAATTTAACACCATTGAATTCAATCTACCAATGAAGACAGCACCATCAGAACACCATTGACACACCATCTACCAATTGAGAAAACACCACTGACCATTGGTCTACCATCACCCATCATACAACTTTAATTTAACACCATTGAATTCAATCTACCAATGAAGAAGCACCATTAGAACACCATTGACACACCATCTACCATTGAGAAAACACCACTGAACCATAGGTCTACCATCCACCACCATACAACTTTAATTTAACACCATTGAATTCAATCTACCAATGAAGAAGCACCATTTAGAACACCATTGAACACACCATCTACCATTGAGAAAACACCAATTGAATCTCTCTCTTTTATACCAATGATCAATGGACATACCATTGGTTACCAATGAAATACCATTGGTTACCAATGAAATACCATTGGCGATTTTTGTAAGGGCATCTAGGGGTCCTGGTATCACTCGTGTATAACTGATATTTTTATTAGCCTACATTGATTGGGATTAGAATTGTTTTCAATGTATCTTGCTTTGGGGGGAAACTGTCCACCGAGGGATTGTCATCAGCAGTGTAATTGTCCTCGGGGGGTGATTGCCCTTTTCCGGCTAATTATTGTTCGGGTAGGTCTAACTGTCCAGGGGTACTGGTCCCATCAGGGTTAATATTCCGAGAGGATGGATATCCATCATCCAAAAGTGTCTTAGCCTCGAGTCTCTGAGTTCACTTAATTAAGCTTAATTAGCCACGGTTACAGGCTTCAAAACCCTCTCAAGCAGTCAACCATACACGTATGCTAGCTCGTTCCGGATTTTTAGAGATACCCCCTATTACTGGTATAGGAGCGGAATTAGCTGTGTCAAAATTACCCCTTATTATTACCCCCCCCCCTATATTACAGATTTTTGGAAGGGAAGCTGCATCAAAATTACAACCAATTGCAGGCTTTTGCGGAGGAGCCAAAAAAATAACCACCTTTTTACATTTTTTGGACCATATTCGGGACCCTATTTCAGGATTTTTTTCTAAAAGAATTGAAAACTACCCCTAATTTAAAAAAAAAAAGTTCGGTGAAAATGCTAAAAGGCCCCAATTTCAATGATTTGTCCCCTTCTTGAGCCACTAAAAATTAAGATATCCCTTTACCCGAGAAATCGGGAACGAGTGTCTTACATGGCCTACCCTAGTGGGGGGGGGCTCACTAACAGGGGCCGCGGAGCCGGGGGCTCCAGCCCTCCCCCCCCCCCCACTTTTTTTTTCAGCAAACGTATACAAAAGAAAAAAAAGGCGAAATTGAATGTTCCAGTATACCCCTTACTTCAATTAGATAAAGACAACTTTCAATTTCATTTATTTTCCTTCGATTTCATAAAAGATTCGATCAAATAAAAATGTCAGTATAGGCGCAATCAATTTCGCATCAGCGAGAATTTGCGCTTAGTTTTTACATTCAAATTCACCAGTGGATATTTCAAATTAACACGTGTTCATGCTACGAGTAGCCACATGTACAGCTCGAATATACATGTCTTTGTATCGTTCCATTCTGGTGAAAAAGTAGAGGGTACAAACAGATGACTATGGAGCTTGTACCCCCCCCCCACTCAGGGTGCTCGTTCCCGATTTATAAAATATATATTCTAGGGGCTCAGGTAGGAAGAAAACCCCCGACCTATCTTTTATTATAAGGGTAGTTTTCAATTTCTTTGAGGAAAAATTCTGAATTAGGATCCCAAACATGTGAAGGGGGTAATTTTGCTCAATGTATGGTTGACCCCTGAGTAGGGGACTCGCTTGTACCTTCTCTTCCAATTCCTACCGTCCCAATTACAATGATGAATAAAAAAAAAGTTCATAAAATAATGAAAGCAAAAGTAATGACAAGTAATTCACTTAAAATAAACATCAATAATTGCACTGATGGAAAATGCGCACATCATTATCATGATAATCTAAAAATAAGGAAAAAAGTTTAAAAAGAAGAAGAAAAAAGAGAGACTATAAATAAAAAGTAAACAAGAAAATATATGAAAGAAAAATTATGAAGCATGGAGCCTTTGCAGGCACATGTCTATACATTCTTAGAAGATGATTAAAATGAAAGAGGATTATGAAATGAAAATTAAATAATGAATATAAAAATAACCTTGTCATAAAGTCATTGCCCTGGAGAGGAATGGAGAGGGGTGCTTGGTGCGTCCATCTTTCTCCACTTCAATACCCTTCCCGAAATTTATTCAGAATATTCAGTAATTAGCACAAACACTATGACCAACAATTTCAACATCCTTAAAAAAAACTTTGATGATTATTTCTTTAGCAATATACCATACATAGGAGAATTGAATGCTATTTGCATTAAATAGATAGCTTTAAAATGAAAAGAAAATACAAATCAGTACGAATTAGCTCTTGTTTACAAATGCGAATTAAATTGAATATTACTATTGTGAAATTGGCAATTTATGTAGGAATTCGATTGACTAAAGCACCTTTTTGTTTGCTATATGCATTATGTTGAATGCATAAAGTGCGAAATTGAAACGCCAGTTTAAGCATAGGCAGAAAAATGAGCTAAATTGACTGCTGCACACATGACAGTTGTAATTGAGTGAATGGAGCATGAAAATGGCCAAGAAAACCTATATCAATCTATTAACATGTCTTTTCTCCAATTTTTTTCTTCTTTTACTTTTTACTCCATTTGGCGCCCCCTAAAGTCAAATTAGCACCCCTTTATGGTCGTTTTTGCGCCGACCCCGGGGGGGGGGGGGGGGAACAGGGGTAGGTGTTCCAAATTTTTCGGCCTTCGGCAGTCCATAAAGTCATATATCATAATTATCAGCCTTAAGGGTAGGTAGGGCGTCAATCGGCTATTAATATGTCTTTTCTCCAATTTTTTTCTTTAACTTTTTACTCCATTTGGCGCCCCTCTTAAGTCAATTTGGCGCCCCTATGGGCGCCTACCCGGAGGGCCAGGACCGCCTAACCCCCCCGAATATACACTGTCCGTCATAAAGGTGGAATATTTTTTTGCCGCTATAGCGGCATGATTTTGTTCTGACTTTAATTTCTTTAATAAATTATGTTTGTCCCTGCTTTTACTTTTCAGGTACCAGGCTATATCTTGGACATACTCCCAACCCTTCACGTGGACCTTTTCCCAAAAAAGTTTTGTCAACCCCCATGATGCCCATTTTTGTCATTTTTTCTCATTTTGGGGCCCTTTTTTGTTTTCCCGGCCGATCAAGCCCCCTCAGTCCTACTGCAGGAAACGCGACTGAGAAGTATTTTTTTATATTGTTCTTTAAGTTAAATCTATATTTCTGGGGACAGGCTTAGGTCTCTTGTCTAGGGGAGGGATTGAAGTAAAAACGAGATTGGTGAAAATTCAGAATATTTTATTCCATCTTTATGCTGAAAAAAAAAAATGAAAAACAACCTTTAACCCTTAAATATCATCATTTCCCCCTTAAATTTTGTTTAGCCTTGGTGACAAGGCTGTAAATAGTCATTATTGATAATATTTTATTTTTATTTATGTTTGGTTGAGATTTTACAATACAATTTAGGGAAGATAGAAATTTCCATGATGTAAAAATTAATAAAATGAATGTTGAACCCCAATCAAATTTTTTTTGACCCCTCCCCTATAGACAAAAGAGTCGAGCCTGTAACCATACATCTAGATTTAATTCAAAGAACAATAACATATCTCCACCTCAGACGTGCTTCCTTGGGGTAGGACTGAGGGGGCCTTGGTGGGTCGCGTGAACAAAAAAGGGCCCCCAAAATAAGGAAAAATGACGAAAATGGCCATCATCTGGGGGTGACAAGCTTTTTTGAAGAAAAATCCCCGGGAAGGGTAAAGGGAACGTCCAAGATATACCCAGGATCCCAGAAAGTGAAAGCAGTGACAAACACATTCAAGAAATTAATAACGGAGCAACATAATGTCGCTTGAGCCAGAAAAAAATATTCCACCTTTATGACGAACAGTGTATACTTTCGGCATTTCTCGGAATTCTCAGTGATTACATTGGTGAAGTAAACTGAGCCTAACAGAACTTCCTAAAATTAATGATTATGATTATGCTATCCCAATTAAAAGACGAAAAGTTATTATGTCAAAAATAATTTCTTTTATTGTTTCCAAGTAGCTATTCAGGCGCGGACGGGCGGCGGGCCTGGCCCCTAATTTTAAAAATGTGCCTGAAATCGGGTCTTTTGCTTTCCTGTAAACAGTATAAGAAATATTGATAGATGACTTACCCGAATGACCGACATAATCCTACTATCATGGCTGATAGCCGATTTTTTATTTTTATTTTTTAAAATTTTTTTAAAGCCAACCCCCTCCCCCCGCCGCTTAATGTCGGGATGACCTTTAAAAAAAAAAAAAAAAAAAAAAAAAAAAAAAAAAAAAACGTTTGTCCTGCATTACCTAAGCAGAGACAATGTGGTTAACAACCCTGCCGACTGGAGCAATCAATGTAGGGGTGAAAAAGGTATAGGGGTGGGGGCTTCAGCCCACACCTTTTTTCAGTAACTAAGCTTGTATACAAAAACAGAAAAAATGACAATCTCATGTGATTTTTAGCCCGTTCCGCTCAGGCCCGCCCTCTCACTTTCAAAAACGCCCCGCGGCCCCTCTAGTCCTATATACTAGCTCTTCCCCATGCAGGCAAAATAATTTCGCATCCCGCCCCCACCACGGCTGTTTCACTCCCAATAGGCCACGTATAGGTCAATGCTCGTTTCCGATTTTTCCGGAAAAGGGGCATATTTTTGAGGGTTTCAGGTATATAGGGGAAAAATCCCAAGAAATTATTGAAATAGGGGTCTTTTAGCATTTCCCCCCGACCTATTTCCAATTAGGGGTAGTTTTCAATTTGTTGAGGACAAATCCTGAAATAGGGTCCCGAACATGTTCCGAAAACCAAAAGGTGTAATTTTGCTGGCTTTACCCCTCCAGCTTCCCTTCCAAAAGCCTCAGGGGTAGGGGGGGGGGAGTAATTATGATACGGCTTCCCCTACAGATAGGGGATAGCTCTCAGAATCTGGAATGAGCATACATGATAGGTGTATGGTTGACCCCCTGAATGGGGATCATGGGGCCCCCATGATATCTCCATTATGGACTACAATATCCTCATAGTGGTCCATTTTGTGGTAGCCCCGTTCTGATCACCTATACTGTGGATCGAGCACAGGGAGAGAAGAAGAGAGAGAGAGAGAGAGAGAGAGGGGGGGGAGAGAGAGAGAAGGGGGGGGGAGAGGCGGGCGGAGGGGTACAAAATCAATGTAGCCTACTGGTGAAGTCTAATCTGCAAAACAAATTGAACTCCCCCTCCTACCTTTTCAGACCGCTTCCATTTGCCCTGTCCCTGGTCCGAATGACGCCATATATAAGAGATGCCGTAAAAATTATTTGAAGACCCAAAGTTGGCCAAAGAAAAAAAAAAGCCATTGGTTTTATCATCACTTTGTCACTTTTCCGCTTTTGGGGCGGAGAGGAGAGGCCGCGGGGCGAATTGGGGCTTGGCGCCCCCTCCGACCCACTTTTTTCAGCAAACGTATACAAAAATGACCATAGATTTGTAATTTTCAATCAAAACTATCTTGACTGTCCTACAACACATCCTGTTGCTGATCTCCGGAAAAAGCGGAGGAACAACACAAACAAGAAGATGATTAGATTTATCTTTTTTTCATGAAATTTACAGGCCTAATAAAATCGAATTATAAGCCATTCTTGACAAAGTCACAGATGGACTGAACAGTTTTACTAACCCAAGAAATAAATTAAATAGGGGACTATTATTGTTGAGTGGACTCCGGAATATTTTAGCATTATATTAAATTGAGACGATGTGATGTTCTTTTTGGTTTACAATTACAAGCATAACAATATCCAATATGGAATTTATACAAACAAACAAACAAACAAATGTAATCTTTTTTTTATTTTCTCATATCTCTTGTCATCTCTAATCCTATGTGTTCAGTGATCTGGGTCGGGTCACGTCTCTGTAAAAGGTCTAGCGCCATCTACTCATTTATATTGATTTGGCATTTGCAATTCCTGTGTAGAAATTTACACACACACAGTATATTTACAGCACAGCTAGCTAGCTAGCTAGCTACAGAGATATTTCGCAGCCACCTTATTGTTAATTTACGTGCACAGGAACCATCATGAAATGAGGAAAAGAAACAGATTTCGTGGCCAAATCCATTTGATTTGGCCCAAAAATTCACATGGTAGGGTTGAGACTGTTAAAAGTTGTTCTCTTGAATTGTCAGAGACACATCTGAAGTGTGACAAGGATGGAAAAATCCCACTCATCGACGGATTTCTCAGTGAGTGCTAACTTCGTTTCCAATGCCATTTCTCAAACAACAATGGTCGATCATAATCGGCTTGTCAACGTCAATGCAACAACATGTAAACTCACAGGAGCTCACCTCCCAGCCACTTTGCATTTGGATGGAAGTAAAATGGATAAACTTGAGATGACAGGCGAGGAGGAATCCGTGACCCAAAGACTTGAGGCTTCTCTGAGGTTTGTGTTTTTTCTTTCTTCTAAACTGATTAATTAAACAATGTCTCCGTTCCAGTTCCACTCTCAGTCTCAGCTCAGTCTCATTGTCTGCCAAGGGCAAGGCATTTCAGTTTTTTTCACGAATTAAACTTTTTAAGTTCAACTTAACTTGTCTGAGTCTAATTTTAACGGCCTTATCGTCGTTTCGGAAACCACTCGCTCAAATGAACGGGAGAGCTTGTACACAAGTGAATGGGGATGGAAAGAGGAAACCAGTGCGTGTCACTGAATGAAGCGCTCCTGTACAAAGTGAATGGTGGTTTCCTCAATCACGATTAGATCTATGCCATTTTAACGTTAGTCTTTAGTTTAAACATTTAAATAATTTCAAGAAAAGGATTTGTGAAAGTATAGATCTATTTAGATCTATATTATTATTATCATCTTTATCAAAATGATAACAAATATTGTGAATGTTAACGTAGACAATAGCTCGATCTAATCTAGAAATTGATTTTTTTTTTTTTTTTTACTAGGGCCTAGGCCCTAGACTGTAAAAGTTAGATCTATTTCTTTTTTACACAGTCACACATGCCATCCCATAATAACCATAAATTTTCCAACTCCACAAATATCACGCTCGAACGATCTCGTTTGCATACCAAAGACACTACCATTGTGCCTTCGAACAAACTCTAGATCTATTTGCATACGTGAAATGATACGACAAAATTTAGACTCATCACTTATTCTTTGGTAAGTCCTCATTTTTGCTACATTTTATTTCCATACATCGGATTGCACCATTTGATTCGTTGAAGTTCATATTGATATCACTCTTCCTTCTACTAAAAAGTATTGTAACAGCGGCCTACCGACAAATATTTTGTAAAGTCGAGTCTTACAGTTTTTCTTGCTATATCATCATCATCATCATCATCTGGTACAGGAAGAAGGCGTTGGCCTGTAGTTCCTGGTCACTACTTTAGTTCTGAGTTTATACTAATGTGTTAATTTCTATACGCATGCAGAAATTAACCATTCGATTCGTTGATCTCCAATGATTGACAGTTGTGCACGAAGAGCCGAATCGCTTTCGGGTATTCGGTTACTTTCTCCGTGCAAAACAGGTGGATGCATACGGCATGTGTGGACAGCTGGTCAAATTGACGTGTTGCAAAAATTTTCTTTTGTCATCATTAACCCTACCCTGGGAAATAAGCTTGCCAGCGCATGCGTGAGTATTTTGAGCATTTTGATAACGACAAAATGATATAGGAGGCTTTTTGCCACAGTAATTTAGTTAACTTTTCTGTCCCTGATGCCGTGGCGTTCCAGTGGTTGATATTTATTTTTTTTATTTTTTTATACTGAAATGTAAAATTGTTCTTTGTGACTTTCTTTGCCGAATGAATAATAATAATAATTATAACAATTAAGATAATAATTGATAATAATAGAAATAAAAATAAAAATAAAGATAAATAAAAATGAAATGGAAAAAAAAAAAATATATATATAAAAAAAAAAATAATAAATAAAAATAAAAATAGAAATAAAAACGGAAATTGAAATTAAAATAAATGTTAAAATTAAAAATAAAATTGAAATTGAAATCAAAATTAAAATTAAAATTAATAATAATAATAAAATAATAATAATAAATTAATAATTATCCTGAAAATTTGAAGAGGAGTTTCCAAGAAGAAGAACTCAGAAGAAGAAGGTGGGGAGGGGGGGGGGGAATGGTTAAAAATCAGGGAATTTTGTTCTGATCTACATGTGGTGTGAAAGATACTGAAAAACTTGGCGCTGCAAAATCGCTTGTTTTGTTGGATAAAAATTGCCACTGGGTGGTTGAGTCCAAAAGTGTAGCCAACCTGGGCATGAAAGCAAGTTGTAAAAAAAAAATTTTATGCCTCTGCGACGTTTGAAATATATTCAACATAAAATTATGTATAATGATATTGGATAAATGAAAGTCAATTGTTATCCTATTCGCATGTATGTCGTGAGCGTATGGATGGAAATTACCTCTTTGACTTCATCCAACTTTTGGTCCATTCATGGTCCTCTGTTTTTCTTTCCAATCCCCTCTGTTTCTCCCTCTCTTGCCCCCTACCCCCTTCTCCCCGCTGTATCTCGCTTTCTCTCTCCCCCGATCTCTTGCTTTTTTTCTCTTTCTCTCCCAGTCTCTTGGTTTTTCTCTCTCACTCTCTATCTCTTTCTCTATCTATCTATCTCTCTCTCTCTCTCTCTGTCTCAGCTCACACAATTTGCTCTAGATGTTAAGCAAACTTCTATCCTCCATACTTGATCTTCCCGTTCACATAACGAGGTCAGTATTTTATTAAAGGAGGACTACAGGCCAAAATTGAAATAGTTTGGAAAATTAAAATAAAATTTAATTACAATAACATAGCCCCGAACGCCCCCCCCCCTCTCCTTCCCTCGATCTCAACATCATTTTTCAAAGTTTAAAAAAAAAGAAAAAAAAAAGTATTTTCTATAAAAGTTAATCATTGAAGTAGGGAGATGGGGGCGGGGCGGGGGCTTCTTAATTACAATAACATAGCCCCGAACCCCCCACCCTCCTCCTTTCCTTGATCTCAACATTTCAACATCATTTTTCAAAGGCCCCATGTCACTTGGGGAGATGCTGAGCGTTGCAGTGTTCGATTTATCAGAATTTTTGGTTGTGATACTACACTGTATTAAAAACTGTTTCAGAATACAAAAATTAAAACACGATTCCAGGATTTATAAAGGAACATGCAACATAGGGGTCAAAGCCAAAAGTATTGTTCACTTTGGTCAAATTTTCAAATTGGTAGTTATATCTAGTATTATATATCATATGAAAGCTGAGATTCCATAGATTTCGGAAATGTATATATCCAATATCAAAGACTGCCGACTTTCTTGTAAAATGCCTTTAAATGTGGAAATAGCGCCCTCTCTGCGCGACGGGACGGAAAATGTACGTTTAATTAATTTACATTAAAACCTAAAAAGTTAGGGCAATATCAACTTTTATTATGGAATACCCTTTCTAGGAGCATTTCATTCCTGAAAAAAAAAATCACAAATTTTTTTGTATTAACGGTCAAAATTCACATTTTTAGGGCAAAAAATTGTGTTTTTTCAGGTTTTTTGTACTTTGACACTTAATTGTTATTTTTCTTCTATGAAAAACACAATATGGGTCACCCATGTTCTAGAATGTATCAATTTATAAGTGGGGCTCTACATTCTCGCCACTAAATGAAATCATACTCCACTCTAGAAGAAATATGGCGTTTACAACATTTTCCCGGTCCCGTCGCGCTTTTCAGGTCTCTACATTGACACAACAAGATAGTTATGTAATGGACTGTTAGTATCATTTTTGCAATTAAAGCCATTTTGAGAGGGCTAGAGAAACAAACAAATAATAAATGTATAACTCCAAATTGTTATTATTATGTAAATTAGTGTCGTTGGGATTCAGATTTCAAAATATTGGCACAAATGGTCGCAGGAATACTACAGGTTCAAATCTAAGGTCAAAATAAAGGTCAAAGGTCGACGACACGTTACAGTGCTGCTACTTTTAAATAACAATTTTTTCAAGATGTCTATGGTGATTCCCTTCATGACTACCATTTGTACCTTAATTTGGATCATTAGTTCTATCGCTATGGTGGATTTGGAAATTTTGACAAAAAAGGTCAATTTTCCCCCTTCCCTGAATTTCCCTTCACTTTGTACATAGAACATATTTTCCGTCCCGTCGCGCGACGGGACGATATTTGACATGCCTTTAGGAAATCGTCTATAAATCGTATCTATTAGATTTTATACAATTGCTAGCTCTTTTTTTACAAGTGATTTATGGGACAGTAACAATAGACCCACCTGGACATGGTCAGCTTTGCCTATTAACTTTGATAGAAATTCTTGTTTGAATCTTCTTTTAAAAAACCAGTGATATTTCAATTCCGTTCCGTCGCCGCAACGAATATTTGACGTTGCCGTGAAAACGAAACGTATTTAAAAAATTTTTTTTTTGCAGATTGATACTTTCAAGTAAGCTTGACATATTAATGAGGGTAAATGGCAGCTGAAATATTAATTTTTCTTTTTGTGAGCATAAAACTCTACCAAATTCCGTCCCGTCGCGGTCCCTTATTTTTGGCTTTGACCCATAGACAGATTGAGTCCCATTTACTAATATTAGCCATATACTTTAGGATACCTTGTGAATACGGGGCAAAGCCATGGGAGACCATTCGTCTTTAGTTCAGTAACTATGGTGGCGAGACACATAACTGTGTCTGTACCTAAAATAAACATTCCATATGCACGCACCACAGACGGACCTCAAAAACAAGGTGTGAACTATGCATTCTTTCGTAAATCATTTGACGGTTTATTGTTACCATGAGTGTTGAACGCCCAAGCACCAAGTTCTGGCTTTTAGGAAATTTGTAAACATATCTCTGAGAGCTACGTGCACGTGACGTGAAGACCCGAGTGTTCGCACTAAGCTACGCCCCCAGCTATAGTTTCCGTCTAAGGTTCAGTGCACACGTATGTTGAATAAACATGAGTGCATGCATGACCTTTGCGCGATTAGCCAATCAGAGCAAATACCTCATCTTTCACAGCCCCAGAACTTTTGTCTGTAGAGAATCGCGACATATTATAGTGTCCAGTATCCTAACGACCATTGCCCTTCGATTTATCCTCAAAGTTCATACTATACGTGCTGCCACAATCCAGCTGTGAGAACAAGAACAAGCCTACTACAGGGGGATCTCCAGGGGGGGTGGGGAGGGTAGGCGTTAAAGGAAACCAATACCCAAGGAAATAATCACTTTCATAGGAAAGAGCATAATGAGAGGAGCAATTTAAAAAAAGTTTCATCAAAATTGGTTATAAAATAAGAGAGTTATGGAAGTTTAAAAAGTCTCGTTTTACCTTCTATGGGGATCCTCAAATTGGCAATATCGGCTTCAAAATGGCCGATTTTATGGACAACTCTCCATTGGTTTTGTACACAAATTTTCAGATTTTCCCCATTTTTTTTCAAAATATGTCTTACCTCCTTCTAAGCTCAACATATGTTGTGTGAAATATATTTTTCTGTGACATATTTTGAGCTCAGAAGTAAATAAGATGTATTTTGAAAGAAAATCTGAAAAATCTGTGTACAAAACCAATGGAGAGTTGTCCATAAAATCAGCCATTTTGAAGCCGATGTTGCCAGTTTGAGGATCCCCATAGAAGGTAAAAGGAGACTTATCAAACTTCCATAACTTTCTTATTTTATAACCGATGTTGATGAAACTTTTTTAAAATTGCTCCTCTGCTTGTGCTTTTTCTTATAAAAATGATTATTTCCTTGGATATTGGTCCCCTTAAATTTTTTTTGGCCTTTGGCCATCAAAGAGGTTATCATGTATCAGCTATAGGGGTAGCTTTAGAGGGTCAATTGGCTCGCTGATTCATTTTTTTTCCTTTCTTTCTTTCTTTTTTTTTTTTT
>CALNVZ010002100.1:61926560-62008430 GCA_940671915.1 Paracentrotus lividus | reverse complement strand
AGGATACATTTATTTTGGGTAAAGAAAAAAGTGTTTGACAGGTACATTTATATATTACAAAAGAGCTGCCAGGAGACATTACTGCTAAACAACCAACATCATAATGCTGACTTTAAAAAAATATGTTAGGTTAACCATGGGTTAACTTAGAATAATATTTATTCAGCATATCTGCCAAACTTTGGATATCCTACGTGTTGATTGATCCAATAATCCAAGGTGACTATAATCCATTAACCACACTTGTGGCTTCAAATGATTGGTAGTTTGCTTGGATTGAGGCTAAGGATAATATTTGTGCCGGTAGCATACTACATGTTTGTACCACTACATTATTTTTACCCCAAAATAGATTTATGTTTAAAATTTTGCAGATAATTTGAAAATAGTAATTTAATACTTGGTTATAAATATTACCTTGAATCGACAAGGAAATATTTTGTTCACCAAAATTGTTTGGCAAAGCTCAAATTTAATTGTGGCCAGGGTGTAAAATGCCACTAAAAACAAGCATTATGGCCTGGCTGGCTACCTTAATTTTTCTTTTAGATTAGAATAAAACTGCATGCAGGTATTATAGAGATCCCCTAATTAAAAACAAATTAGAAGCAGTGCCCCAAAATGAGTAAAAAGGTGGACAAAACATGGCCCTGCCCCCTTAGGCATCCTGGATCTACCCTTGGCATAGACTACTAGATGATCCATAGGGCCACTTGAACAAATGGTTAGGTGGCCAGGTTGGCTTGCTCCGTTTTGGTATTTACAGTTGGTCATATTCAAACGTGAGTGACACGACAATTGGAGAGACAGAAGGGCATATCTTCGCACTTGTAGGTTATGAATGGATCATGACTACCATGTAGGACTGGCATGTGTCATTACCAGTTCGAGTTGAATTTTACAATTGGTCCCGGAAATTATGATTAAAAAACGGTGCGAGTGACACGACAAAATTTGGACATGGGTTTCTGACCGTTATTGGTTATGGTTGGATTTGTGCACTAGTAGATCTCCAAGGGTACTATATGTGCTGGTATATGTACATGTGCATGAATAGTGTCCCTCTCTGTCATTTATTGTCCTTATCAATCATTCCCTCTCTGTGGAAAATGGTCCACCTCTATGTGTCGTGAGTGACACGATATCCAAAACGTGAGTGACACGACCACTGCAAAAAATGCAACAATTCAAGTATATAACTACATGTAAACCCCTCACAAAAAGTTCTGCAAATCGACTTTGGTCCATGATAACTTTTCAGGTATGCTTTAGTTATAAAATAATTGTGTCATGCTTTATTGCACAGAATGTCAGAATATGGAGAAAAGTATAAAGTCAAATGTTGCAAAATGCAGTTTTATTGATCAAATTGAATTCCCAATTCGACTTTAGGCCTTGATGACTTTTAGGGTATTTTATCATTTTTATTGAATTTTATACCATTTTCAAGTTTATTTATTCCTCTTTTCAATGATACCGTAATTGTAACAAAAGTATTGTTCTTGTATGCACAGACCACCTGAATGTTAGGACAAGTCAAAAGTCAAATGTTGCAAATTTATGCCTATTGTGACTATTATTGTCTATTGCGAGTTACTCAATTTGAGCAATAACAATGCATTTCGCAACTTTTCACTTTTTACTTTGCATAATATTCATGAATTGTGTGCATTTGAACATGATGTTACCATTGAAAATAGGGTATCAATAAAAAGAAGAATAAATTAACTTTTCAATGCTACAAAAATTGATGATGATTAAAACCCACATTAAAATGTATCAAGGTTCAAAGTTGTGTTACAGAACATTTAAACTGAACATAATCTTTTACTTTGCCTAGCATTAAGGTGGTATTCAGGGGTTCTGTGGACCCAGGCATGACATCACTATGAGGAATTAGGTATCAATAAAAAGAAGAATAAATGAACCTGACAATGGTATAAAATTCAATAAAAATTATAAAATACCCCAAAAGATATCAGGGTCTAAATTGGAGTTGCGGAACTTCAATGTGATCAATAAAAGTGCATTTTACACATTTTACTTTTTACTTTTCTCGATATTCTGATAATCTGTGTATTGAAGCATGACATAATCATTACAAATATGATATCAATAAAAAGGGGAATAAATTATCTTTCCAATGGTATGAATATAAGGAAAAACTAAAGCGTACCTAAAAAGTTATCATGGTCCAAAGTCGATTTGCGGAACGTTTTGGTAGGGGTTTAGATACAAATTATCTGTGTGTATAACTATACATGTATGTCATTTTAGAGAAGTCAATGATAATTACTTTAAGCAAAAAAAAAAAATCTGACAAAAGTGACTATCGATAGATAAAAGAATAAGAGGCATTTAAAGCACCATAGTCCCATATGTGCAAATTCCTGTTTGATCAATTATGCAGCATTAGGAAACTGGATCACATAATGTGTGAACTTAAATAATTGGCTGTATTGTAAAGAAGCTTTTGTGTTGATTTCATTTGCAGATCCTAATTTGCATTTTCCAAGGCACAACGCCACATCGAAATTTCAGCTCCATGTCCACTTTTAATTGAATATGACCAGTTAGCATAGCATTTTCTACTACAAGAACTCATGGTGGCCCAGCTAGCTTGCCCCACTTTGGTATTTAAAGTAGCATGGACTATCATCCTTTTGGGTACAGTCCACAAGACCGACACCCACGAGACCGACGGCCCAAGAGACCGACGACCCACGAGTCCGACAGTAAAGTAAATAGGCCAACGAGATCGACTAAACAATTTAGGCCCACGAGACCGACAGCCCACTAGACCGACACTAGAACAAACAGGCCCACGAGACCGACACTACAATATTGTGGTGTCGGTCTCATGGGCCTGTTTGTTCTAGTGTCGGTCTTATAGGTCTTTGTTTGCTAGCGTCGGTCTAATAGGCCTTTTTTGTCTAGTGTAGGACTAATGGGCCGTCGGTCTCGTGGGTGTCGGTCTTGTGGGATGACCCCATCCTTTTGACCACCTGAACTCATGGTTAGGTGACCGTTTGTAGCACGGCATGGATTACCAGATGATCCATTTGGCCACTTCATGACCTTGATTGATGAATTCCAAGTCAAGCAAGAGCCCTAAAAGATTGAAGGAACAATCTGATTACATACATGTAATACATGTATATAGGCCTATTGATTACCAATATTTATGTCATTGTTTCATGTTGCCATCACTCCTCGATATTTTGTATTGGAACCAACTGCTCCAATTGTGTGCATTTATGAGAGAAATAAAATTACCCCAAACCAAAAGACAAGGCTCAAAATTGGCATTTTCTCAGTTGACTTATGCTCCAAATTTGAACGGGGCATCTAAAATTTAGGGGCTTTATGTACAGAAACCCTGGGAATTACACAGAAAAATTAGTATGAGGCCCTGCAGTTCATAATGCTAAAAAGATGATCAAAACAAGTCAATAAATCCAACAATAAAAATATATCTCTAAATTCTTTCTTGCATTTATATACATGTACTTACATTTAGAGCTTATAATTTAAAAAACGGGTAGGGTGCATCAAACCAAGGATTTGTTTAGTAAAGTCCTTTTTCAATCATACAGATCATGTTTATCCAGTAATGTTTTGGGGGCATTGTATTAAGCAGGCACATATATGTTCATATTCTTTAAGATATATGGCGTTAAACTCAGGTTTCAAAAGTATGTGTTAAATTTTGAAGCTTTATTAGCTTTATGGAAAATGAGAAAAAAAATTATTGAAGTATAAAATTGCATAAAATTGCATAAAAGGACCAGTTAATACTTTCCAAAAAGAAATTCTTTATGTTATAACATTCTGTTAGGTTGTCTTTATAATTTCTTTTATTAATTGTTTATAGACTCTAATTGTAGGTTTATAGTATGTACTTTGTTTTTAAATATGTTTTTATTCTTGGTTTTCAAGAAAAACAAAGCTGAGAAGGAACCCAATAAAACAAAGCAAGAAAACATCCAGATAAAATATTTGTTTGTTATTGGTCCCATTGAAGATTCGTTATATATTTATTCTAAATGTCATGACATAATATTTACGTCACAATTACTTGGAAAGGGACATTTTAAAGAGTTGATAGCAAAGCTTGCCTCCTGAGAAATTGATTTCTGGGAAACCATGAATTTAAAAAGCACTAGGGTCAATATATCAAGCCACGAGTCGTACAGCAGTGTTATTATGCAGCTTCCTCACCGAAGAAAATTGTGTATGGTGCCTGTGTGTGTTGTGTTGGAAGCTCTTGTTTTGATGTCATTGTGTAGCATGCATGCATGCTCGCTCAGGTTCATGTGTGCTCATATGAATGGCGGCATCCTAAAAATATACGATGGCACTCAGCCTACATGTGCACATGCTGTTGTGTAAGTTCCTAGTACTTACAACAGGCATGCGTGTCATTTGGATTGGGAGGGAGAAATATAGGAATCTATAATACTTGAGGAAAAGACATTATTATCGCTGCATTTATCTGAGTAAATGAGAGAGTCATATACATGTAGCAAGCCTATTTTATGTGCATCAATTGCTTGGTCCAACACTTGTGAAAGATTACTTACAGCAATCTAAATTGTAACACAGATTAAAACCTCCCCCCCCCCCACAAAACAAAAACAAACACAAAAACAAACAAACCTGCAGAAATTGTCGTTGTTCCTAATTCCTTGAGCTGTTAATTGATTATCAAAATTTCACTCTTCATATATTGCACTGTAACTGATATAAAATGCACATGTAGATGTCCAATGTAAACATTTTTTATCAAACATATAGGCCTGCATGTTGTGTGCAATTCATGGAAAGAGATCCAATTTCACTAAATATTTGAATTTTCTCCAGGAAATGTTTTTTGTACAAATGCACTCTTGACATTAACCCTCTCATTACCATGGTCGCCTTTTGACGCCATAGAACACTGGTGACAAGGGAAACTGATTTTACTGCCATTTTGCAAGAAAGCGCCCTCTATAGTTGAGTTATGCACCGTTGGAAAGCTGGTATAATGGTAGTTTTTGCATGGATGCAAATGAAGTGAGAAATCCAGTTTTTTGGAAAAAGTGCCTGGTAACGAAAGGGTTAATACCCTTTTGTTGTATTCAATGTGATACCCCTGTATGATGTAGCCTGGATGTGTGGAGTTAATACACCAAAACAACGATTTAATTCAGTAACATTGATGTTTATTTAATGTATAACAAACTACATGTCCATACCCCTATTCAAATATTACCTTTCAATTTATGTTTCTGTCAGAAGGAATAAATCTCTCCTCTTTCTTGTTCTTTTTACAGCCCTGACTCAAAGCACACGATAGAGAGTTTATTGGTAAGTGTATATGAATTACAAGGGCATTTGTTTTAGCATGGGTGTGATTCCCTGAATAATGGCTATGACGTGTTTACATCCTATTAATGTGTCGCGCTCTTTCAAAATTTCAAATTATGCAAATATGCTTTAAGGAAGTTTATTCTTAATTTATGAATTTATTTATCACAATCTACACGGCATAAGCTGAAATACACTGAGCGACAAGGCCTACATGTAGCCTTGGGCCCTACACTGTTATCTCATAATTGTAAATTTGATTTGAACAACAATCTGTGCTTTAATTCATTGTAGGATAATTTGTAGATGTTATGTAAATCAACCATTGTTCTCAATGTATATTTTCAAGACTAAAGCTCAGATATCAGAGACCACTAACATACTGCAAGCCAACAGTGCATTTTCCTCTCAATATTTTAATATTTGTAAATTTTTGGTATTGAATGCTTGTCATGAAACGATATAACAAGGAACAATAACAAGAAAGAATAACAAGACTTTTGAATATAGTGGAGGCTGGAAATCTTTGTTATTGTGCAAAATCATACACAAGTAGAACATTGTTTTTGTTGTAACTCTGCATTTGAGCCAGTAAGCATCTTAAAAAGATAATGAGATTTTGAGAAGTGTGGTTAGATACTTAGGCCTTTGGTACTGAACTCTTCCCTATTATTTATTTAAGCAGGTGTATAGTTTTGGGAGAAGAAATTTTTTTAAATTTTGATTCATAGTTAGATAATATGAAAGATTGAATCCTATAACTATAGTAAAGAAAATTATATTACTTGAAATCTTGTTTTAATGTCTTTATTTCACAATGTAAGTATAATATGTGGAAAGTCGGGGACCCGACACTAACTCAGCGCTCACGTGGAAAACCAATGGGATTCTCTTGTGCAGGTGAAACACACAGATCGTTACGCACCGTTCATGCGGTAAGCTCTGGCGAGCGGGCATGGAAGCAAAGGGCTAAAACAACGGTTATTATGTTTAGAACTTTCAAACATTTTCTCTGAAATACACCGGAAATCATGAAAGGAATATCACAAGATCTCTCGCACATATCTTTTAATGCAATTTGGACAACATGAGACTACATTTGATCGGTTTTTATACCGATTCCTTTTTTCATACCAAAACTATACACCAGGTTTAACAAAGGTTCTATTATGCAATCTAAACACTCATTATTAAACAGTTCAGTGCACACACCTTAAAAAAACAAGTTTGTAAATGACATTGAGTATGATTCATTCCGAGAGTGTTTGTCCATTGAAACAAGGACAATAACAAAATTAGGTTTTAACAATCCTCTAGATGCACTTGTCATTGTAAATGTTTTCCTCTTTCACCCTTATTGTAAAGATATTTGAAAAAACTGCCCTTTGTGGCCATATTGTCAAATGTCATTTAGCTTTCTGAAATTGAACAATTAAATGTTTTCATTAAATTCTTGACAATTTCAACAATCTAAAACATGAAGGGAAATCCAACCATTTTATGGCAAGTTGCTTTGAAGGAAAGCAGAAATATCAGAGACAGAGATATGTTAAATTTTAGTCCAAAATGGATTATCATTAATAAATAACTAAGTACATGTAAGTCTACTCACCACAAATGGGGATTTCAAATGGCGAATCAGTTCTTTTGATTGATTGTTCATGTAAGGATGAATGACTTTCCCCTTTTTTTTTTCAGAACACAAAGTCAGTAAAATATTATTGTTCAAAATTTTGGATATATAGTTTCATTTTCATTTTTGGTGGACCTGCATGTAGTATAAGAATATCCTGTTTGTACAATGTATTTATTACTCGTATAAAAATTGCTGTCCAAGATACATATGTACAGATACTAGGCTGATCGGCCAATTTGAGATTCGCATGTATGAATGATCTCAAATTTCAAACCTGGTGTATAGTTTTTGGAACAAAAAGGAAGCGGCACAAAACCGATCAAATGTAGTCTCATGTTGTCCACATTGCACTAAAAGATATGTGTGAGAGATCTTGTGACATTCCTTTCATTATTTCCGATGAATTTCATTGAAAATGTTTGAATGAAGCGTAATTTAACAGCCATTTAAGACATCTGCCGGGAGGTTCGCACGCCGGAGGTGACAGCGTGAATTAGTGCGAACGATCTGTGTGTAATACCCACACAAGAGAATCCCCATTTGTTTTCCACGTGAACGCTAACATGAGTCGGGTCCCCATCTTATAAGTTCTATACTTACATGTATATTATGAAATAAAGACACTAAAAGGAGATTTCAAATACTATAATTGAAGAGTCTAGTGGAAGAAGTACTTAAAGTCCCATTTTTTCAAAAATGAGTTTATTTGATATTATCTATGCATTCACCATCAGAAAACTGGTGCAAGAGTCAGTTTTGAAAAAATCAAATCCTAAGTGCCCCAAACAGGAAACCCCCGTTTTCAAAACATGATGATTTTTAGTGGAAGAAGTACTTAAGTCCAAAGTTTTAGTGGAAGAAGTACCTAAGTCCACCCAAGCTTGGGTCAAAGATTTTGTCAGGGGATGAGGGATGGGCAGCTCTCCCATTTTAGGTACTGGGAGACCCGAGAAAATGTTTTATTAAAATCTGGCCGACAACAACGTGAGGGGTGCTTGGTAGGGGCGGTAAGATTCTTTTATGGTATGGGTGGGGGGGGGAGGGGTTAAGAACAACCCCATAGGCAGTGTGTTTCTGAATAGGGTAGGAATGTAAGTTTATTATGAAAAAAAAATGGACATTTAAAATGAAACAAGGTGGGGGAGGTGCTATTGATCAGTTTTCACCCCCCCCCCCCCCCCCCCACACGGCCCCCAAAATGAAATAAATAATAACAAAAATTGGGATGTGTCACGTTCATATACATTTGTACGCAAGGTTTCACTGCAATTTTGCAGTTTAAGTCAGATGATGAATTTTCATACATGGATACGGGAGGGGTCTAACCCCCCCCCCCCCCCCCCGACCAAAAAAAAAATAAATAAATAAAAAAAAGTAGGAGGTAGGCATTTTTTCCATCGCACATGAAATGTTCATTGAAATTTTCTTCTTTTTAATTAATAGGATTTTTTTTTGTGTTTGGTGTCAGACAGTCACAGATCCAGGGGAAATGGGCCGCCCGTTAAGCACAAAAAATGGAAAAAGTGCCTCTAAAATGGGTATACCACTGCCACCCCCACATGTATATTCCAAAAGTTGCAGTTATAGTGCTACAAAGGCAAATGGCATGTTCTTATAAATTATTTCTGACAGGCCCAGGAGATGCAGGGTGATCCGCGCATGATTTATTTTGTTAAACGGAGCCCCCAATTTATTTTAAATGGTATCGACCCCCCCCCCCCCCCCGTTAGATAGGGTCTATACATTCAGCAATGTACTCACAAACCATATGAAATCAAAGAGGATTGTTTAATTTTGTTAGAAAGGACAAAATACAATATGAATTGCCCCAAACAGGAAACCCACATTTCATAAAATTAATGATTTTTAGAGGAAGAAGTACTTAAGTCCATGATTTTAGTGGAAGAAGTACGTAAGTCCATAGTTTTAGTGGAAGAAGTACCTAAGTCCAACTTCCGGCTTATTGATTATCGGAGATCGATAAGCATAAAATTACTGAAATTTGCCACGAATGCTTCTCCTCCCTTAAAAAAATCAACTCCACAAAGTTTGAATCTGAAATTCAAAAATTTGTGATGTGCAGGAGAGTTTGAAATATTTAAACCCTTGTATCTCAGAACTAGTATTATGTGACTTAAGTACTTCTTCCACTAAACTCTTCAATTTGCTTTATTATTGTTATTGAATTCAATCTTTCATAATTTATCTAAATGTGAATCCAAATTAATTTTTTCTTTCTTTTCTTCCGAAACTATACACCAACTTTAAACACTTATACAGTCTTATTATCCTGTTTCTGACAGTTCAACCTGCAAGGAGCTGAATTTTTCGCTTGGCAATTTTGATATTTTAAGTCCTAATTTTTTAATTCATTCTTTAGGAAAGAGCTTATCAGTAAAAGAAGATAAACCAAGATAAAATGTTACATGTAAGGCCGCTAGCCATTTAGAATCCAAAAACCGTACCCTCATGAGTATAAGCTGACAATTTGAAAAGATGATTACAGGAATATTTAAATGAATTATACTATACTGTATTTAATATGCTATGTATATTTGTTCACACCAATATTCAGATTCATAATAGCGACATACATGCATGTATGGACAATAGTACACTGCTAAAACTAAATGATTCGTGAATTAAAGTTAAGGTTTGATTTGTATGTACTGTGTACATAGGGTTGTACATGTGTGTGAAGCTCGTTATCAGAGTGACCCTGAAATGCTATATTCATATTTCATACTAAATCGTGATCTTAGGCTGTGCTCCTATCTTCCATGTGTTTTTTTCTCCCTTGCTAGGCTGACATCAGGAAACTGGATGACAAGCAGAAGCTATTGCTCTATCTACAGCTTCCTTCAGGGAACCCTGAACAGGATGCATCCACCAAAAGGTATTCTAATCAAACCTCAGTCTTCTCTTTCTCCCCCACCTCTCTATGCTAAAGACTTGATTTGGTTTGATTTGTGTTTATACATGTACATGTACATTTACATGCACATCATAATATGACAAACAATATGCTCATCCTAGATGCACATAATTTACATGTATACAATGTAACATGATATTAATTTTAACTAAACTTGACCAGAATCATGGGTCAAAGGTATTTTATGTAAGCATCATCTCCTTGGAGACTAACACTTCTCTTTCTCTCCTCAAAACTTGAATTGATGTGATTTAACATTCATACATACATATAAGTCTTTTATTTTTTAAATTATGATTATGAAGGACAATATACAAGTAGTGTTGAGCAATAACAATACCAATATACATGCCTGATGCTCTTTCAATAAAATATCGTACCAATTCATATGTAAAAAAAAAAAATGTACAGGCAACATGGAATCTGGTCATTATAGCTCTATGATTAATGATCGATTTAGAGCTGATACATTTTATTGATCTTCCAACTATCCTAACTGTCATTTATTTATGCATGTACCAGTATCGCGGCATATAAAGTGCAAATGCACGTCCCACTTTGATTACCATGTTAAAATGAGATTTTGGAAAGGCCAAAGTTGTGTTTCATTGACAATAAATTTTCAGTGGTTGAAAAACAAATAAATGTATATTTCCTAATAATTAGAATTATTCTGTGGGAGTATTTTGAAACAATTGCCTAAAATTTATGTCCCGTCCTTTCGCTTATTGAATTTGAGCCTCAACATGCGGCACACATCTTTGACCTCTCGCTGAACTGAAACATGTCCCAACATGTTTTTAGGATAGCTCTCCTATGGATAATGCTTGAATGATTTAATAGCATTGTCATCAGGAGCTCTATTTACATGCATCTAATCCCACAAGCTAATTTAAACCTCCATTAAAATACAGGCCTAGACTTTCCTTCAACCTGAATTACATTTTGGTTAATTAGAGTATTGTATAGTTGGTATTAATTACTTTTGTTTTTTTATGGAATATACAGATTCATCCGAAGTTTTCATATCCTGGGTTTCATAAGACAACAAAAAGAAAAATGTTAACCCCCTCACATTTACTAATTGAAATGCATTGGTTTGTATTCTTGAAGGGTGACTAAATTAAGTTAGTAAACCTACTAAATATGTAAGGCCTTTTTAGTAGGCCTTGCTATTGTCTTAAACAATAGAAAGGCCTACTAAATGAGTATTTAGTACAATGCGTCTTTAATGCGTATTTAATACAATCCTGTGTATGTGTGAATCAAAATGAAAAACAGATACCCAAAAACTATGCTCTAGAGGTGAGTAAGACTCAAGCATGGAAATACATGTGTAGTAGAGACTCAATGGTATGATGAAGGTCATACATGGGTTGTCGTTGTGGTAATGTCTGTGCTCTTACAAAACAAAATACTCATTATCTGCTCAGTTTGTTTAATAGTGTTTATTTCTTTCAAGTGCATTCATTAAAAAATAACAATTTGAAAGGAACCACAAACCAAGTAGTTTAATGAAGCAAGCTTTATTCTCATTGTTAAGTTTTGCTTGGTCCGTATCTCTATTTTAGATACAAAAAAGTTTAAGGGTCATGAATTTTTAATGCATGATACTTTTTATGGGGGTGGTTAAGATCAAAAGAATGTACATCTTCTTTCTATGTTAATGAGGAAGAATTTTATCATATAAAGAATCATACAACGTACATAGATGTAATATTCAGTTTGTAAGAAAAAGGGGGGATTGATAGAAACAGCTTAGTACTAAAATTATGACAAACAAGATAATAAAATGATAAAAAAGTTATAGAGTTGTAAAATTGAATTGGTTACAACTCCATAGCAAGGTCCTTTCCACCCCCTTTTTATGCTAGAAATTCATTAAATTTCTGTAAAAACAAAAGTGGATCTGATTATAGGAAAATTATGAAAAACAAAACCATCTGAACAGAAATTGAAAATCATTTAAATTTTCAACTCACGTTTACAAATAAACACTATTGCCAATTTGTGTTTGATTGATGAGAAAAAATTAACTGCCGGGCAGTTCCAAGGTAACGGAGTGACATTCAGAAGCAACATTTCAGCATTCAAACAAGTTTATCATCCATACTTTAATCTTTATGAACAAAGAAATGGTTCATGACAAAAGCTGATGGTACCCTCTTTTCAAAATTATAATTTTTTTTCATAGTGATCCTCTTAATTAATGAGATATGAATATTCATAATCATGGTTACGGAGTGACGCAAAATGGACATGCATATTTGAGCAGAAAACATTTTGCTTAAACTCTGTGAAATTTAAATGGCTATCACAATTTTGAGTTATTGATTGGATTCTATGTTATTCTAGGTAAAATGTGTCACCTTGCATAAAAAAAATTGTTGAATATTTTGTTAATTATGACTTAAAATTTGAACCCTTGTCCGGTTACGGAGTGACGGTTATGGAGTGACATCTGGTTTCCTGGTCTTTTTCGTGAGGAGAAATGCATTATAAAGAAATATTAATACCAAAGTTTGTTGGAGTAGACCATGACAATTATATTAAGCCAAAAAAATTGGCAAAAAGTGACGAGATATAAGAATTAGAGGCATTTAAAGTCCCACAGTCCCATACGTGCAAATTTGGGTTTGATCAATTATTCAGCGCAAGAATACTGAATGGCAATTTTTTAAAACTTAAATGATTGGTTGTATTGTAAAGAAGCCTTTGTGGTAATTTCAGATCTTAATTTGCATTTTCAAAGGCACAGTGGCACATTGAAATTTCAGCTCCATGTCCTGTTTTGCTTGGAACTGCCCTGCCTTCTAATCCTTCATCAGATGAGCTTTGAACTTTCACTAACATGTTTCTCATTTTCCTTTTTTTTATCAATAGGTTTTTTTTATGGACTTCCCCTTAAATTTTTGTCATCTCAATATCCTGGTATCTTGATTCAATTAGGTTATGAATGTTCCTACTATACACTGAACAGTATGTATTTTCACACCAAATCCCCAATAATATATTCATAATTTTTTTTTACTATTATTTACTTTAACAAATTTATATATTACTTTTGGAGACTTCAAAGGATTTAGGTTCAATGCGTGGTTATTGATAGGCCTATAGATTCTTGTTTTGAATAAACAAATACATGTACATTTTTATTTTAATTGATGGTTGGATACTACATGTACATGTACATGTATATGTAGGTAATTAACAGAATGGAAGTGATTGATGGTGGTTGGTACATGGATGAATGCTTGTAAAATATTAACTTTATGTCATTTACATTCTTCCAAGGACAGTCAATATTAATATCAGTCAGTCCTGTTTTATCAATACCATGTCAATGTACGCAATAGCTGTTAATAACATTTCATCTAATGTCGTTCAATTACATATTTTCACATGAGATCCTTTTCCTGCCAAATTTTTACCTGTTGAAAATATAAATGCACTACGTACATGTATAAATACAGTGTGTCAGCAATTAAGTTAAATTAACTGCTCAAGGCACAATGGTATATCACATGAAAGGTTTTGTCTATATGCCTAGTACCACAGGAAATGAACTTTTCATTTCTTAGATTTTAGTTTATTTAATCCTATGATAAAATAAATCCAGCTTTTTCTTACTGGTAATTTTTTTAATGAAAACTGAGTACAGTCTACTTCATCTACAACAACATTTTGTTATACCAAGACTGTTCTTCCAGTCCAGAATTCAAACAGGTACTTAGCTTGGTCTCATACACCTCATTAGAACAGGAGTGGACTGTATGAGATTACCTGTTTTGGAAAAAAACACCTTAATAAACATCAGGGGGGTGTTTCACAAAGAGTTAAGTAGACTTAAAAATCGCACTTAAATCGTTAGTTTCGTGCGTTATATTGCGCATCTCCTCATTGGATTGACCATGGTCAGAGATGCGCGCCATTGTGAAATCTATCAATTAAATTGCACGTTATAAAACAAGATGCGCGTAGAAGTTAAGTGCGACTTTAAGTCTACTTAACTCTTTGTGAAACACCCCCCTGTAGTAGGCCTGAGGTATGTTGGGCATTCATAAACTTTGGATTTTGAAGACCTTTAATTGTACTAAATGTACATGTATGTTCTGGAGACAAACCAATGTTTTTTATTCTCCTTGTTGACAGCTCCTCTCCTATGTTAAGTAGCTGCCGAGTGGACCAGATGACGGCTGTGAACTGGGTCCGAAGTCATATAGAGGAGAGTCCAGATACATCCCTACCGAAGCAGGAAGTCTATGAAGAATATAGGTGAGATTTGTCTTACTGTCCTTGATGTAGTGTATCAATGTTTTGTGTTCGTGCATTACCCAAATTTATATTAAAAGATTACTTTAGCATGCATTCGGTAATGGAAGCCAACAGAGAGCAAAAGCTATATCAAATTTGGCCCAGTTCAATGCGTCAACATAGATGTTGACAGTCAAATGAATGATTGTGATCATTGACTAAGCAAATATTCCTATTTCTGTAGAAAAATAACACACTTAATAACAGGATACAGTGTACTTAATCAATAAACTACTCGACCTAGACAAGGCAAAAACTACTAGTGCATGTACATTGTTCTACATGTAGAAGGGCTAGTCAAAGAACCTCCATAGCCATAGAAGCATGTCACTTTAACATCATTTGGGTCGCTTTCTTTCACTACAAATAGGTTTAATGGTCATAATAATGTGGGTTTTTTTTCAAACAACACCACTTTAACATCTTTCCTCACTAGACAATTGTTGCTATATCAGACATTCTCAGTATTGCTAGGCTGTGCAGTAGTATTTCATGAAATTGTGTTACCATGCTGCTTCTGTAGCCATTCCTTTAAGTTACAGGAATTTGTAACCCACAAACTGAAGCCAAATTTCTGGAAAAGGACTACCCGGTAGATACTGTATTTCCTTATTATTGTGACAAGTCATAAATACTGTAGACAGCCATGAACAGTGCATATGTAGTAACTATTGAGATTGGCTAGATGCATAAGAAGGTCAGGGTTGGTTTATGCACTTCATTTTTATTAGCATCAATTCACTGCTTGGCAACAGATACAGGCATTGTTTATAATGCTCCTAAAACCATTTCCTTCCTCCCTTCAATCAATATGTACCTGTATAACTCACAATATTACTCAAAACAATTCTCACTTTAGATACGTGCATGTATACAATACATGCACGTGTATAAAAACATGTCTACATGTACATGGTTATGTGGGATATTATATGGGATATACACAATGCATTGGGGTCAATAGGAGTAAGGATCCAGCCACTTTAATTATTTTTTTTAAATGCATAACTCGAGGTTAGAGAATAAGGGATATTTTTTAATTACTGGTATGCAAATAACAGCTATGCTAGCTCCCACCATTCCAGTTAGAAATAAGGAATGGCTCTGTCATCAATCAAATCATCTTGAAAAGGAATGCAAATTTAATGCCTTTCATGGGTTTTGTGATTGTTTGGACTTTTGCCATACCCCCATATGGTGATCATGCATTCAAGATACTATCACAGTAAATCTCCATCAGTGATATAATGTTATGTTATGACAACAGTACATGTACATACTACTAGGCTATATATAAGATGTACATGTATATATGCAATAGCCAGCATTGATGAATTAAAGTATATCCTTTACAAGTTTACCCCCCCCCCTTCAATAAGTTGCTTTTAATGAAAAAACAGAAAGATTGCTTTAAGGAGAAAAACATTTTTTTTTTTAAAGATTATGAAAATCAGACAACTCATTTATAAGATATTATTAGAGTACTTAAAAATCAAGTTAAAATGAAATCATGTTAACTTATTTTAATGTTTAAATGTTGTACTATTGCATGTATTATTTTGAGAGAGAGAGAGAAAAAAAGATGGTACACATTTTAAGACAATTTTTCTTCTTTTACATGTAGTACATGCAACTTATCTTGGTGCAAAAATACTTCTTTAACCTTATATATTGTTGTAAAATAATATTTTGTGGTCATTATTTGTAAATGTTACAAGGATCAGACTGCATTATATTAAACTATTTTCCTTTTATTTTGATATTTATTCAGGTCTTTCTGTGAAAACTCCTACCACCGACCATTGAGCACCGCAGACTTTGGCAAGATCATAAAGAGTGTGTTCCCTGCTGTTCAGGCAAGACGTCTAGGAACCAGAGGCAACTCCAGATATCCTTTGTACATACACATGTACTTGTCAACTGAACACATCTTCTGTAAATAAACAAAAAAAAGCAACAGGCCCTAATAGGTAACACAACAATTGCTGTGGACTTAATTTTGTCTAAGAGGTTAGGGTTAGGGTTGTAATAGGGTGATATGTTAGGTTTAGGGTTTTATGTTTGGGTTAGGTTTGGTGTTAATTCCAGGGCTGAAGTTAGTCATTTGCTTATTATTCAGAATTAACAGTTGATCAATAAAATATTGTTGATTGAGCAAGAACTACAAATTGATGAGATTTTTGGAGTAAAGGACAAAGGTCAGAGGTCAATTTAATGTAGGCATGTAGGAGATACAGTCTAAAATGTCTTGTTTTAGTGTGAGGGTCTCTTTTTAAAAACAAAGTAAACTGGTGTCATACCCACCTTTAGCACTCTGTATAAAGTTTGGAAATTTTCAAAAGGTTTTCCTGTGAATCCAGAGGCTGTTGCAAAGTTCAATCACAAATAAAATGAACAGAACATCTTTCTGTGGCATTAGATATCAAAATCAATTTAGTGTCAATTGTTGTTGCTATGTCAGATGAGAGGTTATTGTTCCTTGACTACATATGCACGTATTGTTACAGTGGCATGAGAAAGAAGCTTGAGCTGACTTCACCATCACTCCCACCGTTGGATGCTCCTATCAATAAACTTGGGGTGAGTAAACATCTTTCTCAAAGCGGGCCAAAACTGAGAAATCATGGGGAAAGTGGTATCGTACAGGATTGACAAATGGCTTGTTTACAAGAGAAATCTAGCAATTTCTGCATTGCTCCCCTACACTTCGTTATCGTGGATTACGTAACACCCTCAGGCTCTAGAGCTGGCCTTCATGGTCAACCTGCTTTTCCTCATGACTTGTCAGTTTCTGGCCCATTTAATACCCAAAAATCTTAGTTCATAATTTCAGATGAAAAGATGAAAGAGCAATCTTTTCTTTTAAAACTCTTTTTCAAAATAAAAACTATAATTGTTTGGCTTAACTTTAATAGTTAAATAATTTTGCTAAAGGTGAATCAATTGAGATATCCCAAATGCCCCTTTGTAGTATAATAGAAAGATTTTGTATTTGCTAAAGTTTTCTGCAAATTCTGTATAATATTTTATGTTTCTGTCTTATGTGTGCAGGTTGAGTGTATTCAGACAACTTGCCCAGGTTGTCCCAAGTCCTTGCTCCAGGGGGAGGATGACCATCTTCAGAAGGCTGCTTCTCAGGTCATCTGTGAGTGGGCTTCTGACGTCTCCAACAAGTCCTTTGCCAACAGTCTACAGCTGGCTCAGTATCTCACAAACAACAAGTTGGTCACCAAGAGCTCCAAGTCCATCCTGATCGTCCAGAAGCACATGGGCGAGGTTCCAAGGCCTGACCTGACTCCAGAGATGCGGCACCGTGAGACCAACTACCACCTGAAGCAGACTCTGCAGTACCGACAGGAAATCCGCAAAAAACAAGCAGAGGAGAACCAACAGAGGCTACATTCGAGTCCAGTTAGCAGCAAACATCCGACTTCTGCAGAAGAGAACCTCTCTCTGCAGATAACACGCACCGACAAGGCTACGCAATTAGAGCAGAGGGATGTACCGGCATTGAGTGAAGGTTCAAGTGGAAACACATTAACATTGCCTGATAATAGTGAGAGCAGTACTAACCCAGAGAATCATTTGTCTTCAAGTAATGCTTCTGTTGGAGAAGGTGCCAATGTCGCATCCAAAGAAAGCCCAAGCAAGAGACGATTTGCTCCTATACAGCCAAAGACGCCAGTCAGAGACGCTGGTGCGCCAATGGTACTAATAAGTCCATCAGCCAAGAATGTGAATGGACAATCGATGCAACTTGTTGTCATGAACGGTCAGAAAGTCATTCCAGTGCAGAATATATCAAAACTAACAAGTCCTCAGCAAATGAATGTGATATTGCAGCCTGGACAGAATGTATTTCAGAGTCCAGTGCAGTCAGTAACAGCAATGGGTAATCAAACACCAGTTAATGTCGTTAGCAGTCCTGTAGTAGGCAATACTGTCCTTAGTAGTCCAGTTATACCAGCAAATAGTATTCAGAATGCCATCAAGAGCGGACATTATGTTCTTGTAGGAAATACAGTTAAACAGTTGCGGAGTGGTCTTCAGACTGTCAATACAAATGCTGCAATAAGACAGAACCAGGGGCAGCCTGTCGCTACCAATCAGATGGCGATAGTCGCGCAGGCCGCTCCTCCTCAACCACATGGAGTGGTGTCTACCAGCAGTGTTGCTTGCCAGAAGACTGGTCTGTCATCTCAGGGAATCACATTTAACACGGGTAATAGCAATGTGAGATCACAAAACGTGACTCCAGTCTTTGTGGACATAACTGCACCAGCTTCAGCACCGACTCTAACCAGCCCAGTCAACGTGATGGCGCAAGCATTGTCCTCTCAAGCCTCTAAGCTTACATCTCCAGCCAATATCTTGGTCAGGAATACTACGTCTGCTCTTGTGCACATACCACTCTCACAGTCTGTGGCCACCAGGGATAGTTCAATGTTAAAAACGTCTGTAACATTTGCGACCCAACCAATGAAATTACCTTCCTCTGTAGCTGTAATAGGTTCTGATGCATTCCAGGGTAATCATGTTGTGTCTAATGCATCTCAAAGCAGTGTCAATCAAAACAGGACAGCTCCATCGCAGTTTGCCGTCATCAATTCAACACTCGGTTCAAACAAGCTTGAAAAGGGTCCCCCGGTAGGCAGACCTGTTAAAAACGGTAATGGTGTGCAGTTAGATCTAGGAAGGAGTGCTGCAGGTAGCAAGGTCAGTATGGTGCAGAACTCCGGGAGTAAGACTGTAGCCAGTCTACTGAAAAATGCTCAGGCCATTTCGTCATTGGCATCTTCTTCAGCGGCATTACCAAAGTCTGCACCAAGTACTTCAGCTGTGGACCCCTCATCTAATTTGGTCTTGGCACAGGTTCAAAATTTATCCAGGCAACAAGATGCTAAGAAGGTGCAGCACTATGTGATCCAAACAGCTGCTGAAGACGCTGGTACCTCTGCTTTATCCAATGAGAGAAGTTCCCTGACATCAGCGATAGGTGGTCTTGGTCCGGTGATAGTTAATTCTCAGGAACTTTCATCTCTACAACAAGGTAGCATCCTGACAAGCATTCTCACAGATCAATCAAATACTCAACAACAGGCAAATAAGGGTGGCTTGACTCTCCAAACTCTTCCAGTGGAGAATGCTAATGTACTCAAGCAGTTAGTGACCCAACCCTCAGTGTCTCTCTTGACCGATGCAGATCCTAGTAATAATGCAATGCTCATGGTGTCAGGTATGTCTGCTGCCACCATGCTTCCTCACAAATCCAAGTCGCTCGACACCCAGCTCATTAGCCAGTTACCGCACACACAGTCGGCTCTTGCTGTGCGATCCGGTCAAACAGATGTTACCTCGTCCCAGCCAATCAAACATGTCACCAGAATGCAACAGTTAACGCAAATCCCAACAACCTCACAGCCCAGGATGCTTGAGCGATTACTAGCTTCTGAGAATTTGTCTTATATTAGTACTCCCCTTCAGAATGAGATGCGCAGTGCACGGTCGGTTCCCACTACACCAATAGCAGAGTTACAGTCTCCACCACCACACATGATGATGCGGGCTCAGAGTGCAGCATTTCCTGTGCAACAAGGAGGAGACAGCGTCCCGCCAAGCCCTGTAGATGGCAAGTCATTTGCATTTACTCCTATAAGCACTATTGAATTTGAGGGTGGAGAGAGTCCTCTGAAGCCAAAGCATAAACCCAAACCAACGCATCCCACCGTTAGGAGTGCATTAACACAGGTTCTCAATAGCACTGATATACAGGAGGTAGCCCAGAATGGAAATATCTTGTCCAAAAACAAGGGAAAGCGTGCCCAACAGTCTGAATTTTTGACACCGAACCGTAAACGACGTCTGTCGAGTAACTCGAAAAGGGTAGCTGCGGCAAGCCCAAGTGCAGTTCATTACCAGAACCAGGTACAGAATCAGGTGCAGAATGTGACGTCTCCAGCTACGAATCAGCTCAACAAACAACAACCTAGATTTTACTTTCAGACCAATCAACAAGGCATTACTCAGGGTTCAGTTGGGTCTGGAAACCTTCAAAATCTTCAATATCTTGGTGTGGGAGTCTCTCAGAATCAACAGGCTACATTGCTACGAAAGCGGAATCCCTCCGGTCCCGCCTGTCCTACAGTAAACATGCAGATGGGTGGGGAACTAGACACTGAACTATTGAACCTTCTGACAAACAATATGAATCCTAGTCTACAAGCCATGTTAGATAAAAGGGCGCTACAGAATCGGAGTCAGTCTGTTCCTCTACCAGAGCAGCATGCCAATAGATTGTCTAGACTACAGCTCCCCGCTCAGCAGGAAATCCTAATCAACCAGAATGCTGTTGTAAGCAATCAGATTCCTTCAACTCAGATGCAGCTTATTCCTGTACAGTTGGAGGATCAGGTCAGACAGATTCAACCTACCAATGGATTCACTGCAAAGCGCAATCTAACACAAGACCTGCTCAATCTAGAAGTGACGGAAGAAGATTTTGCTCCTGAAGCCCTATTAAATACTGAAATCAGCTCAGGATCTAATCTTCAACCTGCTCACAGTCTTGGGGAAACTAACTGGTCCAGTGACCAAGGCCAAACCTCTGTAGCAACAGATTCCAGTGTCCAATCCCAGCTAGCAGACTACATGAAATATGATGAGATTGCAGATCAACAGAATGGCAACTCCAGCCATCTTGCTCCGAACCAGTCTCTTCTACCCAATCAGGCATTCAATGATACGTCTAACAGTACGGCTTCATCCGTCAGCGATGGTATGATGATAGAAGAATTGTCAGAGAAGATGTTGTTTCAGGACATGGAAGACCAGGGTTTTGATCTGCCTCCGACACCATGGCAGATGGGCACAAGTAATACCTCTCTCTCCACCTTCGTTTAGAAGACTCCATAAAGCCTGGGCTGTGGATTAATTTGAATTGCATCATGGGATGCCTAGCGCATTGTCTTTTTTGTAGATTATTTTTATTATTGATTGTATCTACATCCATGATATTAGGTAATTCTAATCCTTCTTGAAGTCATGCACATAATTGTAAGCACTATCTCACATCATTATTATTATAACATTTAATTTACCTGCAAGGAATATCCATGGTTAGGATCAGTATTAGTTATTTTATTTATTTTAGAGTAAAAATAGAGCCAACTGGATTTGGTGCACTGTGAAGTTACCATGAAGATTATCTGTCATTTGAGATAAATATCAATTTTGTATGGTAAATAGTCAAATTTACCAGCAAAATTGAGATAAGATGACTAAATATATATATATATTTGGGTATATGTTTTTTCATTCAACATTGTTAGCCCTCTATGGTACATCATAGGGATATGCACAAGTTGAATGACTTGTACAGCATGGTGTTACTGCAAAATTTAAATGACAGTGCGTATAACCAGCACAGTTTGATCAAATTGTGTTGCTTAGGGTAAAGAAGAAATTGTGGTATGTAGTGTTCTAGAAACTAGACTTGTGATTGTTGAGATTTTTTCAGAGCTGTATTATAAGAATGACAGTGATTTTCTGTTATTTGAATAACAAAATATATTCCTCTGTGTTTAGAGAAAGGTATGGACGATTGCACATAGTGGTCCCAAGCACGGTTTGTACAGTATGTGATTCACAGAATAGATGCACTGGAGACCCTATTTTAAGAAAGATATTGAAGCACAATCATGATGTGTAGTTTGTTTGATCAATACATGCTCTTCCTATAAACCGCTTCATGATCTTGTATAACATAGATTTTACATGGTGCCTTTGCACCCAATTGAGATACAAAATGCTTTTCTAACCGATGTTTGAGCAATTCAGTGAGTTACTTCATGCAAACGCTCCCACCTCAGCCTTTTTCTCCTTCTCCCAATCAGGCAGTGCTCGTTTATCTTCTTGTTTTTTTATCTAACAGATGATGTTCCTTCACATTTTTATGTGTACCAGGTAAGCTGGAACACCTGGATTAAAAGAATGCTAACATAACGGAAAATTATCGCATATTACAATATGCAACGTGATAGAACATAATGAATTCATATCTTACCTAAAAGAAACGTTTCATATTCTACCAAAAAGAAAAACCCATCAAAATTTTTATAGTACTACTATAAAATCAATGCTCAAAACTTTATTCGGCATCTTATGATATAGCTATCGAGAGAAGGATAAAGAAAAGCTGGATGCCTAAAGATAAAAACATATGTGCAGTTCCCAAGTTAGATAAGTTTATTGATACTGTATGTCTGCACACCAGCCCCTTTTCCATCTGTAATATCAGGATTTTAAACAGTATATATTTTCCCAAAATAATCTTATGAAAACTGAATTTTTGAATGCAGTTTATTACCATGAAGCTGCAATAATCGGAAGGCTTTTTATGACAAGTATGTATCGGTTGATGATGGTATTGTTTTTTATTTCAGAACAGAAATACATTTTTTTCCAGATTTTTTTGTTTTGTTTCTGACCCATGTTAATCTTGCCTGTGTGTTGGATCACTTGCCAGAGACTTTAACTAAAATGTCCTTCTTTTAGCCCATTTTTAAATCTTGTTCAACACCGTTTGTTCCAGTCATAAATAAAACGAACCAAGCATCTAGAATAAATGGTGCTGTTCCAGAAATTGTAATAACTGTGTTGTGGAATAGGACCAATGCATCTTTAGTTTTTAATTTCATGATTAATGTTCATTAATTCAATTATTTTAGATAGAGTTTTTGTGGGTGTATTCATCTAATATTGTGGGTGAGAGTTGATTGCGAAATGGAATATTTGATGACGTTTTGGTTACCTGAGATTGCAATTGGCCAATTGCTAACTTTTATCATTTTCATTGTTTTATCAATCTATCAGATAATTTGGAAAGTCATTTTTTACTGCTTCAACATTGGAGTGTATTTTGCAATTTTTGAAACCCTGCAATCTAATTTAAAGAGTTGGATTACTATGTTTTTTTTCCTTGCATTCCAAAATTCATGTGAGAGTTGGCCATAATGAATTGTATAGGAATCAATCTGTGTTATTCATATAAGTTACCATTTCTTATTGGGGACAGGGTTGACTTTGGGGGCTTTTATAAAATTCAGATTTAAAGAGGGGGTCAATGCTTGTTTTTGTTTTTTGTTTTTTTTAAGTTTAACTTGGTCCATAGGATAAGATTTAAAGCTAATTTCATGTAAATAGACATGAAAGTTATCATAAATAGTGCAAAATTGTGGGGTTGTTTGAATCTGTTGGATGTGACAAATTTCTATTTTCATACAGGAATTTCAAATTTGTAAAAAAAAACTTTGCTATGGAAAATGAATTTATCAGAAATGAATTTCAACCATGAGAATCTGTCAGAATGGAACATTATGAATTTGTCATTGAAAATTCAGACTAAATGCACATCAGACAAACGTTTCTCAAAACTGAAGTAGTTTTGAAACAAAATGTTTAAGGTTACATGTGTTCTACTCTCAAAGATGTATCAGTGAATTAGAAACATCACACGAGAATTCATACCTTTTATAGTTGACGAACATTGTGCAAAGAAAATTGTTGAAATTTTAAGTCACATGGTTTTTACTCTTTTGGTGAGGTGCGATAATGATTAAATTAAAAAAATAATCTGAATTAATAGTACATGTCAGAGAAACATTATAGATGTGGTCAAACTCCCATTTATTAATTTGATGTCATTCTTTTGAATTGTGAGAAGTTTTATGATTATTACAGATTTTACCAAAAAGGCTTTATTTTACTTTCTTTGTTGTAATCCATCCCCAATAGTCAATGTACTTATCTTTTTGTAGTCCCATACATTGTCTTTTAAATTGCCTTTTGATCAGATGTTGTAATGCTTTGATGATACATGCAATGTATAGTATAAACTCCAGTCTCTTGAAAGGACTTCACTGATTGGTCATGCTGTTTTTATTCAAATGACTGGTTGATGTGTGTGAGCAATCTCCAATCGAATTTCTTTGTTTTTCCCCTTTCTATTTGTTCGACATAAAAAATAGGCATATTCTTAACTACCAGATGCTGAATCGATGCCCAAACCTTAATCACATTTGTAGACCAACTCTAAATTGACCCCTGACTGAGTAAAAGATAATATTTCTGTAGATTGCTATGTAGTTGTTGGGTTATGGTCAGTTTGGCTGTGTGATTGATCATTTAGAGGTAGATTTATACCCACAAAGTGAGGTTTTTAACTATCAGTCAAACAGAGAAATGCTAAAGACAGAGATTTGTGGGACAACATAATTGCCAAAGTCTAACGATAGGCCACAGAGCAACTAAATGAAATACAAACATACCAGTTTTAAAAAAAGAAAAAAAGAAGCCTTCTTGAATCATTTAATGCATACCCTCGTGACCCGTAGACTCATAACATTGAGAGTGGAGTAGGGGATCGGTAGTAGGTTGAATTCAGTTGCTCTCTTGTCAAATTCAAATTTCTGTTTGTACCTACTTTGCTTTGTATTGAATATATTTTGCATGATGTGCATTTTTCAAGGATACATGTACATGTATGTTTGCATCTCTTCATTGTACATGCAGATGATTATTGTGTGCTGTGTTCTTTTTGGCTTCTTGTAAAAGTCTTACAATGTATGTATCATGTCTTTCGTTTGAAAACAGTGGTTTCCTTTGGAATCTTTGCATGAAACTAGTCTACGTTCTCTGACATTCCTTTGAAATGCATCTTTGAAATTTAATGCATGTTTCAATGGGATGACGGCTAAGTTGACAGTTTCATGCAATATCTCTAAAGTTACTTCTTCATGTCCTAACGGTTTGTTTGTAGCGACTTACACTGTGCATGTGCATGTTAATATTCCTGTTGGCGACATGTGTTCAGCATGTTTATGAGTCTGGTTCTATTTAACAATGCTTAAGTGTGCAGAAGTCTCATTCTGAAAACAACATTTTTATTTTGTTTGCATTATACATTTATCACTATATTTATGTTGATCTTTGAGACCACAAGTAACCTTCTTTTGCCGAATGGACATTGAAAAAAAAGGGGGGGGGGAGGGTTGCACATATTATAATTGATTATTAATCAAGACTGATTCTTGTGTTATAATTGTTCATTCAGTCCAATAATTTTTCTTGTTGAAGTTACTGTGCATTATATGTGGGTGAATTGAATTCAACATGTTTCACATTAATGTGCGACCGCTATTCATATTATAATTCTCACCAATTTATTCTAGTCATACCCCAGACCTCCCTACCCTTTATCCGCATACACAGTCTAGACATGGTTGGAACAATGTGCACATTGCCAGCCACAAAAGGTTGAAAAGTTCAGAACAGGAGGAAATTATCTGTTAGAGTCCTTGAGGGGATTAGGCCAACTCTAAAAGTGTATCTCGTACATGATTGTCTCTCTTATTAAAGGTAGTCATGAGCTGCGGTTTTGTCAATTCAAAGAAACTGGCTTTAAGTTATTTCTGAAACGTGTAGTAGTTTTTTTACTGTGTAAACTATTTGAACTGATACTTAAGTGACCTTAAATGATATCATTAACTTGCTTATGCAGCCAACAGTCATAAAAAAAAAAATTCTAAAAAGTGTCTAATATTTCCTTACACTAGTGGGTTTTTATTCAATTCGCATTTGTTTTTAATGGTCCAAAAACAGAGATTACACAGAAAATATCCCTGAACTACATAAAAAAAGTTGAAAGTTAGAGAGAGCAGAATATGATATTAGACAATTCCTTCCTCATTTGATTCATGCCTGTGCTGTATAATGTATGAAATCTAAGGTTATGCTATCTCTATTGTCGTGTTGCTACCGAGTATTTGTTTGCCAAAAATTCTGCGTTTTGTATTCTTTCTGTTTTGCTCAATTGGATTCAGTTAAGATTAATTAATATGATGTATTTATAGGAAACAGGCATATGATTGCAAACTTCTGTTTTCCCTTTTATGTAAATGAAAATTCTTCCATATTTTGGAAGATGATATTGAGGCTTTCATGTATAGAAGCTGGATGACAAAGAAAGGATGTACTCTTCATCCAGCTGGTCTGTAAAGTGTGGTGCTCCTTTGATGTGTAGACGTAGAATGCAACTTGATTTTTATAATTACAATTATTATTTTAACTGCAAATAGGCATTGCTGGGCAGACGGTGTTTTGATTGTTTGCAAAATATTTTAACTATATTTTGTAATTTGATGTGTCAATGAATGAAACGGCATGTTTGTGTTGTTGTTTTCGCTCTATTGTTTTGATCCCATTTTTACTGTATTTTCTGTGTGTGTTCAAGAATCTGAATTTCTTATAATACAATCTGATAGAGCCAACATTGTCTATTTTATTTGTCCTTATTTGTTTGCTTGCATTGTGTTTTTCTTGCCTGTGTATCATATGTTTTGTGATACCCCATTCACACTGCAATACTGAATTCCGACCGACCCAAACCGACTGCTGACTTGACATTTTTGTCTATCACTTGCTTGGTCTTGTGTGGGTTTGAAGTCTGCATTACCCTTGTGATGTGCAGAGGTATCACATTCTTTTTTGCAAGCTTTACTTTTATTTGTTTTGTTTCCTGTTGACTTATATCATGTAGGTGTAAGACCGATTTTTAAAGAGTCAAGACTCATCTTTAATTTGTCAATGCATTGCAACTACCGGGTGTATCCTAAAAAAGGAAACCCAAGTTTGATCAGCAATGATTTCAAGAATATTTCAGTGTAGATTATGAAATTTATATCACTGTAAAGTGCAACTCAATACCATTCTAATGATACCTCTCTCAGCTCACTAATATCATGCATCGCGGAACCCCATTGTTCTAAAAAAAGTCTTGCAAAATTGTGAGTGGTTCACTTTCATGCTCCTTTAGATGGGTTGTTCGAATGTGCCCAAAAAGGAGACCCAAGTTTGGTGATCAATAATTTCACAAATATTACAGTGGTGATTATAAAGTTTATATCACTGGAAAGTGCAACTCATTATCATTTTAATGATACTTGTCTCAGCTCACCAACGTCGTGCATCACTAAACCCCATTGTTCTGAAAATTGTCTCACAATTGGTTCACTTTCATGCTCCTTGAGATGAGTTATTTGAATGTGCTTAAACATGATTAGCAATCATAAGTAAAGCATTCCAATAACTTTCAATAAATGGTTTTGATAAATGGGTGGAAATGCCTACTTATTTAGTTCATCAAGCTCCCCGGCCAGGTAATTTCATCTTGTTACAGCTCATGACTTCCCAGAGAACCCTCATTTCACCGTGGATAATGAAAGAAGCACGACATTTCACCAATCACAATTTTGCGAGATATTTTCAGAATAATGGGGTTCAGTGATGTGTGCCATTGGTGAGCTGAAAGAGGTACCATTAAAATGATAATGAGTTCAACTTTCCAGTGATATGAACTTCATAATCACAACTGTAATGTTTTTGAAATTATAAATGATCAAAATTTGTTTCTCTTTTTAGGCACATTGAAACAACCCATATGAATGAGCGTGAAAGTTAACCTCTCACCATTTGGGAGACATTTTCAAAACAATGGGGTTCAGTAATGCGTGACATTGGTGAGCTGAGAGACGTACCATTAAAATGGCGATGAGTTGCACTTTACAGTGATATATACTTTATAATCACCATTGTAATATTTTTGAAATTATTAATGCTCGAACTTGGGTTTCCTATTTTCTGATACACCCCGTAGATCAACTTAAATCCACCCCCTTGAGATCTCTATCATAAAACAAAAACAACCCCCCCCCCCAAAAAAAAAAAAAAAAAAATTAATAAATAAAATAAATAAATAAATAAATAAAAAATAAAATTTGTTACAGGCAAGATCTGAAAAGAAGATTTTATGGGAAATACCTAAAAGTACACATAGAAAATTAATGTATGTTTTAAAGGGTATTATGCATCACAGCTTTAGATATTAATTTAAAATAACATCGAATGCATCCCACAATAAGTGGAAACACAAACAGTGATTTTCTCCCGTGAAAACGAGTAATTCACAAAAGAAAAATGCATCATTAAGTCTAGTCTTTCTTTCAACACCAAAAACAATATGAAAGAACCATACATAAATGAGTAAAGGGTATTTGAAATTCAGTTGTCAAAATTAAAATTATGAAGAATAAGTCGACAATATGGAACTACTGCCATAGAAAAGTTCATTAGCATTTCTTTATGGTCTCTGTTATTCAATTCTATCAATGATTGTGAATCACTTGCTGTAAGCTCATTTTTCAATTTGGTTTCATGTGCTCTAATAATAATAATAATAATAATAATACCTATTATTTATAATGCGCTTTTCCCATAGTGGCTCAAAGCGCTTTACAGTATATTATTACCCCGATCACTGGATTTAACTCCATATTTGTAGTCGGCCATTTATAGGCGCCTTAATGGAATTATCCTCCCGGGTACCCATTTGCACCTGGGTGGAGTGGACATAAGTGCCGGTGCGGGAATCGAACCCACGACCTTTGCATTCCCAGTCGAGTGATACGACCACTAGACTACGGCTACGGCTCTGCTCTGTGCAATATGATTTTTACATTCAAATTTCAAACTCTCCTTGCTCATCCACGTGCTACTGTTTTTGGAGGTTTATCATATTTTATTCGGTGTTAAAAGAAAGTTCTGATTTTTCGGGGATGAACTGTACATTCTGCAGGATAGATGTTTGTTTATCAAAAGCTCAGTGAAGTCAATGACACAGGTTCTTAAAGTATTCTCTCAACAAGAGTTTTGATAATCGCTAGAGGGTATTCATTTGTCTGGCAGTCTACTATGGTCGACGAGGAAATTCGTGATCACTCTCGCAAAAAGTGTGCACTAGCTTTCTAGGAAATTTTTTGACCACTTATTCAAAAAGTGTTCACTAGCTTACAAGTTCACAAGCTTTCGAGTGCCGCTGCAGCTCTCTATCAAGTGACGAAAATTATCTGAAAACGTAGTCTATTTATATGAATCCCGAGGATCCAACGCACCAAACGTGGAACAATAGGTCGAGCGTTCACCAATCAGCATGCCTTAGGTTCATAGTAGATTGCGAGACAAATGAATACCCTCTAGCGATTATTTTCAATCCAAAATAATGAACTTATTTAGTCTTAAGAGTTTTGATGTATCCAAGTTTAACCTCAAGGGAAATTAATCCCAATAAGGAGGTATCTGGAGAGGGAGACTTTTGATCATTAATCATGGCAGTTTTTTATATCAAAGATACATGGATTTTAAAGATCTCTTTTTTTTTTCTTGCAAATTGCAATACACAGTCGAGATTATTTGGGAACTTTTACAGATTTCAGACACCATGATACTTTTATGTATACCTGACAATTATAACACGGAGACCTGTATTTGTATATATTTGTTTTATTTACAAATAATTATATCTACATGTATGCTATCCTTCACATGATCACATAGATTTACCACACACCATGGATTATCAAAATACATATCTCATCATTCAAAATACCAAGCAAACTGTATTGACTTTGAATTTGTCAACACAACTGACTGGTTATTGGTGTCATATGCGTAACGGTAAAAAAAAAAAAAAAAAAAAAAAGGGCAAGAGTAAAACAAAACCCACTGAAATTGTTTTCTGAATAAATCATCTAAATGATACCACATGAACTCTCAATCCCATTTCAGCCCCTTTCTCTGTACGTATACTTTAAACTTTTTCTTTCCATCAAAATATTGTTTACAACAATTGAAACTGGTTCCCAATTAGCACATGATTTATTATGAGCAGTGGTTGCCTGTAAGACAATAAAAAATATTATATTTCACAATATCAGGAAAGGATTATGTTATGTTTTTTTTTTACACAAGGCTCAGACAATTGAACTACAAAAGCTGAAATTTCAGACAAGGTTGTATTAGCATAAAAAACTTTGATAAATGAATACAAAATATGATGAAATTATGGACGTTCAAACACAAATTTTCAACCATCTCACTCTTTATAAGATACTTCATGGATTTATCTTCATTTAAAAAGTGCTTGAAGCTATAAATTAATAGGTATTGCAGATGTAACTGTTTTTATCAAGTATTCAGTAAGTTTTTGAATCGCCATACTTGTACAAATAGGATACATTATCAACATAAATAAAACTTTTATTTGCAGCTTTTCAAGTTATGAGTAACCAAAGTGTATAATACCCAGGCATTGGATTCAATTACAATTAGCACTTAGAGAACACAATCTTAACTCCCTGGTGAGTATTCCAGCTACATTTGTTGTATCACCACTTTTAAAGAGCCCACAGATTAATGCTTAATATTTAGCCAAAATTACATTTACAACCTACCTTACACAATATCAAAATACATTTATTCCATACTTTCGTGTAGCTGGAAGAAATGTAGTAGGAAGATATTTCACACTGCTCTTCATTAATACAAATTGCCCTTTTCAACATTGTTGTGCAGTCCACTCCCAATATGATGAGCTTGAAACTTGGCCAATTACTAGTATCTTGCTTCAACAAATTCCTGTCAAATTTGAATTATTAATACATATAGAAGAACAAACTGGGATTTGGGTCAACTGCCTTATTATAATGGGAGTGGACTGTCCTTGGATACACAGCACATGATTTAATACTTCCATTTAACAAACTGTATTAAAATGCATTTTATTACTGCTTTTTCTTGTTGTGCAAAATGAGTCGAATATGCAATTATGTATGCACATTGCTTTGTAAAGTTTTCAGATTTTTAGTTTTGTACTAAAAGGATACAATGACAAATATTTCTATAATATCATGAGGAACAGTGATTGCTCAGTTGGTACAGGAGTAGTCTTGTAACCATGAGGTCCTAGATTCAAAAGTCAATTACAGTATAAGCTAATATACATATACCTTCACGATTGAGGGCTTCTGGCGCATATTCGCTTGACGTTCAATTCGTGTTCACAATTATCAAAGTGTAATACTACATGAGTAACTTTACCGGGCGAGTTGTGGGTGAGAATTTATTCATGTGGTGTTAAATTCGAGCTTGCTTTGTCACTTGCAAAATTCGCGAAAGTAAAACCCCCGCAAAAGTTATAGCTTATACAGTAGATATTGCCTTTTGGTGCTTTGATCTTTATTATCACATCTCTCTGATACGACTGAAAGTTACTGGTACTTTGGTTGCTCACATTGCTTTCTGACCAGTCAGATGAAATAAAAACATTCAATCATTCAAATACAGTCAAACGTGTCTATAAGTCGAACTTGAAAATGTTGAATAATTGCCAGAGTCAAAGGCCTTTTCAAGTCATCTTCTCTTTTGATCCAATTGTTTTTCCCCCTTCATAAGTAATTTTTTTTCAGTCAAAGCTATTTCTTTAGTCCCAACAGATATGAATAAGGGAAGGTTGACTATACCACTTTCAACAATTCAGATAATGAATATGTCACATTTAGCTGCTAGATAAAAGGTTGGAGATATTACATCCTGAATACACCAAACGGTGTCTCTGGTACTTTAGCATTGAGTGAAGCACTCAGGCTCAAGGCTAAGACTTTCCTTGTGTCTGCTGGATCTATAACACCATCGTCCCATAACCTAGAAACACAAGAAAGAAAAAGAAAGACGAATCATTGTTTGGTAAGGTAATAATTAAGCAGCTATGAATACATTTCCTAATTACAAGGATCTTTCTTCATGTGTAAATAATCATCATTGATGAAGAAAATAGGACGGCCCTACTCTGACAGAACTACTTATCTCCGTTTTTGCGATTCAGAGGTTTTCGAGTTTAAATGTTTAAAATTGCTTCTTTTGCTTTCTTTGGAAAAATGGAGAATGGTGTATCAGGTTTTTTTGTTTTCCTTAGATCTGTGGACCATATATATGGTATTGGCACCAAAAAGTCTTTGATTTTCTCATTTAATCTTGTAATTTTCCTCATTTTTTAAAACATACGCACTTTTGCCTGATTAAATCGACGACTACACTCCTAGCTTTTGATCAGGCAAAAGTTATTCCAACTTATCAGGCAAAACTATGTATGTCACAGGATATGTCCCCGACGTGGCAAAGGTTTATCAGGCAAAAATACGTATGTCTTATCCATTGCAAAGTTATCAGGCAAAACTATGTATGTCCTACACATTGCAAATGACTGGTTCATCAGGCAAAACTACGTATGTCTTGGGAGATACGTAGTTTTGCATGATAAATCAACTTTTACTTTCGAAGCTATTGTTCTAACAAAACCAGGTATGTAGACTTACATAGTTTTGCCTTTTGAATTTACTAATTTTTGAGAGAATTTTACAAAAACTGGGTTTCAAATCTCCAAAAATAATTAGAGTTAGAATTTGAAATTTTGCCAGATGAAAGAGCATATTTGAAATTATAAGAAACACTAAAAAAATGAAAAACGCCCAAAATATACTTCCATAGTTTTGCCAGATCACGGCTGAGTAAAAACTAATAAGTCTGAGTCAATCTAGATGTAGCTATCCTTGCAAACAATATAGATCTAGGCAAGTAAAGTCTACTCCCATTGTAATGAACACTGATATGAGATTTTGTTAAAATGAAACGCTTCTCCCAGTCCTGCTTTCAAACATGTCTCTAGGTATCTGTGTGTTCCGTATACCAATATTTCATAATCTTCATAATTTCAAGATATTGGCTTGGTCTCAAGCACCTCGATATAATGCGAGTGGATTGTATTCAATTCTAATCTAAAACTCACCACTAGATTTCCCAGTAACACAATAAGAATAAGTGATTGTTACCTAGCACTTGAATAGTAAGGGCTTCCTTCCATGTCATACTTGGCCAAGATGGGAGCCATGATGGCTTCCTCTTCTTCCTTAGAAAGCTGGAATAAAGGGAAAAAGTTGAGTAAAGTTAAAGAGAAAGATTATAAAACAGAAACTTATGGCAAAAATTTAGGCCAAGCCAAATGTTACTAAATAACATTTAATAAAAATCTTATCTACTTTCTGTTTGGTTTTCATAATAATTTGGTATGTACTGTTGATTAAAGTGTGCATATATTTATTCTAGACTACTGTATTCGCTGTTATTTTTGCTCAATTAATTTTTCGCGCTGAGCGGCCTCAAAACATGTTCACAGGTTCTTAAATTTGTGCTGCATGTTTGTAATCTCGCAATTGAACCCATGCAATACATGCATAGGAAATCATGCCTTTATATTTGTGGGTTTTTAAATTCACGCCTGCTGCTCTTTGCACAAAATCCGTGAAAATTAATGTACCGCAAATATTTCCACGCATACAGTATTCTAAAAACCAGAGTTGGAAATTTCAGATGTATTTAGTTAGTAAAAGAGGGGTGGGATCTAAAATTATCAAAGCAGGTGTGCTTCCAATTACCTTATAGTGTGAGACATTAGAATGCTCAAACACAGGTATACATAAATACAAACTGTCTAAAACTGCTATCTTTTTACATCATTGTCTTTCATTCTGTAAAGCACATGTATACAGACATGTTATGCTGCACATGTTTTACCTGAAATACAAAAAGACATAATCTCAAAACTATTCTTACCTCTAACCCTTCCCTTTTCTTCTGTGCTGCCATAACTTGAGATAATACTAGAGCAGCCTGCTTTCCTCCCATCACTGAGATCCTTGCATTGGGCCACATGTACAGGAACCTTGGACTGCATAAACAAAAGAATAAAACATTGATTAATACAATACTGTGATGTTGTTGTGTTTTTTTAACTGAAAAAGGGAGACACTTCCCAATTAATCCTATTAATTGTACTTGCAATAAAGTGTTGTGATTAATTGTCAACATTTTCCTAAATGATTGATTTTCAATACAACTATTATAGGATCATGGATGGTATTAAGATTTCTAAAAGAACATGTGAAAATCAAATCAAATTTCATTTCCTTTTATATGAAAATATAATGCGTTCTACAGCTGGTTTACAAAACAGACAACAATAATCTGTCATCTGATTGACCTTTTACCAGCTTTAGTTGTCTAATACAGACTGCCACAATCAACTTTTTTTAACTTGTAGTTTTCCCCTCTCAGGAAATGAGACCTTATATATGCGGGGATGAAAAATAGAGAACATCCCCTTCTTAATATTTATTTCACTTATTATTACATGAACAGACAAAAAACATGAATGACTAGACATCACTTCGATTCGTATCTTTGTTTCACTTCAATTGGAATTGATTTGTGGCAAACATGTTTGATCAAGATACTTCATTGGACTTTTGTAAAAAAAAAAAAAAAAACACACACAAATTCCAGCAGATGGCTCATGCCAAGCTACCTTAGTCTTTGATGGGACCCATAGACATATATGCCTCCTTTTAGTGACGCTTGGGCATTATCTTTAATACCACAATGGTATGAATCTTATAATACATCAGCAGAAAGACCCAAATCACTGACAAATACAAATTTATTTCTGCAGTACTTCAAACAGTTCTTGAATAAGAAGAGTTTGATTGAAAATAAAATGTGAAAAATATCAAGTCAATTAAATATGAGACGTGTAAAATGATAAAGTTTACCTGTAAGCTCTGCCGCACATGCCATAATTTCCAGCTCCAAATGAACCTCCTACAATGACAGTAATCTTAGGAACCTTAGCACAAGCTACAGCAGTTACCATCTTAGCTCCATTCTTAGCTATTCCACCAGCTTCTGCTTCACGCCCAACCATGAAACCTGAGTACATTAATAATAATTGTTATTTAGTACTTTATCAGTTATAAATAATTTACTACAGAGCTTAACCCTTGCATACTCTGCCCAAGACAGCCCATCAGCTATCTCACTAAACCGCCCTCCGATTTCTGCATGCTATAGTCATGATAGTATCCAAAATACGTGGTCAAACATGCCCATATTTGTTTTATGTTACCTGGTGTGTGCTGTCCAATGGTATCGAGCTGATACAAGAATTTCCCATTGAAACACACTGATGCAAACAGCTAAACACTTTCTGTCAAGGAATAAGCTGCCACTTTTCATGCAGTCTCTAGGTGCTAAAGGGTTAATGTCTGTTCCCCAATGTGGTACATGAGTATCTCCTTTAAACAAAAAGGGAATGCGGTACACTGGATATTGATGCAATGATATGTGCATCATATCATTGAAATACAAAGAGCATATACTGCGATAGTAAAAAAAAATAGAGCTGATCGTATCACAAGTGATTTTTTTTTTTAATTCTGGATCAGTAACTAACCAAAAGTGTTGAAGATCTGTTTTCAGTAACAAATGTGGTATATCTCCTTTTAAAACAATGGCCCTGTGGTACACTAATAATTGATATATGCATCATACCATTCAGATACAAAGTGGACATTGTGACAGTAAAACCTAGAGCTGATCATATCACAAGCATTTTTTCTTTCTTTCTCAATTCTGGCTCGTAGAGATTAAGAGGTTGAGGCCAGTCTGTTATTTGTCCTTGTTTTGTCAGTCATTTGTTTTTTGTGTAAACTCCTTTCACTCTTTTTCCCCTTCTCTCTTGTTCTGTCCCTAACCTCTGCTCTCTCTCTCTCTCTCTCTTTAATATGTCTATTTCATATACCTCACCCCTGTATACGTCTTTGCCATCAGTCGACTCACCTTTGCCATGGATTTCTTTTTTTTTTTCAGTTTATTATTATTATTACTGCCCTCTGCATGTATATATATTCATTTCTCTCTTTCTGTCCCATGTAAGTTAGTTTTTCATGTATATATGTATCCCCTCTCTCTCTCTCTCTCTTGCCATTAGTATTAGCATATTATTTTTAGTTGTTGTGTGAGGGACCAAATTTACAAGCGTTGCTTCTCCTGGTCACCTCGTCTTTCTTCTCCATGATATGTTATGAAATGTGAACTGTTCTACTGTATGGATTATTTTATTATTTTCATTATGATCTTGTAAAATGTCCATGTGATTTTTCTGAAGAAAGACAAATAAATATCAATATCAATATCATAACTGTATGACCAACCGAAGGCAAGGGATATGGGGTGATGCATTTTCAGTATGAGTAAAGTATGCAATTATATACAGTGTGAACTGTGGTATTGTGACGTACCTGTAATGTTTTGTAGGAAGATGAGAGGGATCTTTCTCTGACAGCACAACTCAATAAAATGAGTAGCCTTGAGAGCACTAGATGAATACAGAACACCATTGTTACCAATGATACCAACAGGATAGCCATGTATATGAGCAAAACCTGATCAAAACAAAATTATGAACGTAAATCATTAAAATATGGTTAAGAGATTAGTAACTTGCAATAATAATCATACAGGGTCTGGGCCCAATATAAAGCTGGAAATGTGTTGTATTTCCCTATATGACTTATCATGGGTGTCCAAATAACCACATGGGATCTTATTTCTTTAAATGTTTTTATATGATAGTCTGTTATACACTATTCAAACTTCTTACACATTGCATTTTCAATTTCAATACCATTTATTTGAGTTTCTTCCAATTTTCATTTCTGTCACTATTCACAATCTTGGTGCCATCTCCATCGATAGTAATTACCAAGATAACAAGTGGATTAGTATATTACGCGATGCGGAATATATGTCCCCGCCAATAATATAAAATTCCCATTATATCGCATCAGAAAGATAAAAAACGAAAAGTCAATTCTCTGTATCCTGTACATTATACAACCAAAATAAATTCCGTGAGGAAGTTTTTGTAGTCCTACCTAGTGCTATATCATAAGCAAACAAAATTGAAATCGGATGAAAAATAGCGAAGAGTAGCATTTTGTAACCAATTACAATATAGGTCAAAAATCAAGGTCAAAGGTCAAAGGGTCAAAGTCAAAATTCTGTGAGAAGTTTTGTAGTCCTCACCTAGTGCTATATCATAAAGCAAACAAAATCGAAATCGGATGAAAAATGGCGAAGGAGTGCATTTTGTAACCAATGTACAATATAGTCAAAAAATCAGGGTCAAAGGTCAAAGGTCAAAATTCTGTGAAGAAGTTTTGAAGCCATCACCTAGTGCTATCATATAAAGCTAACAAAATGAAATCGGATGAAAAATAGCGAAGGAGTAGCATTTTGTAACCAATGTACAATATAGGTCAAAAATCAAGGTCAAAGGTCAAGGGTCAAAAGTCAAAATTCGTGAGGAAGTTTTGTAGTCCTCACCTAGTGCATATCATAAGCAAACAAATCGAAATCGGATGAAAAATGGCGAAGGAGTAGCATTTGTAACCAATGTACAATATAGGTCAAAAATCAAGGTCAAAGGTCAAAGGGGTCAAAAGTCAAATTCCGTGAGGAAGTTTGTAGTCCTCACCTAAGTGCTAATCATAAAGCAAACAAAATCGAAATCGGATGAAAAATGGCGAAGGAGTAGCATTTTGTAACCAATGTACAATATAGGTCAAAGATCAGGGTCAAAGGTCAAAGGTCAAAATTCTGTGAAGAAGTTTTGAAGCCATCACCTAGTGCTATCCAATAAAGCTAACGGAATCGAAATCGGATGAAAAATGGTGAGGGAGTAGCAAATTGAAGATTTTGATCACATACGGACGCACGGACGGACGGACGGACGGATGGATGGACGGACACACACACACACACACATACACACGTACGGAGCCCGTTTCATAGTCCCCTGCTCGAACTCGTTCGGCGGGGACAACAATGTTGAACAGCAAATAAACACCAAGTATTATATTCAAGTGACCACTGATAGCAAAGTTTCTATTATAGCAAGTTTCATGCAATGGAGCCCCGGCAGTTCCAATCATCTATCTAGGCTTTCAAGTTTGATCAAACAGTCTTATTACAATTAAAGATTCAATGTAGTCTAAATGCAATTCACATAGTTTCAGCCAAAGTTTTATTACCTGGGCATATATTAATATTGTGAAATATGATGACCATAATCATCTGTACCTGTGACTATTGTGTCTCCATAAAGCTGCTTGAATTCATCAAAGACACTGCCATCTACTACCCTGGCTATGAGCTCTCTGATGTCATATACCTTACTGAAATCAACAGATGCAATGCCATACAACTCATCTGCAGAATACAGGGGCTCCTTGGGCTTCAAAACAGGTATCTGGATTCGCAAGAGATATAATGATGATACTGTATATGTTATTTGTTGGCATTGAATAGCAATTGTATACCCCGAACGCACGGTGCTTAATGCAATCCAATATTACCAGTTGTTTGTTTAAAACGTGTCTAGGCACAGTGCATGATAAATGGCAGACAATGAGCAATTACAATAGCTCACTTTTAGTAGCAAAACAAAGAACTTTACATAACCGAAATCTTTAACATTTCTTTTCTAATTCTTTACTCACATTGACTTCTTTTTTCCTATTCAAATTGGCAACAGCTCTCCTGGCCAGATAAAGGGCATGATTTTCATCATTGGCATAATGATCAGTCACCCCTGATTCCCTGTCAAGAAAAAAAAAAATATTAATTGTGAGCAAACTAAATAACATACTGGGTGGGTAGACTACAATACCTAAGGGATAAAATGGGACTGAAAGCATACAAAAAGACAAGAGATTCCTTTAGAACATTACAAACAGACCTTCTACCACATTGTTAGCTTTTCAGACGGCAACACCAGAACTGTGAAATAAACTTCAGGACCAGGATGCGCCCACTTCAGAACAGTTCAACAGCACTTTGAAGCCATTTTCTTTAGTCTTTAACCATGTGTCTACTTAAATAAGATGTTCTATAAATGTAGTATTTTATGTTCATTTCATTATCCATTTCACTCTTTAATATTCTTTGCTCTACGTATGAATTCCCTAAGTTATATACTGTAAACTGTGCTGTGTTAGACCTTGGATGAATGGATTGTGATATTTTGTCCTTATAAACCACAATGAATTGAATTAAAAAGTTCTTACTTGCAATGAAGATCAGCTCCTCCCAGAACTTCAGGGGATACTACCTCCCCTGTAGCAGCTTGAACCTTAGAGAGTGGAAAGAACAGTAATTATGTTGTTGAAAAAAAAATCTTAATTCTGTAGCATTTGATGTTTCACAAATTACTTGACTTTTTATTTATATTATGATGTCAAAGGTACTTTATTTTTAATTGTTTATACAAAGCTTCTTGGAGACAATGGCCAAGGTTACCAGTGATGAGGCTATCAAATATACTGATTAAATTTGGCTAAATAAAGAAATTATAATATACCAAGTAACAAAAAAATTCACAACATTTTAAAACGCAGGAATTTTTGTAGCTTCACCCAGGCTATAAACCTCCTTTTCCCATCAAAGGCTCCTTCTGGATTTTTAACATGTGAGAAATAATAGACAGCGGCTGAGGATAATTTTTCCCTGAATCTTAATAGATAAAAGCAAAATCTTCATATGGAATGGTATAGCACTCCAAGCCATTTCCATAGGATTGGTAATGAAAACTAAGCACATTTATCAGCCTGTAACTGGAATTTAAGATGTCTTTGCAACTCGAATCAATTGTTGTGTATCTCTTTAAAATGTAATATGTTTACAAAACAAGGTTCAAGTTATGATAGTGAGTAAACATGATACTTACAAGTGGTGGTCCCGCAAGAAAGATGGTACCTTGTTGTTTGACAATGATACTCTCATCTGCCATTGCTGGAATATATGCTCCACCTGCGGTACAGCTACCTAACACTACAGCAATCTGCAGCAGAAAACATCCATTTAACATGGTCAATGAGATTATTTAAATATAACACACAATTTAGCAATCAACATAATGCATCTGTAATGTCATTCTCGTACATCCCCATTGCCTCCTGCATGGTATATAGATATAGCACATATTTAGGGTCTTTTCTTCAATTTCTATCTTTTACGTAATGCATTTCAGATCATCATCATCATCATCGATGTACGGGATGGAGAGGATCGTTGAGGTCCTGTAGAAATCCTGGTCTTCAGCTAGCTTTGGTACAGTGTGGATTGGTACTATGTTTTGGTAGTACATGCATGGGGGTATCAGTGCAGCATAAAGTGTTTAGTACTCCAGAAATTATCAATGAGTTTCTTGAAAACATTAAGTGATGGTGCATCTATAACAGTCTGTGGGAGACTGTTCCATGCACTGACTACCCTTTGACTGAAGCTATCTTTTCTGAGGTTGAGGCGACTTCTCTGTACTTGGAATTTCTTTGAGTGACCACAGATGGCCTATACTTTCTGCGATCAGCTGGAATGGCATCACAGGACCCTGATTAATTTTGTTATTCTGTACGATGGTACAAAGTAACTTTGAGTGGGTTGACCATCCTTCCCAAACTTGAAGGGGCTGGGGTGGTGGTAGGATAAGACTTATGTCCAGTTGTTGAATGGGACTCAGGCTATTCAACTTGAGGTATACTTAGCCAGAAAAATCCAGGCTAAATTTGATTAGAAATCCAGTGTATTTTTTTGCTGTTGAAAAGTCCGAAGTGTCTTTTTATGGCCCAGGGACTGCCACCTCGCCCGCTTAGATGATTAACCCATTGTTCATAACTTTAGATTGTCTTCTACCACGGATAAACCTAAGAACATTGTTCAAATGTAATAATACCTGTGGTATTCTTGCAGCAGACATGGTTGCTTGGTTGAAGAATATTCTACCAAAATGTTCCTTGCTTGGAAAGACTTCATCCTGTCTGGGAAGATTGGCTCCACCGGAGTCAACTACAAGGGGTTTGGAAAATAAAATAAAAACATCTCAACATCCTGACAGAAGATTTGATTCCATACTGCAAAGCAATTGATTTATTCTTTTAATTTTAGTGATCACAAGGTGAATGAATCTAGTTTTATAATATAAATTAAACAGTATTTAAATATATTTCTTTTTAATAGTAAATATGTTTACTCATATATTTTCAGGCAGTGCTTTATGTTTCTAACTTCAATTGCCAATTTGCCTGCAAACTGCATCGTGTAATACAAGCATTTCATGCAGCAGTTTCTTATTACTTAATCATCATAAAATTTTCAGACTTTCACCAATCTCATTTTTTGTCTAAAATTGCTGTATTTCATTTGACTATAAAGTACACATTGTAATTAAATACTTGTACGTAAGAGACCTTAGAACCTACAGGTCTTAGTCCTATCCAAAGGACTAATTAATGATAAAACAATGACATACCAAAAAACAGACAAAATGTAATGTACAATGTGAAATTACTAGCTATATTCAGAACTTTAAAGAAAAGGAGAGTAAATTGAATATGATATTTCAAAACCCATTCATGTAAACTTACCTAGATAGATGCAGGGCATATTATTTTCCTTAGCAATTTCTTGCGCTCTTAGATGTTTCTTGACAGTGATTGGGTAGTAGGTTCCTGCTTTCACTGTTGCATCATTGGCAACAATCATACATTCTGTTCTGTTAATACAAAAAGGATGATGAAAAAAATAACCTAGTTGACTACCGAGAAAAATTCTATGAAAAAAAAAAGTTTCATGCACTGGACCACATAAACATGGTGAACATTTGAACAATATCTACATTGGAGAAACTTAATTGATACAATGTATCATTAGAAATCAAACCCTTGCACTGCTGACCAATAATTTATAAACTTCAAAAGAAATTCCTATTGTAGTCTTTATATTGAATTGTGGAAAAAACTATCTCAAAGTGATGAACTGTCGTGTACTGTGAGGTTTTGGAATCAACAAAATGATACGATTTGAACCAAATTTTCATGATAGTCACATACACTATACAAGATGCATGCAAGGACTACACAAAAAATTCGGCATAAATCATGGCCAGTGGACCCATTTTTTTTTTTTTTTTAAACTGTTACCAGTATTTTCTTGCCAAAACACATGGACATAAAAATGAAAGCTTCCAATGATTTTGTTCACCTTTCCCACAACAATATTCCCTAAAATGTCAATCAGCTAATTAATTTTTGATGAATTTTATTTCTAATTAATTAAATTTGATAGCCTACATGATGTAAAGGATGTATACTTACCCAGAGACTCTGCCAATACCAGTGACAATACCTCCAGCAGGTACCTCCTCTTCACCATATAACTCATACCCAGCCAGCTGTGACAGTTCCATGAATGGAGATCTGATAATCAAACACTCAATCAATAAGTACTTTATGTTGATGCTCATTTTAATTCACTTCACAAAAACATTTGATATATAATAATGATACAAATCTTCAGATTTCAAATTAATACCATTCAATAATTACACTCAAGTTTTCAGTCTTTTCATACATTTTTTTCCTGATATACCATTTTAATTCAATTAGGGTTTATTACATCCTCCGCCTCTCACCAGTTCAGATAATTCTTTCAGCTAGGCTGTTTCAGGACATTTCCAGTATAATATATTTGTCAGTTCTACAACAAAACATTCTCTGCCTGACAAAGAACTTGGATGACGCTATACATTAAAAGTGTTATTGAAAGACTGGACATGTTGGGTCAAGCAGTAGAGCGTCCGCCTCATGAACAGTAGTTTGTGGGTTCAATCTCTAGTCGAGTCATTTCAAAGATTTGCGAAATGGGACCCACTGACTTTTAGCAAGGCGCTCAGTATGTTGAAATGGAGAGGGAGTAATAATAACATTATGTTATGCAGGGCCCGCTAGGAGAAATGTTCATTGGAGCTGAAGTGGCTACCCTGGGTAAAGAAGTTACTATCATTATTATCAAAGATGAAATAATTAAGTAGTAGCTCAAGACTGAATGGGTGATCACAGGCCTTAAATTTCATCAGTTTTAGGGCAAGGGCATTTTTTTCATAGGGAACTTGTTCTTAAATACAGCACCAATGCAAATGTCTGGAAAAAGGCATTAAAATCTCCAAGGCCAAACAGGGGAATTTGGAAGAGGCATTAAGGCCTGTAAGGGGGGCATCCAAAGCCATGGCCTCTGTGGCCGTCAATTAATTTAAGCCCTGCATGATCAGAGGTTATACGGGGGGGGGGGGGAGTGTTTCACAAAGTCATTCATAAAGTAAAGAATGACTTGGTGAAAAACTTGGTGAAACACTCCCTTGTTTAATATGAGGACTGAAAATGAATCTTACCCTGGGTCTAGTAAAGTGGTAATTCTCTCTCTGACCAGCATCTTTCCTTGAGAAACTTGTCTTGCTATACTTTTTTCTCCTCCACCCTTTGCGATCTGAGAAATGGTAGACTTCAGTTCAGCAACAAGTCCTTTCATCTGTTCATAATTCTCCTGCAAGACCATGAATAACAAATGATCAAAATAAACTTCTAATGGAATCAAATTAAATTTACCCTGAACATTCAAAACAGCGTATGTCTGCGCACCCACATAAATGCGTTATTTTTACAGAACAAAACACAAAACTAACACCAATTTCCAATCTTAGCTTTAACAATCCATTTTGGTTGAAAAAAAATTGTGAAAATAATTAATTAACGATTTTCAACAAGGTTTATTTGCTACCCTGAAAATTTTAACCTTTGTCAAAAAGTGAAAAGTCAAAAACTCAACTGCGCTTGAATTGCATGTAAAATGAGTTAGTGTGCAGATATGGGCACTTTCCAATTTTGCTACACAAAATGAAAAGCCGTTCTAAATATCGTGAAAGACTTTGTTCTTGTAAATGATTTCTTGAATTTTTTTTGTTTCATGGATTATTAGAATATGAAGAATGGAATAAGACTGATGAATCTTAAAATAACATTTTACTTTCTATTGGAATTGAGTGCGCAGACGAAGGCACTTCCTTCATACATATACGGTAGAGGTACCGTAGTCCACGCAGTACATTAGTCCACGCACCCTCTAATATGCACGATGCGACGCAGTATGTGCACTCAAGTTCCTGAAAAGACGAGTAAACAACAATCCAATCGATGATATCACAAAAACTTGGGTGGAAATCGTTTATTTCTTGAACTTCTATGAAGTTGTGAAACTATCAAAAATACACTTCATTGAGACAGAAAATGAAAATTTACATTTATTCACTGTATGTGCTTGGACTAATGTACCGTTCAGTTTTGCCAAAGCAAAATTGACACGGTCGCGGAATGGACTTGGCTTGCGCATCCGCCAAATATCTCTGTCGTAGTTTTCTCCATAAATGTTCCTTGGAATATTTAGCATTTAATAGAGGTAATAATTTTTTATAAAAACATAGAATTATTTGACTTTTTAGCAGTTGGAAACAAAGGTGCGTGGACTAAGGTACCTCCATCATACAGTAACACTACTCACTAGGCCTACAGGGGGGCGTTTCACGAAACCGTCACAAGTCTAACTTCTTGACTAAATCGGATATAGTGAACAACTTGTCCACAAGCGGGTTAAACGAAGCCCTCTCTGACAAGATCGAGGACAACAAGCTGACTAAATACTTATGACAGCTCTGAACCTGTCATATCCTTGGGAGGGCGCTGATACGTCAATCAAACGCAATTTATGGCAAGCGATCGGTTTAGGCGAATTGTATTTGCCGCGACAATCTTGATTTTCTCATTTTTGTTCATACAAAATGTGACAACCTCAGGATTTTGGTCTAATATGCAGAAAATAATAATTGGTTGTTAACAATCGAGTGCTTTTTATATCCAATAAGAAATGATACCTAGTAATATATCCAATCAATAATTTTAAGTAAATTGCAAAAGCATTATTTAGCCTACCATAACATAAAGCTATATAAAGAGACCCGCAGAGACTACGTTGGTAGTAAAATCGATCTAGTATAGTCCCAAAATAAGTAATTTTGAATATATATTTTTTTTTATTACAAAGCACTATTGATTTCTTTTTGTCAGCAAACAGAAAATTTAGGAAAAACCTCAATCTAGCTCCATTTTCAGCTGGCATACTTTTTTATAGTCTGATTTACGAAACTATCAAATAAGCGCATCCGGGGGTAGACCCCCGTCTCATGTTCTGACGTGGTCTCATTAATTTCATGATTGACACCTTCTAAATATATGCAGTAAGGAACCATGTGCGTTTTAATACACATTGGAGTCTATATAAATTTTACATAATTTTATGTTTTCATAATGTTATTGACCGATTTTATCACTTCAATTTTCGATAATATTGGCAATTTTGCTAAAACACAATTTCTAAATATCAGCGAAACTGTGATTAAGGCTATCACTCGATGACATCATCTCCGATAATATCGATATCACAAGTTGTCTAACTGTTAGCTTGGAAGAGCTTCGTGTAACCAACATAGTAAGATTGGGGCTAACTACGTGGTTGGCGGATAAAGATATGACTAACTTGTCCATCATTGTCCATGGTTTCGTGAAACGCCCCCCAGGTTCAGCAGTTCTTTTTTGCATTTAAAAAAAAAATTTGATGACCCTGCCCCTGACGAAACCCCAAATTCGCTATGTTCGTCTTTTACAGTGAGATACCCGTTTATTATCTGAGCTGCAGTCGGCGATTTTAGAGCTGGAACTGAGACGGAGAACTTGACTCTTTCCTTTTTTTTTGTTTTCTTTTTTTTTTTTGAGCAGCACCTAACGTTACGACGGACCAGCTGCCCGGGAAACTCCGGCCGCGGTTGCTGGAGCTGAAGGGTTGTTGTCCCAAGCAGGCTAAGCTGCGATCCGGGCCGGGCCGAGATGGCTTTACCTTAAATTGAGGGGAGTTTTTGTCAGCCGGTGATCCGATGGTAGCAATCTTTTCTGCATGATACGACCTACACATTGTCTGCAAGTTCCTCCCTCTGAGTAGAGATCGAAATACAAGTCTTGTGCTATTTAGATTCATCTTTAAAAATAATTTCAAAATATCATTCCAGCCGGCAAATCGTTCTTCTTCTTTCTTTTTTTTTTCAGTACGAGCGCGCGCGCTGAGCGTGCGTTGCTAAATATGGAGATAATTTTTTGGGTGGAAATGCAATTATTACTCCCTAAGGTGTCCTACAACAGAAATAAACTGTTGGAAATGCGCCAACACGGTACCAGTTGTTATAGGCAACAAGCTTCGTGATTAAAGAAGAGTAGAAAACAATTTCACAATTATTGTAAAATAGATTGAAATGGAACAAATTAAATTCCTACATTCAGAATATGTTTTTTTGTTCTCAAGTTCAAAGTTTTTCATTCAGCAAGCCACTAATAATGACAACAAATTTTTTTTTTACTTATTACTCGATTTTTGAAAATACTTCATTTTCAAGTAGCTATGCTACGTTACGAAGGTGAAATATTCATATTCCTTTTGCTCCACCAACGTAATTTCAATTGCTTTAATTTCATGAATGCATTTGTTTTGTTTGTTTTTGTGTTTTTTTTAGACGACATCAAACTTCTGCCCCAACTCTTCTCATACAATGTAAACAGCAAACGAGTGGTTTTTAAAATAACCATGAGGGCCTGGATCCAACAGTGTTAGTCAATGGTATTTGGGGTAAAGTCCTGGTCATCTTATATTTTTATTCCCGTTGAAATTTCTAGCTTCCCAAAAAAATGTATGGTAGAATGTTAGCCAACGGAAAAACAAACCCTATACAGTGCGTATCAATAAAAACGGGACAGTTTTGAAAAGTCTGTCAAAATTTTGTTTCAAATTATGATGTCTATATTTTTATGTTAATAGATGCTCTGAAGACTTATCTTTCAAATGCCATTACATAAAATAAGTTTCGTTCATGCTTGAGCGCACACAGAACGTTTTTGTCGGGGGCTCAAAAAAAGGCTTGCGCACAAAATGGAAAAAATGAGAAATGTGATCATCAGACTTCTTGCTAATCAGCAGTCTTCCTTTAAGCTTTTTCTTTATCTTGCCATTATTTTCGAATTATGATTTGAAAATAATTTACCAAGCTATTTATTTACTTTAATTGTTTTGTTTTTGTTTGCATTTTAATATGTTATCTTTTTGCAATAAATAATCATTCAAACTTATTCTTTTTTTTGTCAATCCAAGAAAGGAGATTTGATTGGTTGTTTAATTGATTGATTGATTGATTGATTGATTGATTGATTGATTGATTGCTTTGTTTGATTGTTTCGTTCATGCTTGAGCGAACACGGAAAGTTTTTGTCGGAGTTTCAAAAAAAAACAACAAAAAAAAAAAAAAAAAAAAAAAAGAACTTCCGTTACATTCAAAGGGTATTATTTATTCTGATCATTATTCTGAATCAGGTACTCCCATTCGGATAGATTGTTGCTTTACACTAATCAATGATTATGTTAGTCTTTTGAGTCGATTTGCTATGATTCTTCCAACGATTTAATCAATCATTTGAACAATCATTCAAAAAGTAATCGATCAATCAATCAATCATTCAAAGAAAAAATGAATTAATCAAACGATCAATCATTCAAAATGGTCAATCTATTAATCCTTCATTCAATCAATCGATTAATTAATAAATCGATCCATCAATCAAACAATCAATAAATCAAACAAACGAACAAACAAAGCAATCAATCAATCAATCAATCAAATAATCAACCAACCAAATCCTCTTTTTTGGGTTGACAACATTTTTTCCATTTTTTTTTTTTTTTTTAGTTTGAAGGAATATTTAATGCTAAAGATAACATGTTTACATGTGGAAAAAAAAAAAAAAAAAAAAAACTCAAGTAAATAAATAGCTTTGTAAATGAATTTTGAAAGCATAATTCGAACATAATGCAAAGATAATGAAAAGTCTTGCTGATTAGCAGGAAGTCTGATGATCGTATTTCTCATTTTCTTCCATTTTGTGCGCAAGCCTTTTTTTGAGCCCCCGACAAAAACGTTCTGTGTGCGCCTCAAGCATGAACGAAACTTATTTTATTTAATGGCATTTGAAAGATAAGACTTCAGAGCATCTATCAACATAAAAATATAGACATCATAATTTGAAACGAAATTTTTACAGACTTTTCAAAACTGTCCCGTTTTTATTGATACACCCTGTATACATGACTATCATTGACAGTTAAAGGACTCCTCCGGGCTGGAGATTTGCATTATTAGAAAAATAAAGTAAAATCTAAAAAGCACAACATTGAAAATTTCATCAAAATCGGATCACAAATAGGTTATGAATTTTCTTAGGTTTATCTTTTGAATTTTTTTAGGAAACAGTTTTTGCCATCTTCAAATTGGCAAACTGATGATGTCTCAGTCCCCCTACTTTCTTTGTATTTTATTGTATGAAATACCAATTATCAAGATTTTCTCCCCCAAGGACATAAAAACAGGAATTAATCCTTGTGGAATGTTCAAGGTCACTAGCGCTTTTACCTATTTCAGTATGTGGGATAGATTTTCTGTATATGCAATATATGAAAAAATGAGAAAAATAGGATTTCATATAATAAAATACACAAGAAGTAGGGGGACTGTGACATCATCATTTTGCTCATTTGAATATTCAAATATTCAAATGAGACAATGAGACAATGCCAATAACTGTTTTACGAAAAAAATTCAATACCTAAAAAAATGCATAACTTTGTTATTTTTCATCCGATTTTAATGAAATTTTCTGTGCTGTGCTTGTTAAATTTTACTTTATTTTACAAAACTTTTAAATTTCAGCCCGGAGTCCTCCTTTAAGGCTAAAAAAAAAATTGGGTTGGCAATATAAATGATTAAGCGTTTCACATCTGTCTTCAATTTCTTCTCTTTCTTTTTTTCATCAGGCACGGATCCAGGGGCGGTTTAACCCCCAGTACAAAAAAAAATAAAATAAAATAAAAAAAGAAACAAATATTAAAAATGGAAAAATTGGATGCCCGACCCTATATTATTATTATCTTATTCGGCAAAAGGTTACAAATCATACAATATATTTTACATACAATGCATTGACAAGAATTATAAAAAAACAAATTTGCTGACCCAAAATTAATGTTAAAAAAGGTTCCATATCAATTCTAGTTGTAAACTTAAGAGGAAGAGGGCGCTATTACTTTACGCAAAGCGAAGGCTGCCATAGACATTTTGTAGTTTTTTCACTTTGTTTTCTTGATTATGGCGAACAACTACCTTTTCAAAGAAATGATCAACTTGAATAAATACGCTATGAGTCTGATTTTTTTCAAAAATAGGAATAACTTATTGCAAAGGGGAAAAAAAGTCCTGTCACTTGTGTCAATTCGAAATCCTAATCAGATCAAATTCCTGTACAATATGGCCAATTTTGCTCTCAAAATAGCTCATACGCCACATAATCATCTTCCTGGATAACGCATAATTATATTAATAATAATAATAATAATAATAATAATAACGCATTTGTATAGCGCCATCTGTCTAGTTAAACTATTCCGAGGCGCATTGTAAAACAAGATAAAAGTGTTAAAAAACATACATCATACATGTAGTTACAAACACATTCTCTTAATAAAAACAGATAAGAGGGACAGCCTCTTACATTATATTACATCACCATCTTATATTACAGCTTAATGATCAAGCAGTTTTTAAAAGCTTGAATTCTCAGTTTTCCAAAGATGGTACATTCATTTCGATTGGTTAAGAAAAAGTCCTGTCACTATGATCATTATCACAATAGAATTTTTACTCGATGGGTCGATATTTCCGCATATCACATGCATATCGCATGTGGACGGCGTCTTCGCAAGAGGTGAGAAGATCACTACTTATATCAATAATCGTTTGGAACATCAATCTATGTGAAATAAAGATTCTGATTACAACTTCATCACAATAATGTTATAAGCTTGCCCAAATGTGTATTTCCTCCATCTGGTCTGGAGAAAATAACAACATGATAAAAGTTCATCAATTTCTTTCATCTCCACGTACGAGTAGATTGCTGAACCGAACGGACAATTCCATTCCAGCTGCAGGGAAGTCTTTTTAAGCGAGTTTTTGTGAGCTAATTTATTATTGCAGCCAGCTGTATAGATTTTGCGCTTCTCAGCCGTATTTCCAACGTCACTTCGTTGCGTCTGGCCTCTTAGATAATGGACGCGCCTTGTTTAATTACGATTTAATGCCGAACATTGGTATACGTTAACTTTACATTTTACATAGAGTAGAATTGATATGGAATACAACGGGATGAGTTGCCCGGGTATATATAAAACAGTCAACTAAATGACTTTGGTCCACAGACCAACTGAACCTATTGCAACCTCTATTGCAAATATGGCTGATAGCCTTTATGATGACTTCTTGATTGCCGGAGACCAAAAAAAAATTTAACGCAAACTTCCCCTAGCTATCCCGATGCCCAGATCTAATGAGAAAAAAATATAATATACCTTCTGATGCATATTTGCTGGGTATAGGACTGCAACGGGGACTGCAATGAAGCCATAGGGCCTCATCCCGGGCCTCATCATCTGGGTCAACAAAAACGGGGCCCTTTAAAGAAAAAATGGCTAAGAGGGGTGATGGTCCTCTTTTTTTTCAAGTTGACCCTGGGAAGGCCTTTGGGAAGAGCTAACTAGGTCCCCATGAGGTAAAAATTTGCAATAGGTGAATTAACGAAATATAGGCCAGGCCAGAATACCATCCATATCAGCAAAGTATAATATTCCACCTTTTTGACGAATAGTGTCCAATGTTTCTGATTTTATTTTATATTTTGGTCCACATGATGATACATTCAAGTGCACTTTTTTTTCTCCCCCCCCCCCTCCCCTAGTCTAGATTCTACCCGTGAGGTAGGTCATTTCTCTCCCCCCCTCTCTTCATTCTCCACCACTGATCGCGATATCCCCTATCTTTCACGCCCTAACCAGGGGTTGTTTCTATTTCGGGCGTAGAGGTCGATTGTGTGGTAGGGGGGTAGAAAAAAACACAAAAAAAAACACACATAACAGTCCTGACAAAGGACTACCCCCCCCCCCCCCCCCCCCCCACAATGCTCCAGACTACTTATTTTAACATCTGTTTCTTTGAAGCTACAGTAGTAGCGTGGTCACTTTCTTGTCCGAAAGTACGTCGGAAATTTCAGCACTTCTTCCAGTCAAATCCCACGTGTGTCATATACGCAGTATACGCTATATCGTATAACTCAATCGATTATCTTCTGCCAAGATTATAATTTTTTCCAATACTAACGAAGAAAAACCTTTAAAAATCAGCTCTAGCACAATCATGACGACCTCTTTCATCCAGTACAGTCCGGAATGTAATTTCCCTATCCAGAATTTACCTTATGGGGTGTTTTCGACGGCATCTAACGTAAGTATTTGGCTCGTTTTGTTATGTTTTTTGTTGTTGAATGAAAGAGGTTTTTATTAATAGCTAGGCCTAGGGCCCAAGGGAAACCTATGTGGTTTTTTGCCCGGCGCGGTCGGCTGGCGCTGGCGCACGATGGCGTGAGCTTTGACAGGACCTCTGCTCTGGGCTGCATGACTGACTGGCTTTGTTTTATTTTATACGACCCACAATTTATGGGAGTTCAATACATATTCAATCAAACAAATCTACAATACAAATTCACATAATAACATAACCAATAAGTAAGAAAGAAGGAAACAAAAGAAAATCAAAGTTAAACTTAACTAAAGTTCAAGTTCAAGTTTATTCAAACCAATCAAAAACACAACATTTTAACAAATAATTGACAAAGTAGACTCTAAACTATCTTGTAAAGAGAGAGAGAGACAGACAGTCTGACTGAGATAGAGAGAGAGAGAGAAAGAAAAATGTTGGATGTAAAGAAAAGAAATTAATTAGTCTTACTCTTAAGTCTTAGAGATCTTAACGTGAAATTCAGGCACGTGACGATGACATGATATTTCATTGGAATCAAAGTTAAGAAAAAAAGGGACATTTATAAGAGCTACAAAATCTCAAATTATTTGAGAAAGTCCTTTTTTTAAAGTGAATTAAATAATTCACAAAATTTAAGTTAGATGTTCCAATATTTACGGTTTGAGAAATTGCTTTCTTTTTTCCTCAAAGAAAGGACATGTTTACAAAACAAATAATGAAACTCGTCACCGATATCTATGGCTAGACGGCTTATTGCAGCAGGCATCAACCCAAACATTTTGTGGCAGGCGTCCCTGGTCTAGCTAGACGACTACTCTTGGATTGGAAGGGGAATGACCGGCATGATTAAGCTGCGGACCTTGATTGAATGGCACAAAGTCCTGATTGTAAAACTTATGTTCTTTTTAATCGATTTGGATGAAATTGATGTCAGATCAAACTTCTTCTTCGGTTGGTTTCTTCAAGTTTGGAGAACTGCAATTGGTCATGTTGGTGCAGAGGAGTTATGATGCCAGGATCGGATGGGGGTAGTACACAGCACAGGGTTTACAAAAGTGTACGTTTAGACAGTGATATTGGTACGTTTAACATGTAAGTCAAGTACAACACTGAGAGAGGAGTTGTGAAAAGTTGATGGGTTATACCAGTCAGAAATAGATGTACAAGCGTGGGAGCATAAGCCAAGGAGAGAGAGCTTTGTGAAGCAGTCTGCAGGCATATCCTTGAGTTATAATGTCTCTTCCATGATCTTGGCCACTGGGATAGAAGATGGTCTCTGATTGAGTAGAGAGGACACTTGACCGTCTTGCTTGATGGTATGTGACAAATGGCATGGACAAGAAGTCTCCTTTATATCCTGTCATGGGGGAGCAGGAGGACTTTCCCGAGGAGCCGTAAGACGAGCTTGTCGACTTCATCAGAGACTGGAGACAGGTTGGTTAAGATGGAGATAGGTTGGTTAAGATGGAGATAGCCTCATTTGCAGCACTCCGTGGAAAGCCAAGAAGAGACTTAAAGAGATGGCATTGAGCTCTTTCAAGCTCTGTTAACATCTTCTTAGAGAGGTAGAGTACCTCAACTCCATAAAGCATCCTTGGTAGACAGATTTGATTCCATAGAACAACTACTGAGCTGGGAGCTAGGCCGCATCTGTATGCTCCAACACCAGTCAGGGCATTCAAGATTTTTCTTCCTCAGGATGTCATTGTTGATGTCGGGTTGTTGCGAGAGAAGGTACGCGTGATGCCTAATTGGGGATGGGTATCCACTAGACTGATGATGTCATCACCAAAATGCCATGAACATGGAGTATCAGTGGTAGAAATTATGGCACTTTTAGACGGGTTGATTTTATACCTCCATTTGGTAGTGTACTTGTGGGTGGTATTCAGCATGGCTTGTAGATCTTCTGGGCTTGTGCTGATTAGGGCTACATCGTCAGCAAGAACAAGCACCCCTGTAAATTCCCTACGAAGATGACATCCGCAATCTGCTGATCTCAGGTCTTTGATAAGGCCGTCAATGTACACCAGGTAGAGACAAGGTGACAAGACTCCACCTTGGCAAACTCCTTGGGTGACAGGAAATGGTTGGCTGAGACTTCCACACCACGTAACCATAGTCCTGTGTAAAGATTCCTAAAGATCATACAAAACTAAAGCAAAATTCAGTCCCATGATGGAGATTTGCAATGAGATATCCAGTCTCTATATCGCGGAATAGACTCACTTAAATCTCAAATGGTGAGATTATGTGTGCTGTGCTTTGTGTTATGTGCACGCTACTCAAAAGTAAAGCAAGGCTGCCGCTCACTTCCTTTCGTATGTGATTGGATCAAGAATATCTGTTTTTCTGCAACAAAAGAGATGCTCTTAAAGCTACAAAATGTATGTACAATGTACAGCGCTGCCTATTGACTACATGTATAGTTAGATGAGCAAATCTACTGAATAATTGGGTAGGATAGGGTAGGTGAAATAGGGTAGTGTAGGGAACCAGCCGAACAGCATCACAATAGTGCCCTTTAAAAAACTCAATATAACAAGTGAACCAAATTTAAAGGGGAATCCAACCCAAGGAGAGCATCAACCTTACAGGAAAGAGGAAAATGAGAGGAGCAATCTAAAAAAAGTTTCATCAAAATCGGTTATAAAATAAGAGAGTTATGGAAGTTTGAAAAGTCTAGTTGTTCCGTCTATGGGGATCCTCAAATTGGCATCATCGGCTTCAAAATGGCCGATCTCATGGACAACTCTCCATTCATTTTGTACACAAATTTTCAGATTTTCCCCATTTTCTTTCGAAATATATCTTTCCTCCTTCTGAGCTCAACATATGTTGTGTGAAATATATTTTCCCATGACATATTTTGAGCTCAGAAGTAAAGAAGACAAATTTTGAAAGAAAATGGGGAAAATCTGAAAATTTGTGTACAAAATGAATGGAGAGTTGTCCATGAGATCGGCCATTTTGAAGCCGATGATGCCAATTTGAGGATCCCCATAGACGGAACAACTAGACTTTTCAAACTTTCATAACTCTCTTATTTTACAACCGATTTTGATGAAACTTTTTTAGATTGCTCCTCTCATTTTCCTCTTTCCTGTAAGATTGATTCTCTTCTTGGGTTGGATTCCCCTTTAAAGGAGCTGCCTCTTGGAATTACAACAACAAGTAACAAGGAACATAGTCATAAAGATTTTGAATTTTTCTAAAACAAGTATTGTCAACAAGTTCTAAGTATTGGGACTGTTGTTGACTGAGTATGATTCATAATCATAGGTTTAAAGTTAATTTATTTTTTCTTTCTTTCCTTTTTTATAAAGAACAAAAGACGGATTGGTGTTGCCATTGGAGACCAGATCTTGGACCTGTCTCAAATCAAGGATCTATTCAATGGAGCTATCCTCTCAGAGTGTAATGATGTCTTCACCGAGGTAAGGCCAACATCATTTTTACAAAGGTTTCTCTCTCTCTCTTTCCCGCTTTTAGTCTATAAAACAATTTTTTATAGACAATTAGAAAAAGAATAGTTTCAAAGGTAATCTGAGAAATTAATTTGGTTTTGCAAGGCTGGAATCTGGTGTACATATGTACATTGTCTCACAACATTTATTAGCTCAAGTCTGCATGATTTAAGTGCTCATAACATTTCTTGTATTACCACTAAAAGTAAATCCTTGAAATTTTGAATCTGGTTATGGATTTTTAAATGGGTAGGTCAGAGGTTAAAGATCAATGAATTTAACTCATGTTTATGTATTTGTCTCTTTATTGTTTAATAATAAGATACAAAGGAATAATCTGATTTATTCCTTTTTTAATGGGGTCAAAGGTTAAATATTCAAAGTCAATGTCTATTCATAATCTGAAATTTCTGGTCTTTATAAAGAGTTAATTGTGAAAGAAGTTATAAAAAACAGAAAACAGATCTTTATTTTATCATAAAATTACCGTATTTGTTAATAAAAAGTATTCTTCATACTTTTGCTCAAGTTATATTAATGAAAATATGTTCATCTACATGTATGCACCTTCAAGAAATTAAAAACTTGAAGATGAAAATGGTATTTTGCATACTTTCAAATTTTTACTTGACACAATAAAAATCTGATATGTTTGGGTTTTGTTGGTGTTGTATTTGTTTTGTTAATGGAAGAAATCCTGATTTTCCTATTATAATCTAAATACAACAAACATATATTTGGGTAAAGGCTTGAGAAAAGAAATTCTTAACAAGCCCCGGGATGGCTGCCATGAAACTGTATTCAAAACAAATGGCAAATTGTGCTCTCTTTGACCACGTTAATTTTTCATAGTGATGAGCTACATGTACATGTATATTTGCATCATAAACTATTCATAACTTTCTTATTATTATTCTGATTTTCCTGAAACTTTGTAATGTTGCTCTAATTTTGCACCATTGTGTTTTTTTTTTCTTTCAGGGCTGATTTTTCATTTAAAGACAGAGGCATAAATATAAAAGATGCAGTCACATTTGTCCTGTTAAAGTACTTTAGGCCATTTTTTAATATGATTGCATGAATATTTGTTGGCATATTTTCCTTGCACAAATTACTCTCTAGATAAAACATGTTATTTAAGATGTTTCAAAATGACTGCTCTATATTTTGGTAAGATTTCCGGATGATAAATGCTCTTCATATTACAATGTCTGCCAACAGTGTATGCCAGATATATAGAAATTAAGAAAATACATGAGCGTTATGAATTGTAATTTTACTTTATAGCTCAGATCAGAATTTGATATTTATGTTTTTTCAAAAGATTTGTAGAATACTTAACTCTCATTTACACTTTTAAAATATATATTTTATTTTTAAGAAGTGGTTGTACCTGCACATATGTGTATGGTAAACCATCTTGGCTTTCATCTACCCTCATTTATTCCAAATTATAAAAAAGAGTCATGCCCTAGCACTTCCTGTCAATTTTTCCTGGTACCTATTTTGGTTAGCCAATAAATTTAGAAATGTGTAAATATTTAGTACATAACTTTGTTTAAACATTATGCTAAGTATTTATCAATTCATGTATAATGTACAATTTCTTAACAATTTTACATAATACTATTAACAGTTTTATACATGTGTGTTGAATGCCACACTAGTCTTCCAGCAAAGATTTGATTGGTTTGTTTAATGATGTTTTATTCTTGTGCCAGAGTGATTGTATACATTGTACATTTAGCCTGAGGGCATTCAAAATAATTACTCAATACTGCAACTAATGAACATGGCAAATATAAGTCTACACAATATACTTTATTTTGTTGTGACTTTCAGGAGGCTTAAAACTAATCATTGCATCATTTTGGCCCTGGTATTGAATATTTTTTTTCCTTATTTTATCCCCTCTTCCTTTATTACACATTTCCATTTATGTGAAATGTTAACCCCTGACCTTAAAGCCCAAGTATAGTTGTAGAGAAAATTGCATTTTTCAAAAACTTACTCAACTTGTCCTAATATTGTCCCAATAACATATCAGTACATGGGCAAGTAATATAACCATGTGCCATGCATGTCTTTTCATGATATGTTATAGTTAGCATAAACATGGGGAGATATTCATCAAAATGAGGCCATACTTCCTTCACTCTCACCCCAGAACTCTGGGCATGCCACACCACTGCTGACTGGTATGGCGTGTGGGCATTCTGTGTGTATCAGTCTGTGTATCAATAGCATATACTTTGCACACAAACCACTGCACATTGCACTCTCCCCAGTGTGATCCTGTTTAGGCACGGCCCAGAAACAAATCGATTTACACAGTTTTGTTGCTAAATTCAGGTCTTAGAGTGGATTTTATAACAAATAATTTTGAACACAGAGGTTATTTGAGGTATTAATTCATATTATTGTGCTATGGAAGTAAAACAAAAAATATGTTCTCCCAAAACTATACATGAGCTTTAATTTATTTTACTAAAAACATATTTTTGAAAACTATCAAGTACAGTTACGGTATTGCTTTTTTCTTTATGAAGGAAATCTTGAAAAAAAAAATGAACTTAGTTTTGATGAGCATGTGCATTAAGAAAGTCTCCTCTCAATTACCTTTACCATCTTTGTCTGCTTATTACTCAACCACTTTATACTTTAGTTTGAAAAAAACAACAACAAAAAACAGTGATTATAGTCTGTTAAAAATCATTGTAACTTTTTGTTTAATTCTGTGGCAATTGATCCATTCATTGTATTTTATTGAAGGGATTTAATTTCTTTTCCAATATGTGACAGGAAACCTTGAACAGCTTCATGGCTCTAGGAAGACCAGCATGGAAGGAAGCTAGAGCTACACTCCAAAGACTTCTCTCAGCTGAGGATCCTACTCTCAGGGACAATGCTGCTCTCAGGGAAAGGTATACAACCATCTATTTACTATTATATATGGAGGATCAGATTTGGGATTTAGGAAAGCTCTGTAAAACAAACAAACAAACAAAAACATACTTCTCTCAGCTGAGGATCCCACTCTCAGGGACAATGCTACTCTCAGGGAAAGGTAAAATGCAACTATTTATTTATATTTATGTCTGGAAGATCATGTGAGATTTCGGAGAACTCTGTAAAAATAAAATGAAAAAGAAAAAACAAATCAAAAGAATTACTGCAAGGACTTTCTACTTTTACTACACTATGACTTTTTGCACCATATGACTTTTAGAAATATCTACCATATGAGTTTTTGACTGCTTTGGTTTCAGAAGAAGTGTAACCTACCCTTGTGGTTAACATTCTTATATGTAGAGAATGACCCAGTTTGTGAAAAGGGAAAGAGGTGAATGTTTTTGATTATGCATGTGAGATTTTTTAAGAAACCAACTCCGTAGATACTTTAGAATGTTATTTTAGTATAATTAATATGAATCAATTTTTTTCTTCCGATTTATCTGTTTAGAAATATTTATACCCAGGTTTATAAATTGTGACCTATATATCCTCTTTCTTTCAGAGCCTTTGTTGCTCAGAGTGATGCTGCGATGCATGTTCCTGCATCTATTGGAGATTACACTGATTTCTTCTCTTCTAAATACCATGCCACTAACACTGGCACCATGTTCAGAGGCCCGGACAACGCCCTCCAACCAAACTGGTAAGTACTCCTTAAAGGGAAAGTTCACCCTGGATTTAAATTGGTTTAAAAAAATGCAGAAAAATAAAAGAAAATTATGAGTGAAAGTTTGGAGAAAATCAACCAAAAAATAAGGAAGTTATGAATATTTAATAATTTTATTTTGTGATGTCACATGCGAGCAGTTCTCCTATGTGTTATGTAGTGTAAATTCCATGAAGTGTCATTTTTTCAGAAGAAAATTAATTATTTCAACTGTGCGGTCAATACAGCATCAAACATATGTTAATATACATGCCTCTATTAAATTGACCCATCCCTTTATTAAGAACCGTGAAAAAAGCCAAATTTATGGAAATTACATAATCAACACATGGGAGAGCTGCTCGCACATGACGTCACAGAATCAAAACTTTAACCTGTTGGAGACGAGCTGATTTGGCTATAACACACATTTCCCATAGACCACAGCCCGAATATATTCGGGCTCAGTCCCCAACGGGTTAAATATTTATTCTTGTGATTTGCTTACTAAAATACCAGGTAACTCATCAGCTTTAATTTTATATATTGCTTACATCCATATTGTCAAATCACAAGAATAAACCATGTATTTTTTAAATGACTGACCTTTGAACTTCGGTTACCTTTTTTTAGGAACACACTGTATATGCCACAAAATACAGAAAAATTCTGCAATGTGAATGGGTGCCTTATCAACAAAACAATTAAAAAAAATAATTTAGAGGAACCTCATTACAATATTATTGACACCTGTTCATATTCACCAACTATCAGTAAATGGATCCATGTATTCTTTAATTTTCCAATGATTGTTTACCCAAAACTAATATCATTATCACATATCATAATATATGTGTATTGTTGTATTTCTCCTACAGGAAGCATCTGCCTGTTGCATACCATGGACGTGCTTCATCTGTCGTTATCTCTGGAACCCCAGTACGTCGGCCTTGTGGTCAGACCAAAGCAGAAGGTACGTAAGGCTGTCAGCTCTGCCTGTTTAAATCTATTCTAAACGAGAGCAGGTGCAGTTTGACTGGCTTCCACTGAGTTATGGAAGACAAAGTGTCAATTTTTCGTAGCTAATTACAATATGAATGTATACACTTAATTGGATTTTTGGATGAAAACAAAGAATTGATTTATTAAGTGGCATTGTCATTGCCACTTTGTGGACAAAGTTATACTCTTAGGGAAACTGGTTTAAACCAGGCCTAAAGTGTGGTGACTTATGTTTTTTTCAAGCTGACCTTTTTTAATGGCCTCAAAATTACTGTCCTTTCTAATTTGCTATTTGGTAAAATTATTATCAATGTGTGAATTAATTGAGCAGTGAAAATTGTGTTATTATTTAATTGGGCCTGTTTTATAAGACTACACTGCTCAGGATGTTGCATTATGGGTTAGGAATAAGGGCAGAATTGAGTAGTTGAGGACTAGAGGAGGCTCCTGGTTCGTATTGGCTTTAAAGGGAAGGTGTACAGTATGTGAAACACCAGCTGTTGGTACTCTCTTGATTCACATTTTATTTTGCTGTATCCATGTACGTGTTTCCAACCAATGAGTGTTTGTACAATAACAGAGTTGCATGTTTCTCCTTCCTACAGACAAACCTCCAGCATTTACTGCTTGTAGGCTGATGGACTTTGAACTGGAAATGGTAAAACTATCTCTTCTTTTAGAATTTCATAATAATTTAAGTAATAATCCTGATCAGTATCATTTGAATTTAAAAAAAAACATTTTTAGTACAAGTAGAGTTATTTCAGGGTTCCCAGCCCATCAGGGAAATCGGGAAAATTGTTTTATTTTTTTCCAGTCAGGGAAAAGTCAGGGAATTTTGATGGGCCCAAGAATCAAAAGTTCTGAAGAAAACACACGAAACTGGAAGTGGGTTTAAATAATTATCAGGGAATTTTTAAATTCCATCAGGGATAAATCAGGGAATTTTGTTTTCTTGAAATGCTGGGAACCCTGTATTTCCTCTAAATATTTGTCCTTGGATTAGGCAAGTTGATGGGATATAGCTCCTTCGTAGAATTACTTTTAGTGATCCTCTTCCAAATATTTTGCAAAATGGTTAATTACGACCTGATTTTCGAGCAGGTTTATTTAGTGTAGAAAAGAAAAAATTCTCATAACAAAGTCTCTCTCCTATGTTCTTACAGGGGTAACCTCCGTTCAGGATCTAAAAAATAAATTACCCTTTCAGGAATCGCCAGAGATTTTAAAGCTTATTGGTCTTCTGAGATATTGATGAATGAATACCGCCATAGTGATAAGCGTATCTGAGTATGCTCAAGATAACACAGTAGGTGCCTTTGAAAGTTTTGGCAGATAAATGACGCTTTACAAATGCTGTTCATCATCATCATCAGTCTATGGAGGAAAAATAATCACTTTTTTTTAATTATTGTGAAGCACTTAATGATGCAGATAGAGGAAGAGAAGTTTTCGGGGCTTTCCCTTGACATATTATTACATGCACTGACAGCATGTAGGGTCCCACAGCTAGGGTTTGCAAGCCTCCTCAAAGTTATTTATTTAAGTTTTAGCCCCCTGGTTGTTTGCCTACTTGCAGTTAATTTTATACTTAGCAATCATGTAAAATCAATAACTAATCTTTGGTTTACTTTGTATGTTGCAGGCATTCTTTGTAGGACTAGGAAACAAGCTGGGTGAACCCATCCCTGTTGGCAAGGCTCATGAACATATATTTGGTATGGTCATGATGAACGATTGGAGTGGTGAGTTCAGTTATTTCATTGGTTTAATGATTTCTATATAATAAATAGCTTTGGTATGCACCCTAAGATTTATTGAAAATATGTATATTTGAGTATATTTAAATTGAAATACACATAATTAAATGAAGTTTGGAATGAGGGAAAAAAAAGAAAAAGATAAAGAACATTATATTTGATAATAAACGCTAATAAACAATAATCTGAAAGTGGCTTCCGCTGTGCTAGCACTTTTTTTCTACTTATTATTGTTAGATAGTTTTTGTCTTTGAAATCTTTATCATCTTTAGCCATGATGTAATAAGAATGGCCAATTTTCTTTTTTTAATACTTTTCATTTGTTAAGGAATTGAAAAGTGTTTTTGGTTGTTTCATTCATGCCCTTATTGTTGCTACATCCCCCTCCCTTTAGCCCGAGACATCCAGAAGTGGGAATATATTCCTCTAGGGCCCTTCCTGGGTAAGAACTTTGCTACCACCGTGTCTCCATGGGTCGTAACCATTGATGCCTTAGAACCATTCCTTGTGGCAAACAATGCTCAGGTAAACTATTGATTTCTCAACTTTAAACATTTATTTTCTAGTTTATTTATTTAAGCTTTGTAATTGCATTTGACATTGAAAATTAGAGATTATTACACCATGACAACATTTCAAGAAACAGTCTTGGGTGCAAATTTACCCCCATACCATCAAAACTTATGTTGTAATATCACGTTGTGTTTCAATGGGATGATAGTTAACTTGCTCTTAAAACAGATTTTTGGAATTCTTCAAGCTATGGTCACAAGTGTTCGTACGATCAATGCGTTCCTACAAATCTCCAGAGTTTGTGAAGATTTGTATATGTAGCTTACTTTCTTATGGCTTTTTTTACAATGTTCGTACTATCGTCTTATGAAAGGGAAATTTCATATATAGTTGAATACCATCTTGGAAAAGATCATCGACCAAAGTTCGAGCTTACGAACGGTGTGCGAACTGTGGTTTTGGTCAGCCTGTTTACAAAGTTCTTACGAAATGGTCTGAATATCGTCTGCAAGGCATCCTTAATCTTTCGTAACGGCATTTATGACCGAGGATTTACAGGTTCTTAGATGCAGGTAATTAGAATGTAATGATGACATCTTGGTATTACAGAGATGAGCTGCACATTCCTGTGTGTCTTTAGTGTGTTTCTTAAATAGTGGCAATCAGTGCAAAATGCAAATGCAAATAGATATGATCAAACAAATAAAGATACTCCTTGAAGGAAGGAAAGTAGATGTAGATGATAACTATAGACAGTTGATATTAAGAATGGTGTAACTTTGAATGTTTGTAATATCAAATTAAATGTTCATTGAGAAACATTTTGTTTGCTTTATCAATTCAGGATCCAGTACCTCTTCCATACCTTCAACATGAGGATCCCTTCAACTTTGACATCAACATTAGTGCAGCTATCAAGGGTGTGTATAAAGATCTTTTGACCTTTGAGTAGAAAATGCTGACCTGTGGCTTAGCTATATTTACATTTGTTGTAGACCTCTCATTTATCAAGATACTTTTGACCAGTGGCCATTTGTAGGGATCTAATCAAGCCTTTGTATTTTGTAATTTTATATGTATGGCATTAAGTTTCATTGTTGGAAAATAGTTATGTTGTATCACTGCATTACTATTCAATTGATATTAATTATTTATCCATCACAAATACATATTTATGTGGATATGACTTATTCAATCAATTATTGAAGTCTCATAAACAAAGTTTTTACAAAACTTGCATGCAATTAACAAATTTTACAAAGTAGTAAAGTATATATAAAAGAATGAGGGTTGCAGATTTGTCTCATCAGACAGATAGCCATAACATACAATGTCCTCTTTAGATAGGTAGCATCATCTTTTACAATAAGATATGTTTTTTTATTATTTTTTATATTTTTCAGGTGCTGATATGCAAGAGCCTGCAGTCGTTTCAAAGTCAAACTTTAAGGTTTGTATATGTTTACAATAACATCTATTGACACAGAAGTAGTTAGGAAAATGTGGAGGATGAAAACTAATCTTATTGAAAGCAGCATTACAATGTTGGTAATCAAGAGCAATAATAATAGAGAATAATAAAGAAGCAAATTATTTATATTGAAAAAGCTGGGATATAAATGTGGAACGAAGGGGACAAATTATTACCATTGCAGCATATGTGTTAACGATAACCCCTATGATCAAGCTATAACTTAGAAAAAATGTTAGGGATATCATGGAAAACAGGAAAAAGAAAAATGCTGAATACTTCTTTCTTTTACAGTATATGTATTTAACTTTAAATTAGCTGTAATCTTAACATAATAATGATGCAGAGTAAAGATAAAGCAGAATAGTGCTACTAATGATTTAATTGAGGAAATAGAAAGTGTGAATACATTTTTTTTCCATTGCAGCATATGTATTGGACAATGAAACAGCAGCTAGCTCACCATACAGTAACAGGGTGTAATGCTCAACCCGGTGATCTGATGGGAACAGGAACACTCAGTGGACCGGTATGTCATCTCCTAAATAGTTTCACTCTGTTCATGAAACAAAAGTGGGCAAAAGCCATCTTCAATAACCATCTACAAAAACAATATCCCAAATTATTTTCCAGATATACTACGAATTTTATCTCATCATCTAAACTAATAATTATTGTTTTATTTAATCTTGACTTCAGATTCAAGCACTGAAAATGAAAAATATATTCCTTTGATATGAGACGAGGATCATATATCACACCAATCTACCTAAATAAAGAACTTCAGTACAAATGAATATGATAAATGTTTTAAAGTGATTTCTACATCAACTTGTAGCTTTGAAATAAACAACTTTGGTGCAGACCTATCCCATGTTATGATAGTGCTTCTTTTAGTATTGTTTTATTTCTTTGACATAAAGCAATCACAAAAATATCTGACATTTACAAATCTCTTTCATTGCTATCACTAAATATTACACTGCTTTTAAAAGTTTTAATAAAATTACATAAAAGTCTAATTAAAAAACCATTGGAATGTATGACATTTACTTGACCAAAGACTTCAAACATTAAACTGTTTTCATAATCATGTATTCAAATTAATAAGTTTTGATTTCCCTTGTTGCTATTCAGACCCCAGACAGCTATGGGTGCATGCTAGAGCTTTGCTGGAAAGGAACCAAAGAGGTAGATCTAGGTAATGGTGTCATTAGAAAGTTCCTCAAGGATGGAGACACTGTCATCCTGTCAGGTAAGATTCTTTGTAGGGAGAGATAAGGAGAGAGAGACCTCTGACAGGGTTGATCTTTCACAAGTCCATGTAGATTGTGAGATTTGCAGATGTGATACATTGGGTTGGTAACCTCCTTCCATTTTACAGGTAGTGTTGATTCCTGTCTGAGAGACAGGAGTGTTTTCTTTCCCACTTTCCTGATATGCAAAATAAAAGCTGCTGAAAGTACTTATCCAATAAGAGAGAGTAAGTGGAGTAAAATTGAGTAAAAAAAAGAGCCTGAGCTTTTGATTCTAGCAGAATCTTCGCCAAATGACAACATGTAAAGAAATAATTATTTCCTGATATCATGATATACCAAAAACTATTTGAGATGTGAACTTCAAAATTGATGTCAATATGTATCACTATATATGGCAATCTGATTAGATTTTGGAGTAAGTAGGTCATAGGTCACATATGTCAGCGTATAAAAATGCAGTGATTCTCCTTGTTATTACCATATCTGAAGAACCACTGCCAACTTAATGATAAACAACTCTAATCATCACATGAACATGATATTATCAATGTATGGAATGAGATGAATGGTCAAGGGTCACAAAGGTCAACTCATGAAATTCAAGGTATTGACCTTGTTGTTATGATATCTCAAGAATCACGACTTGATGTGTGTTGTATTCAAAAGTTTGTGTTTTGTCCATATTCTTACACATTAATTTTTAAGCTTTAACATGACATTCATAGTGGCTATTCAAATATTTTTTTTTTTTTTTTCCCTCTAGGTTTCTGCCAAGGTGAGGGATATCGAGTTGGGTTTGGAGAGAGCGTTGGGACCATAACACCAGCTCTGATGTAACATAGTCCTGGTCTAGATGTGCTCCTCGCCAAATTAGTCAGCCTATTCTTTTGGTCAATGATGATGTTACATTAATTTAATGTTTCCCAACAAACTTTAAAACTAGGATATTGCTGATCCAACAAGCTTGAATGCAGTAACATTCTTTTTCAAAAACATGTAAAAAGCTGTTTGTTACGAAACCCGGAAACAGAAGTGCGTACCATGAACAACACTGAATGATACAGCGGGCATCTCCTTTTATTTATGTGTGTATATTTAGACCTTTGGTTTGCTTTTACTTACCTTTTAGTTCCCTCTTTGCAAAGCATATACTCTCTTTAATTCTTAGTTCAAACCTTTTTTTTTCCAACTTGCATTGTTATTATAACTGGAGAGACATCAAGCGGGATGGGGGGAAAATAGAAACCAAGCTTTTTTTTCTTTCTCTTTTTTAGACAATCCTGTAATGCTTATAGCTTTTTGTCGGACATTGGCTAAATATATATATATATTTCTTGAAATAAAAAATTGTCTTGAATGTCTCTAAGAGTGATAATTGGAATATTATTTGAGTGAAATATTATTATTGGTAGTAGTGTGAAACACTTTAAATTGATATTATTCTTTGCAGCATGGTCCTTCATTTTGCAGCTGTTTTCAGACCCTTATCTATTCAATCAAATTTCCATTCAAAGAAGTGCCAATGGTGTATAAACAAGAAATGTATTCTAAGAGCTATGAAATTTGAAACCGAGTTCTCTAGTGAAATCATATATCATAAGAAGAGGGAATAGGCAATCGAAGCAGTATTTTATGAAAGCTCTGACCTGTGACAGGGTGATTCACTAACAGCTAAAAGCAATCCGAACTATGGACATATGGAACTATATCATGGCTATTGATCCTAAAATTGATTTTATTCCAGTTTGGATTTATTTTAGCTGTTAGTGTGTCACCCCCTGACCTTCTTTGCAGCTTCTTTGTTTTTTAAATATCCTGGTTTTTTTATAGCTCTAATTTTATTATCCCATTTCTACTTTTATTGTTTCGCAGTGTGCTCTACAATAGGTGCTGGTACATAGATACACAAACAATGTTCAACTATCATGCATTCAGTTGAACATTGGAAAATAACATAACAATGAATATTTGCAATGTATATAAATGCAGTTGCTGATCCTGCATTAACTGCCAAAGAATTGTGTCGGCCCATGCACAAGCATAATAGAGTCCCTATTGTCCTCAGATGATTCGGTCGATGAAATTCTTTGTAGTAACAATTGCTGGATCTGCACCTGAAATGTATGCTTGTACTAGTACCAGTATATTACTTGGACTCCTAGCCACCTCTAGTGTCCATTTTTTTATGGAAGAAACCGGCCTTTATGTTTCAATCCATTTGTAAGTTTTTTGTTGTTTGTTCAAGTCATAGCTAGTCATATTTAAAAAAAGGTGAAAATCTTTGATATAATGCAATGCAATTATGATTGATTACGATGTTTGGGAATCATAGAAAGAAGCAGGAAATGACTTGTTTATATTGATTGGTTTTTACCCTGAACAATAAAAAGCTGTAATAAAAAGCTGTAAGATACTTTGGAAAGGTAGTTTTTGAATACATTGATTTCAATACCATCACAAGGTGTGTATTTATAAAGATGTACAATCATGATTACTTTTAATAATGTGCATGTAAGATATTTTAATTGTGACCTAAAGATAAAGGCGAAAAAAAGGCTGAAACTGGAACGTATCTGTACTCAGAGTGCTGATTAATCAATAAAATTATACTGAAATCAACCCGATGTTGTGTCTTTATATCATTTGACTGGTATGTGTTAAAGAGCCAAATAGACAGACTGACTGACTGAATGAATGAATAATCAGAATATCAACAAAAGAATGCCCAGCAGCAGTGTCCCTTTTGCAGCCATGTTTAAAGATGAAGTTTGGAAGTCGAAAACTACACAATCTTGTGTTCTACAACATTGTAATACCAAATTTAGGAATTAAGAAATTAAAGGGGAAGTTCACCGTGGAAGTTTATTGGTTTTAAAAAATGCAGAAAAATAAAATAAAAATATTAGTAAAGTTTGAAGAAAATCGACCAAAAAATAGCAAAGTTATGAATATGTAAAAGTTTGATTCTGTGACATCACGTGCGAGCAGCTCTCCTATGTAAATTCTATAAATTTGTCTTTTTTTCATGGTTCTTGATACAGGAATGGGTCAATTTGATAGAGGCATGTATATGAACATATGTTTGATGATATATCGACCGCACAGATGACATAATTAATTTTCTTTTCAAAAAATGACACTTTATGGAATTTACACTACATAACATACAGGAGAACTGCTCGCACGTGACGTCACAGAATCAAAACTTTGAACATTCATAACTTCATTATTTGTTGGTCGATTTTCTCCAAACCTTCACTCATATTTTTCGTTTATTTTTCTGCATTTTCTAAAACCAATTGAAACTCGGGGTGAATTTCCCCTTTAAAAAGAACTTTTCCCATCAGCATGCTTTTAGAAAAGATTACAGTTCACTCTTGTTATAATAAGCACGGGTACAATGAGATTTCGTTATTATGATAAGGCAATTTTGCCAATTTTAAACGGCACATATTTTGTGTGCCTACATGTATGTGTTGGGTACGAGATTTCAATACAAGAAAATGGGAAGTGGAACGTACCTGGGTAACATTTCGATTTTCCACCAGAAAGTAGATCCAAATAGACTTTAAAAGTCATTTTTTACCACATTCTATTATATTTGTAGACTTTTAAAAATTTGTTTTTATATTTATTTTTGCATATTTTTAGGAGCTATTTTTAGACCTGCAAAAGGGACTCGCCATCTTTAACTCTGTAAAGTTTATCTTATAATTCAAGTTGAAGGGCTTTCATTTTTTATTTGTTTGTTTGTTTTAGAATAAGCTTCTTAAAGGGGAATGAAACCTTGTTTAAAAAAAAAATCAAAGATTCAGATCAATGAAAGTTTGAGACAAATCTGATAAATAACAAGAAAGTTATGGATATTTGAATATGTTGATGCTCTTTGGATCCTACCAATGGCAATGCGACCAAGATGTCTGATGTCAACCCTCCCATTTGATGGAAAAGTACCAAAAACATATCTTTTCCCTCATTTTTATGATAGTACAGACTCTCGGTCGATTATTTTGGCAAACCTGTATCATATGTCTTCCTCAAAGAATTCCTGCTGTACGGATAGAATTAATTGACATAGGCATTTTTTTTCGGGGGGATATGGACAAAAATAATGAAGAAGTTGATCACGTGTGACATCATACATCTTGGTCGCATTGCAAATAGGATGATCTCAACAGTATTAGTGACATCAACATTCAAATACCGCTAACTTTCTTACGTTTTCTACAAAATAATAATAATAACACTTTTCCCGTTTCTGTTGTATAGAAACTGAAATCGTTTCTATCGTTTTTGTGTTGTCGAGTAATCCCGATTTGAAAAGATCACATACAAAAAGTTGGAAAGTAACACTGATCTGTAATGTGAATAGGAAAACATAATTTTAAATATGCAAAAACGGAGGGAAAATACATAATATTGAACTATATTTCTGGAGATGGATGTAAGAATAATTTGAAAGGAAAAAAACAAAAAACAAGTGGCTACAGATCACATTCTCATCATAGCTGCCTTTAGAAATCAATACCTTTTCAATACACATATTGGGGTTTTCCCTTCAAATATTGAAAGTCTTTTAAATGCGATAACAAAAATTTATGATGACATTTGATCATTTTCAGGGGCCGCGGAGCCGGGGGGGGGGGGGGGGGGTAGGGGGCTTCAGCCCCCCCCCCACTTTTTTTTTCAGCAACCGTGTACAAAAACGCAAAAATGTCCATGGATTTGTGATTTTTAGTCTGTTCAGCCGCCCCCCCCCCCGACTTTCGGCTCAGCCCCTCCACTTTCACAAACGCTCCGCGGCCCCTGATTTTGATAATTATATTGCTGCGTTGTTACTCGTTACTATATAATTATCAAAATTTCCAATATCTATTTTCATGTCACCTCATTTCATTTTCAGTTGTATTCTATCGCTCATAATAGAAATCGATATCAACAGAAAAAAGTTAATTTAATATTCCGTTTCCACCAAAACATGATCACATAATAGTACACAGTCCATAGAAATCTCAGTCTCGGATTTTTGAACGGCGCCACCTTCCGACGTCAGCTGATGCTCGATCGCATCCACAGAAATAAGAAGACTTTTTATTATATTCGATGCACGCATCTTTCTATCAAAGGCAGATCAATGAATAATTTAAAGGGTACTTATGTCTCGCTTCACTGACCACGGGTCTAGTTTGGAATAAACAAACAAGGACGCCTGTATAAAAGTAAATAGGGCTAATATTTGTTTTCTTTACTCTTTGAAATCAAGTCTTTTTGCTTTGATCATAAATATCTAGAATGAAGGGGGAGTTAAATCGGAAAGTGATCAAATTTGCACATGATGGCTCCCGGTGATAGCTTTGACTTACCTCCGCCGGGACCTCCGCCTATAGCTGGCCGGACAGCGATGTAAAAAACAAAGAAAGAAAAAAAAAATGAACAGAAAAGTATGATAGCAGCTGGTGGAATTACTGAGCAGGATGGTTGACAACTTCCTCTGGTGCTTTGTTTGTTGCGATTCTAATCACACGGAACTATATAATATACCAGCTAATTATATTACATCAGGAAATACTTTGTTCACCTGGGCCGATTTTCCTGTCGAAATGACAAATTTAACAAGAAGTTAGATCACCCATCTGCAATCATACTTCAAAATGAATATAACCAAGAAAACACAAGATCTAAAATTTAGCGACATGTTTTGGAGTATATACTGTAAGCCCGGACTGTAAGCCTCCATCTTTAGCAAATAATTGAAAAAGTAAAAAACAAATTCAATCAAAGACAAAGTTATGTACTTGGGTTCAAGGACCACATGGAAGTTATATAAAAAGTGAGTCATATCGTCATTTTGGAGATCATATACATGACCACATTGATAGCCACTAGGCCTATGATTATAAGAGTAGACCAGTAAGCTCTTATAAACAGAATATCGATTTTTTTATTTTTTTTTAAAATAAAATAATGCATGTTCTTTGTCACTCTCTCTACATTGTAGTAAAGAAGACGTTCACATCATGAACTGACTTTTGAAAATGTAACGAAAAGAAGTAAGCAAGAATTTTGTTGAGATTATATATGGCTCTATATAACTTTTATTAAAGTTTATTGTGGAGTGCAGTGTTGACGATTGGTGAGGAATTCTATCTTAAACATATATATAGTTTTTACAACAGTAATTTTTTATAATTGTTATAGATCTAGTATATAACTTTTATATATATTTATTATTATTTTTTTTTTTTAATTAACGAATGAAAAATGTTAACATATATCTATATTTCCCCAGATGAAATCGATCAGAACCAGAGGACTTAAATTGTTCAAGATTGAAATAAAAATAAGGTCTATGACACCAAATTCCTGAAAAGACAACACATGAATGATTAACAATGAGTAAGCATTGAATCACATACATGCCGGTGAAGAGTTGAAAATGACGTCACAAAGATTTGCTGCATCATAACATGGTAACCAATGAGAGCGCAGAAAGGCAGTCATATGGTATTACGTGTCTTGTAATTATCATAATAGTAAATACACGGTCAACACAACATAGGCCTATACACTGTAGAGGGAGGAAAAAATTGAGTAAAAAACCGAGAAAGATCGTCAATTTTTACATTATAATTGGTAAATATTACCTTTTTCTTTTTATTTTCCATTCTGTATATACTAAGCTATACATTTCTTGTTGTTGATTGTTGCATATATGTGTTATAGAGGAGTATTGTGGTGTTTCGTCGTGCTTGGTGCGGTTCTGACACAGCATTTAGACGCCATGTTATTGTATGCAAAATCATTAAATGCCGCAGAGCTGAGTCAGTGAGTGGATGGAGTCGCTGATAGCCGATGCACTGTGTGGAGTGTGACCGGGTGTGGGGAGAGGGAAAAATTGTTGATCTGCATTTTTGCAAACCATGATGAGAATTTTAGTAGGAAATTAATCATAATTATTAACAGAATACAGTGAGACCTGTCTTTGTGAATGTGTGACTTTGATACAAATACGATTAATAAATTTGGGGGAATTTTGGGGCAAATATCCAGTTGATTTGTTGACTGAATTGATGTTCATGTTTTGTTTTTCTAGAAAGATCTTGTCTAACATAGTAATTTATTAATTCAAGTGTAGCAGTTTTCAAGGATCAATATTGATTTCATTAAAATGAAAGATTTGTGTAGATTCAGCATGAGCAGTGTGAATGTGCACTAGATCTACATTATGTAGTCGTATTATAATATCATTCATGGTTCTCCAAAATCAAGATTCTTTTGCTTTTTAATGGACGGCCTAGACTCCATTCAGTTGTCCTTTCTAACTGGGAAAAATGATGGAACGAGCTATATCATCATTGAACATGTAAAACTACAATTTTCAGGCAATAGAAGATACAAAGTATCAGATATTTCCACCAAGCATTCAATGTACAACAGATAGTTAGATTGATACAAGGTTACTAGATACATTGATTTTGTCAGATAAAAAATGGGCGAGGCAATCAACTTAGGCGACCCTTCTAAATACAAGTTAATAACTTGTACTTCTGGTGCTACATGTAAAAAGGTAATCTAACACCAGGTCATCTAGACTACTAAGAACTTGAAAAATCCAAAGAGTTTCAATTCAATTCAATTGAAGGAACTGACATTAATGTTACTTCCTTGATTTTTGAAATTATTTTGATGCAGATCTCGGCAACTAAGGAGGTCGATTTAAAATGTGAATTAATAGTTTCCCATTCTCGCTATATTATTTGTCACGTTAGGGGTCTACTCCAATTCCAAAATACAAAAAGTAATTGGAAATGATGGCAAATTTATTGATTGGTGATATTCTGCTGTTCAAGCATTATTGCATAATTTCCAATTCAAAATGAAATTGCTTAATTGTACTTTTTTTTTAATATATAGATTTGCACATTTTTTATTACTTTCAGATAATCGAACAATGCTACATATGTGTATTTCATACCACATTTGACAATTTGAAAAATGTTTTAATTGTCATTTTATTTTTTCTCCCCAGGAACATCAAATTCAATAACTTACTACAGAACAAATGTATTGACTAACATTGGAAAGGAATATCATGCTGTTGTGCTGAGCTGACGAAATAAACCGGCCCAGTAAACAACTTAATTGCAAACCACAAGCACAGGACACTTGACCCAAAGGCATCAAGTACATCAACCCAATAAAGGGTCGATTGCTTTTCTCACCAGGGATTCTTAGCTAGACAGGTAAGTTTCTTGAGATAAATGTTGAAGATAATACTTGAACTCAGAAATACATTATATAATGTAACTCTGAATTCAAATGTTGATGAATTAGATCTAGATGTGATTTTTTTTTAAAAAATGGCTTATATCTGGAAATGTACTGATGACTATTCCCTTTATATTTGTTTTTTGCTATATTTTACTGCCAACATAAATGAAAATTTATTCAGTTATATCGAGGATTTTTTTTTTCGTGAGGTGATAAACTTTTTATGGTAAAGAATGTAGATAAAATATCTTTGATAGTATGAGAAAGTGAGATCAACGTGGTCTCAGTAAGATACATGTATAATTTGAACAAAAACGAAAAGGTGTTTTGTTTTCTTGTAAAGTCTACATGTACGTGTACATTCATGTTCTCTTTTCTAGGGACCTCCCTTTCTTATCTGAGCTGCATTCCCATGCCTGGATGTCTTTTTTTTTTTTTTTTTACAGCTACCTTGTATATTCATAATTAATATAGATACCAATAAATGATTTTGGATGCCCTGAATATCATCACTAACAATTTATTTCCCAACCATTTCCTTACAGATACGGTTATGATGGATAGTAGCAATGGCAGTAAAGAGATGCAGGCGAATCTCTGCCGGAACGGTTGCGGCTTCTACGGAAGCGCCGCTACAGAGGGCATGTGCTCAAAATGTCACAAGGATTATATGAGAAAAAAACAGAACTCACCTGTACAACCTCTAGGTAATTAACATCATTCAAACTGTTATTTCCCTTTAAGAGATCTGATAAATGTTGGTAAAGAATACTTCTTAATTTTGTTAGCCCACCCTTGCAAAAATTTCCCCTTGAATATAAGACTAATTCCACATTTAGTACTGAAAAAAAATCACAAAACCCAGCTTACAGTAATTTAGATGATTACCAGGTAGTGGGATAGGAAAATATTTTTGGGGGAATTGATAATTACAACAGTTTTCAGATTCCAGAGAAAGGAAAGGTTTATAATTTATGTTAAAGAGGAGGGTTGGAGTTAATTCATAGACCCGAAAACCCTTTTGGAACAAAAATAAATAGCAACACATCAAGAACTAAATTAAAAGAGTCCCTGCTATACATGTACATCAGGGAATAATTTTACTTCTCAAATTTGATTAGCAGTTTTGGGTGGATGGCGAAATACTTTGAACGAAGTATGTACAGTCCTATGCTACACAAAAGAAATTTTGTGTAGCAATCATACAAAAATGCGTAGCAAATTGCGATGCGATACCAGGAAAATTATTCCCTGTACATGTTCCTCTATCTATGTTGCTGTTTTGGAAGACTAAATAATTTAGAGTATTTTACTTCTGTATCTTTTTCATGTGATATTCACAGTTTTTTACTGCATGTAGGAATAGTGCCAGCTCATCACCAAAAACACCTACATGTGGGTAGCCCTATATATTCCGTTTAATTTTATATAAATGTTTGTTTTGCAACATCCTCAGTTCCTAGTAACACAACAAGCGCAAACTCATCAACACAAACACCTAGCACCATAACACCAGAAGCCTCTCTCACCGCCGCAACCACTGCCACCGCCGCCACAACCGTCACTTCCATTGTCCCTGCAAACGAACGGGTAGAGGCACCAGAAGATGAGGAGTGCAGCTCACCGGCAAAGTCAGACTCGCAACCTCAAGGGGGCGCTTCACCGTCAGTATCCGATTCACAAGATTCAAGTGATGGCAGTGAAAAGGGCAAGAAAAAGAGGAATAGATGTCATTCATGCCGTAAGAAGGTTGGCCTTACAGGTAAGAATACAGAAATTTGTAATGTTTCAGTCCATGAGCATTAAGGTAACGGCAAAAAACAATTTGAGGGGGGCGTCGGTTGATACAAAGTTTGCCAAAACTTTTCAAATACATTTGAGATGTGGTTTCAAGTCGGGTGAAAAATATTTCTTGTGAGCTTTAGTTTCAGATTCATGTTATTTTGGGAATCACATTTAAAGTGATACATGTACTTGTACATGTGCAAAACTTCCTCTTTTCTATATTTTCATTGTGCAGTGAGGATGAAGCACACCCACATGTACATTGTCTATATTACATTTCCGTTTTTAAATATAGAACATATTATGGACATGATGATGAGTAGCATTTTTCTCTTTTTATAATTATATCAACTTTTAAAAGGATATGCTAAGCATAATTGAATTGCTTTAAGTAGAAGTGTGTATGTCCATAGAAATGTGGATTAATACATTTTGTACAGTAATTGGCCCTACATGTACATGAACATGTACACTAAAGAATGTGTACAAATTGAACTTGGTTAAATTTTGAATACATGTACCTGCATTTGTTGTCATGTGAAAGAATGAATCATTAACAATAACCTACTGTGGAATTTGCCAGGGAGAAAAAAATGACCTTGCAATCTTTTGATAAAAATGGAACAGCCATGATTGATGTTTGGCATGTTGACCCTAGTAATTCCTGCCAATGTATTTTTATAAAAATATTGATGAGCCATGAAATACTTTAATTGAAGATGCATTTGTGTCCGCATAGTTTTCTATGTATGTTCATACATATTGTAGCATGAAATCATTGTAGATTTTACTTCCTATGTTCTCATACTACGGTATGTAACTTTAGAAAATAGAAAAAAAACCTTGACCTACTTCTTCAAAATTTGTATTCACAAAGTCGTAGTCATATATCGTCGGCTTGGAGCCAGAAGGGCGCTAATGTAGATCAAGGATGTTCCGTTTGGAGCCATAAGGGCGCTATTACCATTGACTTTGTACAGTAATAGCGCCCTTCTGGCTCTTAATGGAACATCTATAAGATGCAATAACACCCTTATGGCTCCAAACAGACGATATTCAAGTTCACATGGAATGTGACCATTGTTAAAAGCTTTGTAAATATTTGAACAAAAGAGGGCATATCCATGTAAATACATGAAGCCGTTTTAATTGAATTTGGCTACTGCGTAAGTCTCTAATCATATTAACATCAAGGACAGACCAGTGATTGGTATCTCCCAGTTACATGTACATTCATTTGTTCATAAGATGTAGTTAAATGTAGAAACACAAATTCTTATTGACCGAGAAAAGTACCTTGTTGAATAATAAAACCTTGTTGTGATTGGGCTAAAAACAATGAAATAAAAAGAAGTGGGCCTGGCACAATGTTACCTTGTAATTTAAAAAAATAAGGTTTTCTTTATCCCACAATATTATTATATATTGTACATTAAAGAAAATGCACAAATTTATGTTTTTCATGTTAGTAAATGTTTTAGGGCATGTTTTAAGGAAATGACATCAATGAATTTCAGGCCTGCCTTTCAAGTTCAACAAATGCTTTCAATTTTGAGCAAATTGATTTTCTAGCCTATACTGGTACACTTAATTTAAGGATGCGATCTAGTCTCAGTTATATTATCAAATTTTTAAAAAACTTAATAAAACTAAATACATACAAGGAGGCTAAAATTAGGGTTTATTTTCCTTTCAATCTTCTTGCTGATTTTTTTTATTTTTTTTATTTTTGAAACAATTTAATTCAAGATGTAGTTCAAGTTCAGTTTGGTTCCAAAACGCCCCGCATAGATCAGGGAAGTGACACCTTCCTTGCATAGATTGTACATGTAGCTGAATTGGGACACTGAGTCATTGGATGTTGTTTAGGAGCTGGTGATCAGCTATTGTATTACATGAAATGACCTACTGGTTTGAGTTCATATCACACATCCATTGTTCCTTTGAATCCCTTTGTCTCTTTGGGCTACACTGATAATGTACACAATGCATTAACATGGCACATCATGTACATATTATACAGGTATGTCATTATGTACAATCAAGGCCTACATGTACGTGTGTACATCACTACATGTACATGTGTACATCACTACATGTACATGTTATACATATATTACATGTACCGGTACTCCGCTTGATGGTTCATCATACAGTACCATTTCTTTTTCCCGAACTCCCTCATCTTTCAAGCATATTGTTATTTTATGGTAGGCCTAACCTTAAACCTTTGTTAAGGTCACATTTTATGACTACATGTACATGTAAAGTATGTACTGTTTTGATTGTGATGAATGGCAAATATTGTAAGGCCTATGCTGAAAGACATATATTGTAGCATGGATATATACATGTATCCATGATTGTAGATTTCAATATTATTGTGAAGAATCTTTAGTCTTCGCTAAAATCATTTTATTGCATGATATCGTCTTCGATCTCAATATAAGTACATGTATGTTCATGTATTTATATGTCTTTAGATGTACTTAATTTACACTGGTTTACATGCACATTAGATTTTAAGCTGGGTCATAGTTTCGCAAGGTAAAATGAAATCGGCATGAAAATATAATCTCATATTGTCCACATTGCAGATACATTTAAGAGGTTGTAATGTGATATTGCTTTCATCATTTCTGATGAATTTTAGTGTAAATATAAAAAAAAGTATAATACATGTAATTCTTATACAACATTTCTTTCTATTTAGATAATAACATTGACATGTATGCTATCATTTTTCCCTTGTGTTTCTTGCAGGTTTTGAATGTCGTTGTGGAGGTCTCTATTGCAGTATACACCGCTACTCAGACAAACATGATTGTTCATTTGACTATCGCTCACATGGCCAAGAGGAAATTAGGAAAAACAATCCAGTAGTGGTTGGAGAAAAAATTCAGAAGCTGTAGCGCTCGGTCAAGAGTAGTTTTTATCATAGATATTTTATTCATGTATTTGATGGTGTACATGTTGATGGTAGCTTGTGTGGGAGGGTATTTGCCAGTACCGCAAAACATTGATGATTTGTTATACTGTATGTGTGTACATTTTTTTAAATGACGATTCCGCCTTTTTGAGGGATCCTTCTAGGTTTAACATTGGATATCTAATACGTCGGAAATGCTTTAAGGAGTTACTAGTAAAATATAATCTTCCAACATGAAAGGAATTAAAAGATGTAAACCGCTGTATTAATAACCAAATGTAGTTGAGCAGTAAAGTGTGAATAAATTATATCTACGTGTAGGCCAACAACAGATTTGGGTCATGTCTGTTGGAGCACACTGAAAACTTCTCCTAGCCTATTACCTGTCATGATACTCATAATATTTAGCATGACTTATGGGCTAACTTAACTTGTTTCATATCTTTACAAGTAACTTTTTTTTTAAATCGGAAGTGTCATGGCTAACTTCAGGTGCTTTTAAGTCTGTAGGATATAGACTAGACATACACCATGTAAACATGTACACTATATCTCATCTCTCTCTAAATATTCTTGTTTTCATGTTTCATAAAGATTCAATACTGGAGTGTTTTTTCTTTGTTTATTCTGTTTTCATCTGTTGATCACTTACACAAAAACTGCAGTGCATGCCGAATGGGAATTTGCACAAGATCACTTACTAGAATGCAGCTCTACTACCTGATAAATTAGGTGTAGGGCTGTATGACACACCAACCTATCTCATTTCTTTTTTAAAATTTTAGTTCAAAATATGTATGCGATACAAAATTCATATCTAATCTAATCATGTATGATGTGATTCAAATGAAGCCAGTTTTATGATACCCAGATTAGAATGTAGCTTTATTTAACACAAAGGTTTGTAATCATCAGGAATTTGAAGTGTTTTTGCCTTAATTTTCTTCAATGATTTTGTTTATTTTGCGAATGGTCAAAGCAGATAACTTATTACCTAGCTCATTTGAATGATGTGAAGAAAATACTCAAGTACTGAAACTTATTAGATGCACTTTAATGCTTTTATATATTCATGTCAAATGCAGAGATGGTTAAAAGAGGAATACAATATTCAATGTATGTTTATATTATTGGAGAAGAGGTACAATGCAAATGTCTGTCTAGAAGATTAATTGTTCATTTTTAATTTTTCTGTATTTTAAAAATATTGATGAAGAATGAAACTCATATGCTGTGAGATGTACATAAGTTACATTCTCCTCGAGGGAGACTGTAAGTAGTATGTCGAAGCCAAGGCAAAGGATATTATATAACCATCAAGAAAATTAAATAATGTTTTGCCCTTTTGATTTATGTTTGTTGCAATTAGTCTACAACTTTAGATGTTAATTTTTATTTATTTTATCGATTCTCTTGGGTAACATTGTTTTATTTGGTATGTCCCAGGAGGCAATAGCAATATCATTCGTCTCAATTGTTATATTGATATGCATATCGAAATGCCTTTGTTAGGTAGTCTAATTTTATTAATCACAATTAAGTTACTAATTTAATTTAGGGATAAGGCAATTTAAAAAAAGCACCAGCGAACGTGTTGGATTAGTAGAAATATCCTCTGCCTTTTGTCATTTTTCTGTCATTTTTTCATATCAGGTCTAATCATATAGATTACCTCATTAGAATCACTTGCAAAAATATATATATTCAGGAAAGTTCCCTAATATTGCTATTTAAAACAAAATAAAATTGGTTACTATTAAACCATACAATTACATGTATCAACCAATTCACAAGTAAAACTTTTAGCTTAACATGATAGCATTTAACATGCCTTTATTCATGCAACTCTTGATGTTTTTAGCAAAAAATGCTTCTCATTCTTAAGCAGTGCTATTCTCTTAGAATTTTCTCCTCATGTGTTTCTTTTCTATTTGACCTGTTGAGAAAAATGATTAAAAAAATTAAACTGGTTTATTTGGGGCTGTGTTTCATGCGCAACATTAATGCAAAGCAGTATATCTTATCTCTATATCTTGAACATTTTAAAGTAAGTTATTATTATATGCTGTTAACACATAATCTTGTCTGATTTTAGATATTTTCCATGTGAAGTAGAATATTGAATGTTTCTTTTTTTTGGAAAGTGATGAATGACGGGCAAGGAATAAGGGGAGAAGAGTATCTCTACAATACTAACCATAACTATTATTCATCAATGCTTTGCCGCTGGCTTAATTCTTAATACTGGATAGGCAAATGAGTTTACAACATTGTGGAAATTTATAGCAGTCGCCCAATATCTCATTTTGTCAGAAATTATGGTTGTATTGTTATTGCTGTGGAGTTTAGCCGATGCATACATGTTGTTGTTCTGAAGTTAACCCCCACAGCACCAACAGACCCTACTAAATGCCTGTAAAATAAGGGGAAATGTACTTAGCAAGATATTATTATTGCAGGTTTATGGGTGATGATACCCAAACATATTTCCCCACATTCTATAGAATTTGTGGCACATGTAGCATTATTCTTTGAACTAATAGATTGTCATGATGAACAAAATCAGAAACCAAAGATGACAAACATGAAAATTGAAATTAAATGTGGAAGAAATTTCTGACAAAATGGGAATTGGAAAGGATAATAAACCCTGTTCTCAAGAAAATATTAGGTGTTCAAAGCTTTTGTGTTGTGTATCCCCAGGTTATTTACATGTATGCAGTGGTAAAATGCAGCAAATGTATTTACTTTGCTACTGGTATTTCTTCAAAGTAGAGCCTGCACATCATTCAATTAAGATTTGATATTCAAATGACTTTCATTCTTTTATACTAAGCCATGGTTGTATGAAGTAAATATATTAGTTAATGTGTGTCATATTAGTTATAAATGCCTTATAAATGCACTGTTTTTTTTTAAAATAGAAAATGCTTATTGATATACTTGTGCATGTTGCTTTAAATGAACCTCTTCGGGGTGCGACAAATCCTTTCGGATGGAAGGTCTGGACTGAACAATTCAATACACTCAAAGTTATAATGGAAATCTCATAACTGTAAGGGCTTGTATGTACTATACTTTTGACATTTGAAAACTGTTTCTTTGCATTTTGCAAACCAGACATTCATGTACATATAGGTTCTAACTATTTAAATGCAAGAAGTTTATATTTTGGACAGTAATATTTACATTTCCCACACATGATATAGGATTATTTTTCTTCTAGCCAATCCTCTCTTTGAAAAAAAAAGGGGAGAAAAGGAAGAAAGTACTTAAACTGGATTCCTAAATCCTGGAAGTGTAATTCATATTTCCACACGACTACTACTTCGTATCTTAGACATCCCAGCAAGAAGACCGACTCCAAACCGACACCAGTGTGGCATTACATTAATATTCAGGTGTTGGTCTGGAGTTGGTCCCACTGGTGTGTCTGAAATTAAACAATTTTCTTGGCCAGAGATGTAAAGAATTTTTCATTTCTGATTATTCAATCACATACAGGCCTGCTGCAGTATTCAAAATTATGATGAAGGTGAAAAGGTTCTATAATGTGGAAGAGACTATGTAGTTGGTGTAACGCCCAAACAGGCACTCACTTGTATAATTTTACATACAGTTAATGCCTGTTTGGCTCTCCACACTGTTCAGAGGCTTCTCTGTGTCACTGGTTTATATCCAAATTATTTTCCTGTATGTACTACATGGAAACATTCTATCTCTTCTGTTGTAGCTTGATTTGCATAAAATATACATTCATTTTAGATCAGTATGCATTTTGTTTGGATCTATGTGCAATCAGTCTTTAGCAATGATAACAGTAATAACAAGAGATACCAATGTAAACTAAAACAGGAGTTTCTTCCAAATAGAAAATTGTATAAAATATCATTTGCGCCAAACCAGAATGCAAATTGTGATTGGTCTTCACCAGGCCTTATCATTCGGAATTGTCGTACCCTGCTTTGTATAAGTCGCTCCTATTATAATCTGTTATTCAACCAACCTATTTCATTTTTTTCCCCCTCAAGACCAATATGGCACGTAGCATATAAGTAGCTTGCGTGCTGTTGAATTGTTGCATGACGATACATTTAGTCCTCTAAAGTATGAATTATTCTAGAACAGATCCAAGTATGGGAATGCTTTATTGATTTCTTTTCTTCCATCAATGCTGTAATGTATGGGATATTAAATTAAGTATACTTCATCAATCATGTGCCTGTCTCTGTTTATTTGTAAATGTCAATAGTGTGTTTTTTCAGTAGAATTTAAAACGATGGATTTTAGAACACAAAAATTCCATGATGGGTTTTCAAATTTATGGGGGGGGGG
>CALNVZ010002100.1:61915151-61926084 GCA_940671915.1 Paracentrotus lividus | reverse complement strand
AATGAAATAAATGTTGTATGGCAAACATGTATTTTAATGGTGCTACAAAATGGAAGTGTGTACAGCACTGCCCTACTTTGACAAAAGGAGGCAACTGACATACTAACCAAATTTGAATTTTTAATGTTTTCATTTTTTTTGTGGTGCCATCTTTTTGCAGTCCAAATTTCATGCCTCAATGTTTATCCATCTTTGAGATATTCAAGGTAAGACATTAGGAGATTACATTGACATCAATGTAAATGACGGACACATTTTGCCCTTTTGCAGGAAATGTCACTTTTGTCAGTTGCTTCCTTTTGTCAAAGTACGGCAGAGTAGTCCTTTACCTTTTATTCATCATACATCGAATATGCATACGAAACCAAATTGTCACATTAGTTATTTTATCTATACCTATATACATAGTGTGCCCTACTCTCAGCTGCTTTACAAATTAACACAGCATGTGCTGTTAAACCATCGTGACTTTGGTGACTAAGCAACAGTTTTTTGGTTATCACTTTCCAAACTTCCCAATTAATTGATGCAGGAAGTTGGACATCCTATGCTGGTGTTTTGACACCTGCTTTGGACCTTTCTGGCCCTCTGACAGAACCCCAAAAGGTCTTGTGCATGCTCTGACACACATTTAACGTGCAAAACAAAAGGCAAGTAGACAGCTCCATTTTTTTTTGGGGGGGGGGGTTGAAAATGGGCAATACAAACTAAATTAACCCCTCCCCCCCAAAAAAAAAAAATAAATAAATAAATAAAAAAAAATGATTCTTTAAATAATTTTTTTTTTTAATTTATTTTTTGCAACATGCCCCTACTTTGGCACATATCCTAACTTGGGATCTTTTGATATGCTACCCCCTAAAAAAACAATGGGAGGACATTCCGTTCCCCCGATTGATGTCCATATGATTGTAAGAATGGGGATGGTGATTATAGACATCTAACCTCGCATTAACAGGCTCCGCCCCTGTAGATTTGGAAAAAGATAGGGGCATGGCTCGGACGTCATTTTGTAGGGGCACAGATGACATTTTTCTTGAATATTTGATTATTCTATCAATACAATATCGATTAATATGCTTATATTTTATTCCACAAAATAGAGGCACATCGCATTGATCAACGACGTTAATGAAGGTTTAGGTCCCCCACCCCCCTCCCACTCAGACAGTAAACCGTACGAGCATGCTCGTTCCCGATTTCTCGGGGGAAAAGCAAAAGGGGTGTATTATTTTTAGGGGATATAGCTCGGGAGAAAAAAAATCCTGAAAATTATTTTAGGGGTACTTTTCAAATCTCTCCAGTACAATCCTGTATAGGGTCCCAAATATAGGTATTTGAATTCTTATCTGGTCCAAAAGCTTGTATTAGTTTTGCTGGCTTCTCCTCCAAACGGCGAAAGGGGTAAATTTTGCTGGCTTTCCCTCCAAATTAAATCCGTGATAGGAAGGGGGGGGGGTAATTTTTAATGGCATCCCTTCCAAAAGCTTCAATTAAGTGATAGGGTCGAATTCTCTGAACCCAATTTCCATCTCTAAAGAGGGTATCCTCTAAGAATCTGGAACAAGCAGACGCTTATGGTTAAACACCTGAGGGGGGCTGGGGGGGGGGGAGGGTTGGATAGCAGGAGGGTTCTCAGAAAAATATAGAACACAGAAATGTTCATATAAGCACTAGACAAATTTACTTTACACTGATTGGATAGGCCTACCTTGGAGAGGTTAGAAAAATGGACTCCGCAACTGAGTCAGTGACCCCCCCCCCGCAGTCAGTGGACCCCCCTCCCCGATCGGAAGCTCTTACCGCACGTGGCAACCCATCATCGTCTCTCACATTGATATTCCTACCCGGTAAAGAGCCTTGCCGTGATAAGACGGCATTTAAGGCCATTTTTATAAACAAATATTTCATTTTGCAAAGCTGTATAGTTATCCTAGTAGTTTTTTTACTCGCATGTCAAACTCTAAATGTACAGGACCTAGTATATTTTTTACTTTTGAGGTACAGGCATAAATTATATCTATATAGGTGATGGGTCTGTTTTCTAGTGGGACATTCTCATTGAATTTTAGCGAAATGGAACATGTAGGATGGTTAAAATGTCCCACCAGTTTCTTTTCTACAGCATTTGTCATTGATGTTTTATAGAATGGCACTCCCATCCCCAAGAGCCCCCCACCCCCATCCCCACCCCAACCCCCATGCCTCGCAAACCTCCTCTTCTCTCTTAGAACTCAAGATGGCGACATTGCTCTATACGAGGTAAATAAACGATTCGCTCGGATTTCAGTGTGTTGCATGAGATATATCGATAGCGCGCGCTTGCATATTTATTGCATGCATGGTATTATACGGTATGGTTGCATGATCTGAGCTAGCTGCAAATTCAATTGCATGAGTTAATTTTGCACACACAGCATTGAGATTTTCGACCGGAGCTAGCTAGCTGAGTAGTTTGCTGAGCATGCAAATGACGACAGACGGTAAGCCAATTTGTCGAATTAAAGTTAGAATGTAAATTTTAAAGAGTCGAACATTTTATGATTTTGTATAGACTGGTATTGTATTGTAGACGATGTGCGTTTTACCACCCAAACATTGCCAAATATTAAATTGCCAGGCATCGTCCGAGTGCCCGAGTGGCAATGCCATTTTTTCCATTTGCCAAGGCAATGGCAATGTTGGTATGTATGCGAAGCATTTTTATTTTTAAAATTTGTTTTGGGTGTCTGTAATTTATGTTCGATCTGTACTAGGGCCTAATGTAAAGGGCTAATAGATCTAACTGTTAGGTCTAACGTTAGACTAACTGTTAGTAGATCTAGACTCTAGATCTAACGTTAGTAATAGTATGAAGGAAGTGCCTAACGTTAAGTCTACGCACCTAAAATTTGACCTCGATTTCAATCAATTATTTTCACAGTTTTTTGTATCAAAATGGATTGTTGAGGTTAAGAATAAGATTGAAGGTAACTATAGACAGCGCTGGCGCCGAAGGCGACAGCGCTGTAGAAGGGATTTGCTCATTTACGTTGAATATTGATTGGTGACCTTTTTGAAGGGTCGACCCGGAAGTAGAAAAAATCGCTGTGCTTTTGAACAGCAGCACATACGGCCCGCTAGAGCCGCCTGCTCTAGCCGCCTAGCTAACTTGCTAGCAGACGGCGCTCGCGACCGGGGGTCTATATATCGCCATGTACCGTACCTGCGATATGAACACAAGTTACGTGTTTGGAACTGATTTTTGCCTTCAAATATCAATTACTCATTGTTATGACAACATAAATATGTGGAAGAACCTATCTGCTCTTGTATTCTTGGAAGTTACATAAATTCAATGTGAGTATCATTTAAAAAAAAATATATTACTTGTGAGAGATTCGGGGTATACCAGCCCCACAACTAATCATCCGTCAGTTTCCGTCGCTTCGCGACGGGGACTGGTCAGTTTAGATTGAAGGTTGATATTAGTTAGGGGTTTTGTTCTATGAAATTCGCGCATTTATGTCGGTGCGCCGCAGACAAAGGCACTGCGCAGACTTAAGCACTATTATCATACAACAATGTTACTTAACAGTTAGAACTTGACTTTTCTTTCATTTATCCTGAGCGAGGTACGAAAATGTTATTTAAAATGTAGATCTAGATCTACACTTAAATTATACTATTATACTGTAGATTCTAGAGTGTAGATTCTACCTAAAGATTTGTGAAAACAGAATTTGCATGGTGAATTTAAAAAACATATTAATTACTGTGTCTGTGAATAGATGATTTTTAGTTGAAAAACTTCTTTTTGCCACAGGCACAGGATGGCAGATAGCATCTAATTGAGCATTTGACCACCAAATAGATTTCTACCCCCCAAGTGCCAGCCACCACAGGAGAGTTTGTCAAATATCAAATTGATTCCTCAGAATCCTAGTTCAATCTTGTCTTCCTTTTTTACTCTTTCATTAAATTTTTTTTTGTTGGATATTTTATATCGATAGTGCAACATGAGAAGATCAAAGATAAAGCCAAGTATCAACTTGGCATCCAGACGATCGGTGTCTACTGCATCCCAACCTAAAGACAAAGGTACCGTTGGAGCCCCACCAACAGCACCAGATGCTGCTCCTAAGCCATCACAGGAACATGAGAATGATCATCAGAAGCCAAGGGAGAGAATATTGAGCCAGATTCAGAAGACAGATGCTGCCTCAAATAAAGAGGTGAGATGGGGGAAAAGGTGTCTGTTGATTTTTCTGTATCCACAGTAAGCCAACTATCTTTACAGGGTCTATTCTCTTTTAGGGGAATGAACCCCTCAGAGAAATTTGGCTTCAATGAATGGAGATAAACCAAACAAACATATTGGTGAAAGTTTCAGAAAAAGTAGGCAATGATTAAGAGAGATATGAATTTTTACAATTTGAGATCACTTATGGTATGGAGATCCTCCAATTGGCAACGCGACCATGATTTGGTATGTAATGCAGGGAGAACTTTCCTATTTCTATAGTACACATTTTACTAAAATCATCTTTTCCCCTAATTCTAAAGGTAGAATAACTTTAGAATCTTTTTTTATGGGATGACATGTAAATATATGAAACATAAATAAATCATGACCACAAAACTGTTCTATTATTAGAATAGCAAAAAGGTGACATTTGGAGTAGTTTTTCCGTACATCATATGGGGAGTTCTCCCTGTATGACATCAAATGGTGACGGCGTTTACAATGGGAGATTTCCTATGTCATCAGAGATCTCAACTTTCAAATACTCATAACTTTCTTATTATTTATCTGATTTTACCAAATCTTCACTGATGTGCTGAGTTGATTTTTCTGTATCCACAGTAAGCCAACTATCTTTACAGGGTCTACTCTCTTTTAACAAAAATGAAGCCTCATTTTTTATTTTTTAGAGAGGGGGGGGGGGATTCATGATTAAACTAAAGTTATATGTTGAATAGTGCTCAACATCATTAATATTTGTTAATCCTATGAACGAGGTAGTAATACTGTAAAGCATTTGAGCCTTTATGGGGAAAAGCACATTATAAAATAATAGTTTTATTATGATTATCATTATTAATTAAAAACTTCAAGAAATGTCTACAAACCTTTTTCAATGGCTTGTTAAAATCATCTTCCTGGATACACAACATGTCCAGACCTACAAAAAGTTGGTACTGTATATACAGTATGTACATGTACAGTTTACAATTTGTCTTGCATGTCTCTTGAGCATGCCAGATACAGGGGACGATGTTTTTTTGCTAATTTGAATTAAATTCTTTTTACAGCTGTCCACTATATCCACTTCATTTAGCGTGATTGAATTAATCGATCGTTGTAATACAGGTCATGTCTGACCCTTTGTGACCCTGTTGATGATGTTTTTCCAAATAGCTCTGTCTTGATTGAATGGATAATTTTATGTAGGGTTCTGTTGTGGGGTGACAAGACAGTCTTTTGATCATACTATGTTTTATTCTTTCGCAGGCTTCAGGTCTCATCACCGAGGTAGCCCCAGTACCTGCCTCTTTACCTCTGCAGGACACAACGCAACAACAGGATAGTGCTCCCCAACCTGCCAACGTACCAAAGGACAGTGGTGAACAATCTACAGATGGATCCATTCCAATGACAGGAGGATCATCACCTCCGTCTGAAGCACAGGAGACTTGTACCAAGAACTCATCGGCTGTCAAGAGAAAAAGGTTTTCAGCAGTTCCCAATCTTGGTCAGCCAAGGTTACGACCTTCTGGTCAAAGGTCAGAGGCCAAAGCAGCTAAGGCATCTTCTGAGGTGAACAGTCACCAAGAGCAGAAGGAGAATGAGGAAACGGTTGATGTTGTAAAGAGACCACCACCTGTTCAAAGGGTACTGACTGTTCCAACAGGTAACAAAAAAGGTGAGTTTTATTAAGAAATGAGAAAATAAATTATTCCCTCCTTCTAAAAAAATAACCCAACAAATGGTCAAACAATACACAAAATGTGATTGCATTTTGAATTAAATTGAATTTATTTGATATCATCATGTAAGAGTACACAAAATATTTTGTGATTGTGATGAAAGAAATTGATTAATGTGCACAGATTTAATAGGTAACAAGAATTCATGAGACTAGTGTAATTCATCTATAGTCAGACTGTCGCAATGGCCATGGGTATTCATTGTCTCAGATAACATTAATAAGTTTTGAACTAAAAATCCATTGCTGAATGGAAGGATGATACATAATGTGAAAGACGCAATGATTAAATATATTTCTTCACATATTCCTTCTTAGCAGTGACCATTATTTTTATGCCTCTGCCACCGAAGGCATTATGTTTTCGGGTTGTCCGTCCGTCCGTCCGTACGTCGCGCTCGCTCCCTGTTTTTCCGCTTCTCGCGATACTTGCCAAGAACCCGTTTGCCGGATAATTCACTTTTCATAATCGAGCTCATGTATGAATATCGCGTAGGACAATGATCTGATAGACTTGGGGTCATAAGGTTCAAAGGTCACAGAGCGTCCATTGTATGCATCGAAAATGGCTCCGTTCTCGCTATAACTTAAAAACCCGTTTGACGGGCTGTACTTCGAAACCCTTGCCGGTAATGTGTTGCCTATGGGGAGGGGAAAATGAACTGCCCATTAGATTTTTCAGGGTTATGAGGTCAAGGTCAACAGTCACAGATGCATTGTATACATGAAATGGTTCGTTCTTCGCATAACTTAAGAACTTGTGTGCGGGTCAACTTCAACTTGCCAGTACATGTGTGATATCGGGAGGGGCAATGAACCCTGATTAGATTTGGGCCGAGCAAAGGTCAAAGGTCACCGAGGTTCTGCACTATACTTAAAAATTAGTTCTGTTTCGTGTGTACTTCAGAACTGTGTAAGGCCACTCATCTTCAAGTTGCCCCGGTCATATGTGCTTACTGGGCCACGGAAATGAATGCATGATTTAGGTCATGAGCGTCAAGTTCAAAGGCCAGGAGGACATTGTGTACGTGCAAATGGCTTGTTCTTGCGCATCTTCGACAGTTTGATGGATGAACATTCAATTGGGTCATGTGTGATTATGTAGGGACATGAACTTTATATTTTTGAGGTCATGAAGTCAAAGGTCAGGGTTCACTGAGTCATTGATATACATGAAATGCGCGCTTCTCTGCCTCGCTCTTCCTGACCCGCTCCCATGGTCAACTTCAAATTGGGTCATGTGGAGGAAGATGAACCACTGATTAGATTTTGAGGTCCAGGAATCAAAGGTCACCTGTGCATTTATGTAAATCGACTCGTCTTGCTGAATCTTGAAGGGGACCTTGACAGATCAACTATATCATGTTTATTTTCTTATCACTCAGTAGCCTCCTTCCTGAGTTTGGGAAATATTCTAGTGTATACACCACTTTATAGATTTTGGGTTCAATATCTCAAGATGTCATGACCTATAATGGAGTAATATCAACATGGATGCCTTTTTTTTTCCGATGTGGCAATACGGAGGCATGCCTTCCGACCGTGCGCGGTCGAAGATTCATCTAGTTTATTAATGAAATTTGTCAATCCTTACATTTGTTTTATTGATAAGGTGGGGCAACTAGTCCAGCAATCAAAGCAAAGGAAACAGAAGCACAGAAAAGTGCCGCTGTCAAGAAGACTGTTGAAGTAGTGTCTGTGCCAAAAATACCTAAAACATCCTCAGCTCTGACTACCAAGACACCAGAGATACAAGTACCTGGGGATAGTAAAACCTCTGAAGTGGATGGCAAAAAGAGTGGTCTTCAAGCTAATGTCTACAGCAAGAAATTGAAAGAATTGAAAGACCAAATGAATGAAGAGGTTTGTATAATTATGCTTATTAGTCAAATGATTCAAGGCCATTTGGAAAATGCTTTGAAATTTTCTTTGATATTTGAAATCTGCTATCCAAAAACCATTAATTATTATTTGTGAAAGCTGGATATATTATGAGGATAACTTGCAAACAAACATACCAGAATGTCGCTGCATCTCATGTGTTAAATGTCCAAAACAACCCGATTTAACTTAATTTCTTTTTTAAATGTCACACTAATATTTTACATGTACAATAAATGGTGATGGGCATTTTATTGTTTTGTTGGATAGGGTATGAAAAAAATACCTGCTTGCGACAAATATTCATATGTGTACTTGTTGATCTGTTTTTTACCGCTGTTATTCTTTGGTTATGCATACTTGCTCACCTGTTTGTTAAATACAAAAACAGTTATTGAATGATATTCAGTTTTATTGTAAAGTGCGTGAATGTGGAGCACACTATTTTTCTACATGACTGTTTTGGCACAATACAGAAAGGAAGGTGTCCTGTGTACCATAGGCATGTGAGACAGTACAGTAAATGGTCATTCCCTGAGTTTAACGTTCAACCAGTATTGTATGTCAGTGGATCAACTGAATAAGGGTTTGCTTTATGTTCCATCTTCTATCTTTATGTTCTTAACTATGAAACCATGCTATCATATTAATATGTTCGTTCTATTTCTAGACTCCATCAAAGAGAAGAAAGCGGCACGCAAGAAGCACCAGTCCTGACCGAGCCAAGATGACCATGGGAGATTTGATCTACTATAATCCAAGAACAAACCCGATGAAGTAAGAGATAAGCAGAATTAGAATAGATTTCTTACGTTAAGACGCTATATCTCATATTAGCTGTGCTGATGTTTACATTAATCATTATCCAAAGGACTGCTGGTAAGACCAGCTGTCTACAATTATCTAATGTTACCTGAAGTGAAAATTGTATGTAGCTGTACAATCAATGTTCGTTACATATTTAGAACGCTATGTTCTTAGAATCCACTGCGCTCCTTGTAATAGAATAACCCAAAACCCTGTTGTATTAGTGCAGCTGCACATGCCTATCAGTTATAAGAGATAGGGTTGTAAGAATTCAATTTTACTTTTCCCTTGCACATACAGAATGATATAAAATTACTATCAATTCATGAGATTGTAGATTAAGTTTAGAAATGTCATTTCAAAATACCATTTATTTCTGCCCATTTGTGTGTATTTGTATCAAAATTGTTGAATATAGATATCTAAATATTATTGATGATAATACTGTTGTGTAATTCTCAATTTTGCAGGGTGTCCGAAGCAGATAAGCAGAACAAGAAGGCAAAGACAGAGACTACCCAGAAGAAGAAGGTCACATTTAAGTATGTTTATCAACCTTACATTAATGTCTTTCATTATAACTATGCAATACGCAAAGCTGTTGGAGAGTTCTTGTAGTGTCGGAAAATACATTGTGATGGAATTATACAAAATTTATACTGGATAACCCAAATTGCAAATATATATATTTTACCTGCCGAAAGAGTTTGGTAGAAAAATTATCATAGCTGGGAAATGTGTAAATACATTAAGGTAGACTACCGATCATATTGCATACTCATATTACATACATATATTACACACATTACATGGTGTGTTGATAATGTACAAAGGAGAGCGGTATAATTTCATTATAATGTCTTCCACAAGTATTTGTATGCATAATAAACATTTTAGAATGAGTTTCAGTTATCTTGATTTCAAATTCCATTACTAGACTTTAAGAATGTATTTTAATGTTGGTAGGGTTGAATGGCAGATTTGGATTAATTTCCTGTAAAACTTCTCACATACATTATAAAACAGGTATTACACAGTTGTTTTCTTTCTCCAAGAGACTGTAAATATATATAATTTTTTCTCCAATACTTCATGCTAGAGATCATTGGACATAGTTCAAAGAAGTTCGAGATAAAAGCCTTCCACTTTCCTTTAAGCCATGTAAGCAGCTAATGATCAGTCTGATTAGATGATTTCTTTTGATGATTAATTTTATCTTTTCCTGGCTTCTCTTTAAGATATACATAATTATACGTAATGTGAATGACAATAGTAGTGCTTTAATTATACCCTCAGGAAATTAAAGCCCTTTGAAATCTGACCATTTATGTTTCTATACCGTGTAGTGAAGAGGATCAAGTAGAGGACATTGACGATGATACCTCATCTACTGGCACTATGGCTCCTCAGGTCAAGATAGGACCTGATGGTGAGATCATCATCGATCAGACAAGCTTGTATGTTGAGGCTTCACCGGTCAAGGCCTTTGACCCCATGGACAGCGAGGTCGTTCATGAAGATTCCTCCAATACAACCTACTCTAGCTTCTTGAAGCGCAAACGCACCGCTGCATGGACAGCTAAAGGTAATATAGGTTATTTGTTTTTTAGAAAATTAGGATTGTACTGAAGATTGTACTGATTTTAAATACATGTACTTCATACTGAAATCAGATAAGAATACTGAAGGTTACGTTAAGAATTGATGTCCAAAGTTCCAGTTTATGTGTCAGTGTGAAAGTGCAGAATTTCAGCCTTGACTAAACTGAATGCTCTAGTGATAGTTGACAGCTCTGGGTTTGGCATCTCAAAGGAGCTGGTTTCAGTAAGTGAGCAAACAGAGATGAAGAAAGCAAGTTGTTAGTTCCAAACAATAGAACGTGTAGTCAAATGTGTCCATGATCTTCCATCTTAAAAGGACCAATAATTAGCAAATTGCACAAAAGAGTAGGAATGGGAGAATTAGGTTTTTTACTGCATTGGCTATAATTGTGTTTGAAATTGATTTGATTTGATTTATTCATCATCAATAACATGGTCAGTGATTACAATATTGAGATACATGATGAAAGGTATATAAATGAATACACTAATAATACTCAAATGAATACAGATGATGAAAAGGAGCCAAAAATAGCACATGTGCTAGTGGAGTCTGGCTCCTGTTCTTAGCACACACTTGACAAGAGTAAATATATCATTGTATAACAGAAAAATAATAGAACTTAACAGAAAGTATACATGCTGAGTAGTACCCCAGCATGACTGCTACTGCAA
>CALNVZ010002100.1:61872506-61913392 GCA_940671915.1 Paracentrotus lividus | reverse complement strand
CCCCCCCCCCCCCCCGGGCAGATTGGGGTTAAGTAAGCCTATTTTTGCTGAATTAATCTATCATTCATGAACTTTAATTTGTGCTTTAACTTGATGCTTAAAACTTGAGTTGTGGAAATAATAAGTTTTTGTAAAGGTTATTCCAGTCCATTCAAAAATGTTAAGGGACCACCTCTATCAGTGCCTTGTACTTTTGTATTAACTAATCCACAACTTGTGAGATAATTTTGAACATACTTTAACCCTTTTTCCTCTATCAGGTGAAATGAATGATGATGACCTTGCTGATGATGTGGAGGAGCAAATCCCAGAAGTGGCTGATGTTGCAGAAAATGGCTCGTTGTCTAGTGTCCAGGAAGAAACGGAGGAACAAATCAACCTGGAAAATATCCTAAGCACAACTAGATCAGGACGTCAGCCAAAGGCTCGAACCTCCTTCACCATTCAGATTCCGCCCAAAGTGAATCGTAAAAGAACTAGAGCATCTCCAAGTCAGAATCCAAATGCCCTCAAGGTCTTTGACGACTACGCCAAGCATCGCATTCAGCGTCTACAGAGTGAGCATGAAGCCACAATGACCCTGAAGAGATTAGCTAGGAACGAGGTCGCAAGAGATCCAGAGGAGGAATCGGAAGATGGCAGGAGTGACATGACGTCGGATATGATGAGCGAAGTTGGAAGCGAGTTTGGAAACAACGAGGTGGAGGGCATTGAGCATCCAGGACTGACCAACAATCTGCAACCCATGAGAGTGTTCCAGAGGAACAGTCCTTTAGCAGCTGGACCATCCAGCAGCCAGTTGACTGCAGGTGGTAGTGGCGGGGGTGTTGGTTTTAGTTCCCCTGAAAGTATTAACGATCCTTCAGTTAAGAAGGTTACCCTCATGATCACTACACCGGATGGTAAGCAAACACTGGTACAGGTCAATCTGGCATCCGATGAAGAGGTTGCCCTTTCAGGTGCAGGGTCACCACAAGGGGAATCCAGTGAGGCAAGATTAGGAGCTGGAGAAAATGCTCATAATTTACCGAGAGCGGGAGCACTACAGATGCATGCTGGTGGTTTTCGTTCGCCTCAAACAAGTTCACATCAGTTGTCTACCCCTGCGAGAACTCTCACAACCCTCGCTAACGTGTCTTCACCTTACCAAAGAGACTCGCCCCAAAATCAGAAAATTCGAACACAGTTGTCCACAGGAGAAACTCAACCATCAAAGCAGTCCAAAAATGTGACCGTGGCGAAAATTGTTGATGGAAAGATAGTGTTCTGTCCTCCGCAATCAGAAGCATCTTTACCATCACCTGGCGCAAATAAAACAGTCAAATCCAGCCCATCAGTACATAGGGGATCGTCCTCTTCCCCTCATATACCACATCAACAGAGTTCTAATCATTCATTACAAACTCATGACGGTCCCGAGAGAACATATGTCAATGTCCCTAAATCTACAGCCGCGACCTCGACCGTAATAGAACAACCAGCTGCAGAAGCGCCAACTATCCCCATCATCACAGAGAACATGTCTACAGATAATTTGCTGACCGTAGGCTCCCTTCCTGACCTTGATATGAGCATGACATTCGCAGGGAACCTTGGTATGGTCGCCTATGAAGAGAGTATTGAGACCATGGGGGATCATATAGTTGCTCAACAAGTCAACGTAGCCAGTAGTGATGTCGATGGTGTGGTACCTCGGCAGAAGCGTAAACTGAAATCACATGAACCTTTCATTCCACCTATCAAATGATAAAAGATTACTTGTGTCTCGTGTGCTTGTTGTGAGTTGCTTCAGTTGGGAATTCATATGCTCTTTTTATTTCTTTCTCTTGGAAAGGAAGCAATTATTTTCCCTTTTAGATTTCTGTTCCCCCTTTATTTTAATATCTCTTTATTCTCTTCATTTCAATATTTCTTTATTCTTGTCATCTCAATATTCCTTTGCTAACTTTAAGCATTCAGTTAAATTCATGCAGTACTGAAAAATTCTTTATGTAGGTAAAGTGACCTCAAAGTGAACACAAAGTTGAGTTCTCCGAGTGAATCCCTGTAACAAAATAAATAAATGATATTTATTTAAAATTAGGGTTTGATTTAATGACCAAGTTCATGAGAACACAGTCCATTCCCATTGTAATGAGCACAAATACACCAGGATTTTGTTATGTGGCAGTTCTCCTCCCAATGTTATACAGTCACGTATAAGCTACATGTATGTGGTCCATGTATTTAGTAGGAAGAAATATAGGTAGTCGCAATTGGCTTGGTCCTTAGCATCTAGTTACGACAGAAGTGGACTGTATTGGTTCTAAATACTTGCACCAATTGTGTAGTTTATATAGTGATTTCCATCATTCCATTAATCCAGAAGATTTTCTGTTAGTGTTAGAATGTCAGACTCTATTATATCTGCTGACTAAGTAGAGTCATCTTTTAATTTACCAAGTTAAATGATTGGGATCATTGAGTATTTCTGCCTATTTTTTTTATTTACTTATTATTTTATTTTATTTTATTTTTTGTAATGAGGGGTGGGATATCAAGAATAATTTATATGGTGAGCAACCTTGGCCAAATCAGTTTTAATGAAACACTGATTTTTATGGTGAAGTATAGTGAACATGATAAAAGAAATGATTTCCAGAAACAAATTTACTTACAGGCATCTACAATCTTTCCTCAACCCTTATAGATTTTTTTATAATGGTGTTCATAGATGATTTCTGTACCAAAACCAGTGACTTAATACAGCCTAGCCCTGTATTTTTTTCACACGTTATAAGTCTCCAATGTTTTTTCCAACGATCGTGATCATTATATGCACAATGCGTGTGTGCATTATTATCTTGATTGTTGAGAAGCACATTATCATGACAGATATTATATGGTAATATTAATATATAACAATGACCACATTATTAGATGATAAATGGAAACCAGAAACACGTTGTTAAAATTCATGTATTGATTTGGCATCTTCTGATTTTGTAAAGCAATTTAATTATATTGTGCAAAGTTGCTTGAACTTACGTAAGTTTTGAAAAGAAATATAGATCACAAATTATCAGATGAAGTTTGATTGACAGGTTGTAGATTACACAGGAAATACCATGGATGTAAAATTCACACGAGTGTTATGCAGAACAATGGGAACTCATTAGTTGTAAATTACAGCAGGTTGAAATGAACATGATATTAACTCTGGAGTTATTTCTGAGCTAGAATCTATAAACGAGTAAGAATGTGTAATCTACAATAAGCCCTGTGATTTTGAAATGGAGGTCATATAGGTTACTCAAATGAAAAATCTATTTGAAAAGTATTGTTTGAAATATGTTTATTTGTTTGTACCCACCATCAAAATTTGCAAAGGGACTATAAAATGCCAACGGGCTCCTATGTGTGTATGTATGGTTGTCTGCGCTCAATCACAAAATACTACTCCTTCGTCTGTAGACTAATTTTCATTTGACACGAAGTTTATAGAACTTCTCTGATGAATTTTGTAATCTTGTCTTAAACATTATTTATGCTACTTAATGCAAATTGATTCCAATATTATTTGTAAGTGCTTTTTCTTCTTCATCTGTTGATAATTTGAATTTTGCTAATTCCATTTGATAGGACTACATGATGAGCACATCACTTTGAAATCTTGTCTTAAACATTATTTATGCCAATTCAAAAATTTACACCATTCCACTGAATGATCTACACTTCCGATGGGAAAAACATTATCCATTATTTGTGTAATTTGTTCATTAGAGAAGTAGCATTTTTTAAATCTTTTTTTTTTTTCTTTTTTTTTGTTATGATTTTGGAATAAATAATGTTTATAATTCTGTGTAGAGGTTGTGTGTGCCATATGTAGTCCTATTAGATGAAATGACAGAAATAAAAAAGTTGTTCAACTGATGAAGGAGAAGTAGCATTTTGTTATTGTTCTTGGGTGGACTGGTGGACACACAAACGTAGCGGGCCCTTTTCACAAGCCCCTTCCAAACTTTGATCAGCATGGAATATCATATGGTTCCTTTATAACTAATATCACTGCTGAGGTGTCTTTATTAGCAACTTGTCAAGTTTTCCCAATGCAAAGCATCATATTAACAAAATTAACATTTTTACTTCAATAAAGTTATTTGTATGTGCCGTAATCTATAGTTTAGATTTCATAAATTTGTTATCAGAAGGCATCTGAATAACCCCAAGGCGAAAAAAAAATCAGTTTGAGAAATAAAATTTGACAATAAAATTTCAGTAAACATACAAGGGCTTGGATAACATAAAGTGTTGAAATGTCTGGTGAGAAGTATTGACATTATGTTTATGCAGAAAAATCTATGCATCTTTTTCATTAGATTCTTGCAACGTCTTTGAACTTTTCTTTTCTTTTTTATGGCATATCCTAGAATGGTATTTGTTTTATTACAATTTCTTTAAAATTTTTATTTTATGGAGAAAAAAAAAACTTTCCCAGAGTTCAGTGTAAGCCTATATATTTTTTAAAGAATAATAATAATTATGTCATGATTTCTTGCATATTAAGTGCAATATGATTTTTTTTTATGGCATCACAATGTATGATGAATTTGAATTCTTTAAAAGGAATACCACCCTGTAGTTTGATTTAATAAAAGCAGAAGATTAGAGAAACATATTAGTGATGGTTTGATGATAATCAGTCAAAGAATAAAAGAGTTATCCATTTTCTAAGTTTTAGTGTTGTGACATCATTTGCCAGCTGCACTCCAATTAGTTGTGTGCTAAAATTTCTGCAAATGACCATTTTCTCGGAAGGATATACACTACATCATTTGTGCACTCTATTTGTTACTAGACTCATGCTTTCTTTACGAATGTGCATGGAATCTATTACTTCATTAAAACCTATAGAAAATAAGAAATTAATTTTACAATAAACAACTTATGGGAGAGCAGCATGTAAGTGATGTCACAAAATTCATAACTTTGTTATTCTTGATTGATTTTTGTCAAACATTTACAGGATGTCTCTTTCATCGTTTGCCTTTTATTGAAACCAACTTCACTTAATTGTGGACGTCCCCTTTGATTTAATGGAAAAATTGCACCTGTCAGTCTTGATGAGTGACAATATTAAATTAACTTTATTTTGATATTTACTTGTTCTCAGGCGGTGAACATCTCTGAAGCAGAAAATAATCTTTCCATGGAAATATTTTTAACATCTTACCATTCCAGATGGTGATTCCTGTGGTAAACAGGGATGTCTTTTTTTCATACTAAGATACAAATTCCTACCTTTTCAACATATTTTTGGCCCATAGGAAACACCTTTTTGTGTTCAGAAGGGCCCCTCCTAGATGATTTTCCTTTTTTTTTTTTAAATCACAGCTAATTAGCATCCATATTTGCTTCGAATCAGAAGGCCGTTAACTCCTATCTTTTAACCCACAGCAATAACCTTTCTCCTCTTATATTAGTGACGTGTTTGAGGTATTTCTTAATCAAATGTGTTCTGACTGTTCATAAACAAATCAACAGGATCCGTCATGGATATTTTTAATCTACTTATATTTTGTTGAAATACATTTACCTTTCTAATATTCTTTTTTGAAAATCTGGAAATTGGTAATGCGTTGAAGAATGTTTAATCACTGATTTCATGTGAAAAAATTAATAGTTATTTTGTATCATTTTCATTTAAACAGTTAATTGATATTAACTTTTTGTCAAAATTATGCTGGATTGAAAGAAAGAAAAAACATTGTCAGTGCCAACCTCAGGAGGAAAACAGATTTATTTATCCCTTTAAAAGAAATGGTTTACCGCTGTGGGTAGATACACATAAATTGAATTTCCTTGTGGCTCGTGAGAGACTATGGTGACAGTTCAACTTTTCTATCTCTGTATTGGATGTATCTGAAAGATTATGTATTCATATTTTTTGTTCGCATGGGTAGAAAGTGTATGTTCTACTATGCTATTTTGTCTTTAGTTTTTCTTTTTTTATTAAAGAAAAGTGATTGCTTCAATTGAAGAGAATTTCCTTGAGATGATCTTTATTTGAAAATATTGTTTGTAGAGAAAGCTGACGACAGAGAAAAGAGATTGAAACAACAAGGAGGACAGAGAGTCAGACTGAGAGGAAGAAACATACAGAAATTCTGTGGTGACAGAGGGTTAGAAAGAAAGAAATAATCAACACTTTTACACCAGTTATCACAATTAATATGGAACCAGGGACTTACTGTACACGAGGCAAATGCTTAGTCACTATAAAATCTGTTGTTTTTGTGCCTGGTATTTTTCATTGCATGCAAAATTAGGATATCATTGTCAACTATCGTATATTTCATATAGAAAGAAAGAAATAATCACCACGTTTACACCAGTTATCACAATTAATATGGAATCAGTGACTTACTGTACACGAGGCAAATGCTTAGTCACTATAAAATCTGTTGTTTCTGGTATTTTTCATTGCCATGCAAAATTAGGATATCATTGTCGGCTATCACCAAAAAAAGTGAATTATGATTGCCAAGATCAGAAATGTAACATTAAAGCTAGTTTCTATCTGGACTCTCCCGACAACAGCAAGGCCAAGATACCTCTTAATCCTTCTTGTTGTTGATGTCTGAGAAAGCGCCTAAAAAGGCATCAAGCTCATTTAGATCAGTGATAGATCCTGGGTCCAAGATGGATCAGCTGATAACTGGCGATTAGCGAAAAACACCTTACATTCTTCAGTATAGCTATATTCAATGTTATTGAGTGCAAGGGTTCCGAATATTACATGAGCGTGCAAGTTGAACCTTGATCTATTCAACGACGCGAAGCGGAGTTGAATAGATCTAGGTTAAACTTACACCGAATGTAATATTCGAACCCTTGCACAAAATAAAACATTGAATATTGCTTTTATACAACACTCGATGTCTACTGCCTGGTACTAGATTCTAAAGGTTAAGATCTAATTTCGCCTAGATCTAGCCAAAATAATCTTCAAACGTTAAAGTTAACTGTTAGATTTCATCATCACTCACCAGATATCCATGTGAAATTTAACTGCACTGAATTAACTGCACTGCGTCGCCCTCCCTACGCGCACAAAATTGGTTTAGTACGCATTGTATGCAGCGCATTCGCGCATGTATGTGTGTAATTTCAGTGTGTAGATAATCTACGTGTCATGGATCTATTGCAAGGCGTTGAATAGATTCATGGACTATTGCACGGTCTACGTCATCACTGTTCAATAGCTGATTCCGCTGAATATCATGTGACCCACATTCATCCAATCAGCTGTCAACAATCTTTGGGTGTGTTGTATAAAAGTATTTAAACCATGGTCACCAGTCAGGAATTAGCATTAGTGCAAGTTAATATTTTGGCCCTCCCGGTGACTCAAGGGCTAGATAGCCCCTTACCTTCATTTTGAAAATGAAAATGGTTCCTTAATTCAGGCAACATGCTTAGATAACTAACTTCTTGGAGGTTTGACCATAGTTCGTATCCTCATAAAGTTGTTGTATTTTTGCATACTTGTACATGCAGTCATTTCTCTCTCTTTCTCCTCCCCTCCCCCTCTGTCTCTCTCTTTCTCGCTCCCCCCCCCCCTCCGTCTCTCTCGCTCTCTTTCCTCCCCTCTCTCTCTATTGTATAAAAGTACCAATCCTGGCAATCTCCTTATTCAAAGTTTAGATGGATTTAATTTCGAAACATGGACAAACATTCTACCATCCTTTCAAAAAGCAGAGTCATTTAACTTTCTGAAATACATTTTCATAAAGTTAAAAATTGAGGAAATTCTCCCTTTAGTTCCCCCCTATCTCTTCCATCTGTTTCACTGTTAGCTTCTCACTCAATCTTGCCTCCATCCAAAATAGTTTCCTTCATCCTATACACTCTTTGCCCTCATGTCTATTATTACATGCCTCATTCTCCAGTTCTCTTTTAACCGTACAAGCACCTGCAAAACTTCATCTCTATTGCAGCCTCTTAGGCTGGGTTCACATAGAGCTATACTGCTCGGGTATTCGGCTCGTTTTCGCGAGGGCACGCGAATACCGAAAATTGAACAAGCGACATTCACTGGTTGAACAATGGCATTTCCAAAAACCGGATCACATACGAGGGAACTACTCGGAATGTCGTATAGTTGCGTTTCGTATAGTATAGTGGGAATCGCGCAAGTTCGATTTTCGTGCCGCATTTACCCACGTTCCTTTTGTTTGTACATTGCACGCATGCGTGAATCCAACTTCAAAATACCAAGTAGCCTTGTTGTATCCGCTATGTGAACCGCCGTGTCCGTATAGCGTATAGTGAAAACCGAAGAGCGATTGAACGAATAACGAATACCGTATACTTCTAGGTGAACCCAGCCTTATGAGCACGTGTGTATTTTCTTATGTCTTTTCTGCCCAAGGGATCCCATTCCCCCTCCTCCAATTTATTGGCCCAAAAAGAAAAAATTATTTATTTCAATAATCCATAACTCAATAAATCATGTTCCATAGTACCTTAAAATTATCTTTAAACAAAACCACAAAAATTAACACCACATATATGACAAAGAGTAGTCGCCGTTTTTAAGATTCTCATTTTTATTTGGAAATGACTAACACATTTTTGACAAGACAACAATGCTGTCAAGAACAAATACAAAACCAACCTTTTCCAAAATAAGATTTTCAACAACGAGTAACTCCTGAACAAGATGTCTTGGTAGTTGGCCTATACAGCACACTCTGTACTTACCAAAATATCAACAACAAAATGTCACTTTTAATTCCTTATATTTAAATGTGCTAAAATATACATAACGTTTATTTAACAACATACAATAATGGTTTTAAGAATGGCAACTTCTAAATGGCAGACAATGTCATTCAGACATGTATGGTTTTCCACTCTTTTTAAACATGCAAATGCTTATAAACTGAACAAAATAGGCCTATGCTAATGCCAGTAAGCAGCACGATTGAAAATATTAGCTGTTTTGGTTCATGTACTGTACAACAATGTAACTTTCCAAAAGAAAATTTTGTCGAACAATTGTCTTGTAACAGAAAACGAAGGAAGCCAATGATTTTACCACTTTAAAATTTAAGCCCTAATTTCCTCTTTACATTCCTATTATTAAGATCTTGTGATCTAATGGATCACTGGGCTATGGATCCACCATAGTACTACAATCTTTGGCTAGACAATGATGTGCCTCTCTGTACCCAGGTGAGCAAATGGAGACTAGTAAGGATAAATAAAGCTCAGTAAATGAAGGTGCCCTGCCGAAAATGAATGTAAATAATATACTCTTGAAATTGAAGATGGACCACACACTTATAGGAACCAAATATAAAGAAGGGTAGTCATTTGAGTGAAGTACTTTCATCAATTTGGAAACTGAAGATTCATCATCATCATCATTATTTCTGAAAGAACATTTGACTTTGGCTGATGGAATGTCCTTCAGGTGCAGAGGGGCCGATTAGTTTCTTGATAAGAAGGTATTCTAAAATTAGTCTAGAAGAAAGACTTCTTTGATGTAAATGAAAGAAAACTGAAGTAAACAGGTTATTATCCCACTAAACCCTTTTGCGTATTCATTTATTTGTTAGTTAATAGCATTTTTGAGAGCATGACAAGGTCTACTATGAATTTGTACACATTCTTTACAGCATACATAACAATGGAAATCACATGCGAATCCAACAAAGGAATCAATATCTTCCATATGATGTAATCAATAGAACCCTGTAAAATAGCACTCAAATACAAAGAAATGTTACAGAAAATGAGGCAGATTGAATAACCAGATTCAATTCATGGCAAGTTTGATATATCAAGTTAGTATCAATTGTTGATGAACACACGACAGCAATCAATAAATGAATTTTCTAATCTTATAAATATCTAAATATAGGTAGCTAAAAGTGTTTTTTCTTTCTTCTTCAATAAATTGTCTGTGCTTTAAGTACAGATAATTGTACAATATATAAAATGTGCAAAATTCAAATCTATAATTATTTTTTAAATTTATTTGAGTGCCTTTTCAGCATTCTAAATCCATTTAAAATTTGAGGGCCTTTTCAGCATTCTAAACCATTTTAACTAAAAGTTAAAATTTTAACTTTCTCTAAATACAAATAGGTTTTACCCATAATTTAAGTTTGTGCATATAGTTCTGCATCTTAAATCAGTAATAGCTATCTATCTTTCCTCTCTTTCACTTGGGGTTGTTTGTCTCTCTTTCTCACGCTTCTCTCATTCTCTCTCAACACTTTCTAAATCTATGGTTCTTTCCATGAATTTGTTTATGTTTACTCTAGATGGAGAAATTCAATTCAAGAAAAGAAGGTTAGGGAAAATATTCACCATATATTGGACAAAAATGTAGCATGAAAAATGCATGTTTAAACACAATGTACCACAAACAATCATTTCATTTAATCATTTTTCAATGTGTATGAAAATACTTCAAAATTGCATTTAATCGCTGAGCCATTTTTTCCCCACAAAGTATTTGTGAAATAATTAAACACAATATATTTAAAAATATCCCAACACTGAATTCATTGAACAGATACAATCTTTAATGTAAAATTCTTTGATAATTTTTATGTACAAACTATTAACAGCAGATTTGCATTTTTTTTTTTTAATATACCATTGTATCAACAACAAAAATGTCAACGTTAACATTTCATTCAAAGAAACAAAGAGTATAGACGTATGCTATCAACAAAATGAAAACGTAGCCCACTTGACAATAAAACCTGCTTGAATTATATATAAATATATTTATATATTTATAAAAACCAATAATCCATTGTCATTTCTGCCACTACAAAAACATGAAGAATTAAAGAAGAAACATTTTTAAAAGAGACCAATCTGGATTTCAAGTTTGATTTCTAATACTGATAACAAAATGTAATTTGTTAAGCTGCTTGGAACTCCACTTTACAAGCAGACATGAGTGTGACAATACCAGAGAACCTCTACTCTCCTCGTCACATGACAAATAAGAGAGGCGTAAGATTTCAATTTAGAGACAATTCTGATGGGTAAGATATGACCAACTGAGCTCTATATCTTGTACACTCTAGGGTCGAATAGAAATATCATAGTATGTACAGACGCTCTGATAAATATCCCTGACAGGCTCTGACTATCTCTATCATGAAAACAAACAGTTTTTACCAAAAAAGTTGCATACGATTGTTTCAAATCCTCTTTCCCACAAAATTGAACACCCAAAATGCCCTTACCCAAGGCTTATGGTATCTTCAATGCTTGTTTATGTTTCATAATATGTGAGCTACTTTCCTGCTGCAAGAATGGCCAGCCAGTCTCTCTCCGACCGTGAAAATGACCAATGTGCCGCAAATATGGGAAGCAGAAAGAATGGTTGGGGGGGGGGGGGGATTGATATGACTAGGTAGGGGGCGAGGAAGGGGTTATTTGCCAAACAATCTTGATGTCTCCTGCTCGTAATGCTCAATGTTCCTCTTCATGATATCCATGCAGGGACCAAGCAGTCGCTCAAATGCATTCACGTCCAGGACTATAAACAATCAAAGGCAAAGAAAAAAAATAAGGTACGGAAAAGGGCATAAGAATTTTAGAAAAAATTTTAATATTTATAATGCAATTCTTTATAAAAAAAGTAACATGAAACAAACAATGCTATAATTAAGCAAATAACTATAAAATAAAAGCATTTGAACACCAGTAACAAATTTCTGGGGGTGTTTCACAAAGAGTTTAATAAATAGTCTTAGATTGCCACTTAGATTAAAAATGCATCTTGTATTTAACGTGTAATCTCATTGATAGATTTATCAATGGCACGCATTACCAGAGCATATTAAGGTGATGTGTATTATACCGCACACAACTAGGAATTCAAGTGCGACTTTAAATCTACCCATCTCTTTGTGAAACACCCCCCTCGTGTCTCATCTCAGACAAGCATATATATTTTAATTTACCTTGAAATAAATAAATACAACATTAAACAAGAACCAAATGTCCATTTAATAATAGACCCTGTGCAGAAATATATTCAATTAAAAAAAAAATTAAGATCATTATTTATTCATAAAACAATGAAATATTTGGTCTTCTGGCCCAAGTACTAATATTATTTTGTTCCCTTGTGCGATATACATATGAAGAGCTCTACTCTTTAAGGAAACTGCATGTAAGCCTGTGGTTTGGAAAGGTACATTTGGGTAGTTTTCAGGAACTGATTCTTGTGGGTGGGTTGTCCACTGTACTACATAGTGTGATGATACTTACAGGCACATCGGACTTCTCCTACACCATAGACAGAGGCTGCACGGGGCTTGTTGGTCAGCAACGCCAACTCTGTAATAAAAGATTATTCATAAGTTAGTCTATATACACTATACAAATACTGTCTTTGCACTTCAAAGACAACAAATTATTATATGAATGAAAGTATGAAGTTAAGCCGGGAAACAGACAAATAATGAATGATTATAATGAATAATGGTTAATAATTCATGAATCAATAATGTGACCTTTACCAAATGTCATCATCTGAAATTGTCACAATTCTGCTTGCGCATATGACTGTAGATTGAACAAGTTCCAACTGTCAGACAACTTGTCCTTATACCCGATTTTAGCCTTTTAAATGCTCAAGTTCTTAATTGCCATCAACTAGCTAAAATAAACAATAGAAAGACAACATTTCACAACAGTATCACATAAAATACCAGAAGATGAACTGGACAAGTGCATTCTCATGAACATTTCGTTAAGATGGAAGTAGAAAGTGGAGTGCATCAAACTACAAACCATATCTTACTACAAATTGCACACTATCTCATACTTTGATATCATCAAATCCGTTTTTAATTCAAACTCAAAGAACAAACTGATGGAAAGCAAATTTTTTCCTCTTTTTTAATGCTTGTCCATGGGTAGGATACTCATTTACACTCATATTTATTTGTTTTGCTGTGTTTTTTCCTTGTGCATCTAAGAATAGAAGTTCTATATAGATAGCAATATAATTATACATGTAGATGCCTATTCTAATTATTAAGAGTTCAATGAGATTTATGTTACTACTGTGGCTGTATTTATTTATACAAGCATTCTCATCACTACCTTCATTATGCTATTGAACTATTAATAAAGTCTTATTATATGGTTTCAAAAACCAAGGTAATCCGTTTTTAATTGAAAATAAAAGACTTCATAATACATTTCCTCATGGAAAACAGATACAGAAATGAGAGTATTACAAGATTTGAAATAAAAAAACAAAACATAGATGGTCAGGTCAATTAGTTGCTTTTTGTACTAATTGCTTACCTCCAAAATACTGGCCCTGATTGTAGATAGCGACTTCCTTCTCTTCATCAGGATTATCCTGTCAGATATGAACAAAACAGGAGAGTTATATACTGCTCATAATATGGCTTCAGAGAAATCCTTCAAAACACTACATGATTTGCTATAAGCAAGAAAATAGTCATCAATATTTTATTTCATTCCCTTTAGCGTTGCCTGAAACCATTTTGAGTGAAATTATCAACATGAATACCAGTTAGGTTTTATTTAAAGTATACATGTACTAGACAGACTAGAAAGGTCTGAACTGTCAAAAACAAGTATAATTGGTACTTTATAAATCATAATCATGGTTGCTTAAATCTTTGATTTAAGGCGTGAGTAGCTGCCGACATTTACATGGCATCTTGCTCGGGAAGGAAAAAAATTTTATCTGTATTGCAAATGTTGCAAGTGCAGGAATGCTGATAAGTTGCATATTGATTGAACCGATGGAAAGGGTAGCTAGTTTGAGAGATAGAAAAGGTCAGGAGAATCAGTCCCAGGGTAGTGATTGATAGTGCACAAGATGATGAACAAGTAACGTTTCATCTTTGCTTATCACTATAATGAACTGTACCCAAGGTATCCCAATGACAGATTGCATCACCATTGTGCGTAACTTCACATTCAGTTTCTCCTTATATTTTCCCTTACGGTCTGCTTGTGATTTGTGTAATAATGACATCTTGATCTAACATTAACATTAGGGTAAATTGGACAGACGACAGCAAGATGTGCATATGTATGATGTGAGATTATGATTAATGTAAATTCAATTCCACAACGGCTTTGATCTACTCAAGCCAATTTGACTTAACAATTATGTCTTGGAGCAAAAAAGATTTGTAAATGTGTACGATCTATTAAGCGAAAGAAAGCTTTAAAAAAAATTCCAGAGTAAAGTGGAAATGCAAACAAGTTTTTCTTCTCCTTTTGAAATGAAGTGTAAATCGGTTACTTAAAATTTACATATTCATACTGTAACTGGCCACTTCAAATGATACAATTATTGATCATACCACTGACCGACTTTACATCTGAAATAAAACAGTGTGAGCAAAATTGTCATTTCAGATCCAAAAGTCACATAATGTGCGGAGGCCTTTAGTAATGGGAAACTAAAAATTCAACAAACAAGTCCCATTTCATTTAAACAAGAACAAAAACAGTAAATTGCAATTCTGCTAATACACTTTCAAGACCTTACAGATAAATCAAATATCATGTAAACAATTTGAATTGTAGTATAAACACAGAATAAAGAAAACCCTGATTTGCACAATTTTGGGGGGGAAAATATTAAAAAAACAAGAAATTTGCGAGTGTTTTCATCAGCACCTCCCCCTCATGTTTGACCATCATGAAAATATATGATGGCTAATATGATGTGATAGATCCTCCAAAAATAGAAATTCTTCTTCATACAAGTAGTACCAAATTTGGGGAAAGTTCTAGGACATATTGTGAATACAATTCTGAAAACTTCAAAAGTATTGATCACATTGACCAATTTATTTCTGGGGTTCCTTGAAAGCAACTTGCTATCAAGGATATATTTCCCTGTTGGTTTAATAAACTGAAAAAAAAACTTACAACATATTATTTCAGGATGGATGATAGTAATACAGAAAACTAACTTTAACTTTCTGAAGGATAATTTTGAGTTCTGGTAAGAATGCATGTTTTTAAAAAAAATCACAACTGAATATTTGTAAATTTTTTTATATTTAGAGTGAATACTAATGCAATGAAAAGTGCAGTCAATAGCCCCCAATCATTTTGTTGTTGCTCAAACTTTTTTTAAATTTTTTGTACATGTCATAAACATTCTTTCTGTAGTACATTTGCATTACCGGTACAAGAACTCAAGATTCCCTTCAGAAGAGTGCACTGAAAATATATATAAAAATTGAAAATTGCACACAATACTCACTGATTTCTGTAAAGGGTGAAATTTGTTGAAGATTTGAAGAATAAAAGATTCATCATGCAAAAACGAGTGAGACATCAAATTGGCAACATCATCAGTTGGTTGATGGAATAGAAATAGCAACATTAATCCAGAGAAATGTTGTTGATGTTGCCAGTGTGGTAAACGAAGAAGGGATTAGCGGATTGGTTTAGGATGGACATGGGTTTAAAGGGAACGGTGGAAAGAAACAATTGAGAAAAGAGAAACTGGTTACAATAAAAGTTAGATGAACAAGAAATGAAAACTATAACTACAACTCGGTTTTGACACAGGCCATTGTGACATAATTCATACAACTCTTTGATATATTTTCTGGTTTAGGAAACTCTGAAAAATAGATGGAGATGAAATATCTCCTCCCATTCCATTATATTTGAGAATATCTCGGAAATGAGTAGTAAAATATATAGCCCTTTCAGTGTGAAGATTTTAGAATAAAGCATTTCCACAAAACTGATTTTCCTATTAGTATGAATTACATCAACAATGGATTTAAAAGTGTCGGGTTCAAGAACACAATTCTAAATAACTTTTGAAAAATAAGCAGCAGAAAAAGCAACATTGCAACAGCTCTTAAAATGTGCAATTGAGAATAGTGTGCTTACAAATAAGCACAATAGTAACAAATAGTTATTTGAAAATACAGGAGGGGAATAAATCAAGACATTCTTTTACAAATATAAAAGTTTCCAAATACAACTTGGGGACTGCCATTTTCTTGACAATATGACTTCAAGACAGATTCATATATATTCATAATAATAGGCAAGAATACAATAATTTATTTCTTTTATGTTTTCATAATCATGAAAAAATAATTGTCAAACAAATTGCTTACAAGCACTGACATAATTATATATATGTACATTAAAGTAAATGTTAGTAAACTGCATCCCCATTATTAAAATCAAATTAAGTTATTATAATCTGCCAACATTGTTTGCAATTATGTGCATAGAATTTTGAATTGCTCTTCTATCGATACCTAGCAAATTGCACATCACAGCACATCCTTTTAAAAAGTTTGGAGAAAATGTGCACCCCAAAAAGAGAGATAAAAGACTTACTAGTTTTTCCCTTAATGCACCCCTGTCAGATTTCACCCTTGAACTTCAAATGATTTCTTTAGATAACTGAAAATATTTTTCAAAAAGCCTTTGGTGGCTATATGTTACTTTTGAGTCTGTGGTATGCTCACAGGCATGTGATCAGAGGGAGCTTATAAAAGCCACAAAACTGAATAATGCAGTGGATATTCAGAGTAGCCCATGGATTGATATATTAAGCGCTATTAAAGATGATACTGCATGACTCTATAAAGTAACAGGAAGGAATAAATTTTGACGAACAAATTTCATAAAGTGCATTTTTAGGGAGAAAAGTTCCATGGCAGTGATAAGTCTGATATAATTCAGACTTTCAAGAGTGTAAGAAAAAGAATGCACCTCACACAGTACAACAAATTTGTACGGGGAGGAGAAAGAAAGATTAATTATTCACACATTAAACACCACATATACACTGCAAAACAGCTGCTTGGAAACTATTTATACATTTCAACATGAAATATGCATGTTACACTCAATATGTCATCATGTACATACATGTACATTGAGCAAGATGATTGATGATGCATTTCAATTGGAAAACAATGGCAGTATTATGTATCTAGGTGACCGATGTTTGGTTACCTCATTCATTTTAGAGACAGTGCCTAGATAGTTGGTATTCTTGAGATTGAACTAATATTATGCAAGAATGAAGGCCTTAAATCCTGAGAATTGCCTCAGTCTCTGCTGCAAGTCAGATGATTTGGCCATTTTCATATGAACTGCACCATACAAGTGTGGTCAAAGCGTTTTTATATGCCAAACGGTCCAGGAGTGGATATATGAAGAAATTTTAAGATGGGCCTAATGATTCTTGAAATGAAACAAATCTTGACAGGTGGGAATATTCACTACCGGTAATCAAATTTGATAGAACCCAAAATTCAAGCTCTATAATCTTTTGAAATTACTAATTCACTAGCAATATCAACAAAACAATTTCACTTAATCGCAAATAAATTTCTCCTGATCATATCATGATATCATATTTGGTAATAAAATTTTGTTACAGTTTATAAATTGAATAATAAATTAGATATCAACCAAGAATTTTTCATTACCAATTTAAACCATAAACCATGGCCCAATGATGATGATAAAACTACCCAACTTCTAATAATTAAACCAAATATAATTGTATTTCCATATATCATTTGCTTGCATGATATCTCCAGAAATGAATGCATTAAAAGATTATGGCTGTCAAAGTAAGTCTGGTGAAATTAGATAGCTGTTAGTCAAAAACACACATAAGGCAGTCAGTTCACATGTACACATTCACTGAAACAAATACAATGCTTTCTTTACATAGCATGTAAACAGAAAAAGGACAGGAGATCAGAATAAAGAGACCCGCTACGCCAATATTTGCAAACCAAACCATTTATTCCCTTCATTATAACTCAGCAATTGCAGGTTTAGTTTCCTTTCACGCTAAAACTTTATGTACAGTACCTGAGGAACTGTCGGATTTTCGTTCATCTGAAAAATTAATACACAAAAAATATGCAGGGTGATATTTGTTTTCATCCACTCTTAGCTTATTTATCTTTTCTAGCGGTAAGGTGTAGAGAAGCATGATCTAGTTTTGCATCACCTTCTTGGATTACATACTTCAGTTAGCTTTCAATGTTCACCTGCCTGCTCTAGTGTTTTGACTATGAGTGAAAATCAACAGGTTGAGATGCTCATAATAAAAAAAATGGTGGAATCTAGGACGAGTTGATGGTTCGTTGATGAAATATAAAATGTGTAGATAGAATATGGTTGGTGCATACATGTAGTCCCATGCATGAAAAACCCTGTCTGCTATATTATGTTCATATGAGTTCTGAAATATTGATGGTACGATCCCACAAAGTGCAAAATGAATGTCCTGCCATTGAGAATTCCCATTTTGATATCGATGAACACGTCCCTGAAGCAGTCATCATCGGATGATTTAGGATGCCCTCATGTGTCACATGAATGGTAGTTATTATGAAGATTGAATGATAGTCCAGCAAAATTCAAAACGTCTCTTTTTTATGAAAATTGCAGGTCTAATCAAAAGATATAGTGACGTCTTGAAAATTTTGGAAAGTTCTTAATATCATAATGAATATGAAAAAAATATATATTCACGGCAGTTTAATGGTCCTTTAAAAAAGGGGGGAAAATTATGAACAAAATATTGTGAGTCAATTGAAGGTCTTGATCCCCGATTTCAATTTGACTTGAAAATCACTGAACCCAAAGCAGTGGATTTCTTGACTTTTTTGTCCCGCGGGGTCAACATCATCATCCTTCCCAAATGAAAAAGTGAAGTGAGGGCATAGCAAGCCCTGCGCTGTGCCGAATGTCACAATGATACAGTCAAGCTAAGCAGAGAACAAGTGGCGATTCAAGATGGCGATCAGGATGGCAAACAACAGGAGACAGAAGCCCAGTGCTTCCAAGGAGAGGTGCAGAAAAGCGTGAAATTGCATGGCGTGTGACTGGCGTGAGGCAAGGTAGCGACTCGCATGAGCATGCTAAGTCAGGTAAAAGGAGAAACAAACATCAAAAAGAGAAACAGAAACAGAGAGAGAGAAGACATGAAAGAGAAGAGAACATTTTACAAAAAGGAAAGACAGATTACAGTAAAAATATTACAGGAAAACAGATATTTACAAATCAAACACAAAAAAGGGACAATTATTCCACCCATGATTAGATAGCACATATGGAGAGAAAAACAATTATTTAATTATTGTTTTTACCAGTTACATGCCCTTTATAATATTTTACCACCAAAAAAATGAACACTTAGCCATAAAAAGAGAAAATTTTTGTTTGTTTGTAGGGTCCATTTCTTTAAATATTTCTTTGCTGAAATGCTACATTTTCTCCTAAAAATTTGACATGTCAAAAGACAATGGAGAAAATTTGACCTAATAATGGGACCGTTTTCTTGTAAATTGATATTTTAGCTTGAGGGAAGAAAAGAAAACGACCACAGTCATCGAATATTTTTGAAAACACACGCCAGGAGAAAACACTAGTAAAGATGATAGGGGGAAAAACAAGAACTACCAGAGGACACAAATATTTATCTCTTCATCAAAGTATTAGCAATTAGGTTTGCCTGTCTGCCGTCTGCCCATTGCTCATTAAATGTCATGGTTCAGGAAAATGACAATTTAAAGAGTGGGGGAAAAAGAGGACGCTTGTTTCATATCAGTGGGTGGATACATGGTTACGACAAGTGTGTTAAACATTGAACAATATTATACATGAACAGAAAATGAAACGAAAGAAGATATGATCTCGTGTAACATCACAGAATACTAAAGTGTGTTAAATAAATTGTCTACACATCTCCGCTACCTAGATCTGGGGTAGATTAAACTAGTGATTAATTCAAGAAGCAAAAGGAATGGTGCAAAAGTTAAAATAAATAACACTTTCATATTAATAATTTAAAAAAGAGTGTAATTCTATTAACAAGTGGTTAATGGTTTAAAGGTTAAAATGTTTAAATTTTCAAGTGCAGTGCAAAACTAAAAATGATAAACAAAGTGTGTTACGTAAGAACAGGTCATGTGCATTATTATGTAAAACTTCTAAACAAAAGATTACACAAATTCATAAATAATATCAAACCAAACAACCAAAGATACAAAATTGAATATAAAATTCAAAATGAGAAGGGATGGATTGTATCGACGCTCCTACCTCACTCTTCATAGCAATCCTACACTGCCCCATTTCAATGAAATAGCACCCATCAGCTTCATCTCCCTGTTACAAAGCAAGAGAAAAGAATCCAATAAAGATGTAATTATTGCTTGATTCTGCAATAGAATCTACCATGATCCCAGTGGCTGATAGAAAATGCCTGTGTTACATCACATGTAATATCTGGGCAAGATAGCTTTTCATGAAGAGGGATCTGCATATTGAGCAGGGATCTACTGCCTTGACTTGAGATACTTTCTACTCATAGAAGTGCCAGTAACCTTTTTTGAAAAATTTAGAGTCGTATTATTCTTTGGGTTAAAAATGAGCACTAATTATGTTTTCTCTTACTCATGTTCTTCTTTTTGAATGAAATAAAATCTATATTTAATGACACACAAAATACACCAAAAATTTGCCAATTACTGCATGAAAATAGTAATGTTTCCTCTTCATTAAAAACTAAAGCTAACATTTTTTTTCTAGAGATACTCATGATTGCAAAGGCTATCCATCATGCTTCAGAAAAAATATACACACAAAAACATGTAGTTTCTTTTCAAATATTTTAAACATAAGACAGACAATGTAGAGTATGTATACTTAAAATATATTGCTGCATGATTATTTGATTATCATGATTTTGTTTAGATCAGAGCCATGAACAACAATAATAAAATTGTCTAATGGCATCTCTAAAGAAAAAGCATCCAATAATTAATTTTATTCAGCAATTCAACTGAAAATTGAAAGTGATTTGAAGTGTGAAGTTCCTCATTCATTAGAAAGGGAAAAAGTGCTGAACTCTTGAATCATTTTGAACTGTAGTGCATGGAAAGTCATAGCTTCTACATGTTTTTGCTTTCTCAAGTGATAAAATAAATCAATCTAGAAATGTGTATCTCACCTGAGCAATAATGCAATCACCATCCTGATATGTTCTTGATACTAAAGCATCAGCAAGGTTCATGCGCTCGTATGGCTAAAATATGGATCAAAAGAGATGAAAAAACATAATAACTGCCTATCGTTGCCTGGATATCACTATCCACAATGAAAGCTTCATCTAGATTATATCTTTTAATGACAATTGTGATAAAACATCTTTTTTTTGCAAGCATATCTGTTACAAATACATAAATTTGCAGATGCAGACTCAAGACAATTCAACATCTTCCTTTTTTCTCTTCTTTCCTTTTGTGATCCGTCATATAAATGCACAAGGGGATAAAAGTCGTTTCAAGGATTACTCTGGGCGAAGAATTTAGTTTGCTGACGTCAGTAATGCATATATTACCCCCGGCATTAAACACAATTACTTTGTAATGAGAAATGAAAAATGACATAAATCGGGTCCATCAGGTACGAAAGTGAATTAAGTTAGTTGGGGGAGGAGTACTGGTGTATGCATGTAAGGAGATATGTCACAACATGGTGAAGAAGGATGGAGGAAGGGAGGGAAAAGAAGAGATGGTGAGAGAGGGTATAAGACAAGACTAAGGAAGAGAAGTTAAAGAGATGGGGTGGGTGAGGGGAAGAGATGAATAAAGAGAAGAAAGGAGAAGAGTAGAAAGGGAAAGTGAAAAAGCGAGATAGAAAGAGAAGGAACCGGAGGGGAGGGGAGGGGAAGAATAGACAGCGGGAAAGAGAAGAAAAGAGAGGGAAATAATATTAGATTTATAAACATGTAGCACATAATTATTATATTTTCAATGTACTTTACATAGGGGAAATACAAAGTACCTGTAGATACATTTCAGAAAATACAATTTAAAGGTAATGCTCAACAACACGAGAGAGGAAGAGGGAAATTTAAAATAATATGCTAAAAGAGAGGGGAATAGAGTGTATTGCTAAAAATTACGAAATATGAATATTTTAAAAGAAATTTAAATGATGGAGAAGGGAGAGAAATAAGAATTGAGAGAACAAGAAATTAATATTTGTCAGAAGTACTAGACACATTAAAACCAAGAAAAAATGATGAAATGTTGCATTTGTATTTATTACAGATTTTAATACTACAAGGTCTTAATTTTAAGAGTTTTTTTTTTTCTCCACAAATTTTCACAAGACCGAAAAAATGTGAATTCAATATCACCAAAAACTAATACGTAAATTTAACAACCCATAAGTGTGTGTCAGAAGCCATCATTACAGCTTATACAGTTTTCAATAACAATATCCCAGGAAACCATGTGATTTTAACAGATTCAATTTACATGTAGGCCCCATATACTATGTATACCATAGTAGTTGAGAGAAAAAAAAAAGTGTACTACAATTACAAAAAGACCTTGATAATTTCCTGGATCAATAGTATAAATCTAGGGGCCCCAAATAAAAAAAAGATTACTGTACAAAGTCCAGTGACCACACTTGGTACTTTGCCTTTTGGAAAATACTCTTTTACCTCCGAGATTTTCATTGCTTTAGTTTTGTAAACGCAAATACCTTAAATAATACACATACTGTTTGCACATGAACGGTTCAAAGGGAAACCAAGTAATGCCACAAAATGAACTGAGGATAATATGTATAAATCCCATGCAAAACGACAGATAAACTACATGTTAGTGTACTTGCTACTAATATTACAATGACGTTTTTCACAGATCTTAATGATGAAAAGTTTTTTTTTATGAAGTACTTATAATTTTTATACCCACTACCCAAGACTTTATTAAATAAGTCTACACAAGCAGCCTCTGAATGTCACTATACTTCATATGGATTAAAACAAAATTCTTGTACTTTCGTCTTCAAAATAAACTGGTTACCATGGATGATTCGATGAGAACTAACAAACATTTTAGGGCAAACCTTATACATGTACATGCACTATGATGTTTGACACATGATTCATACATTCATGTCACGGTATACATGTACATGTTTGTTGTTGAATAATCAAGACTACATGTACCAAAATTGAGTTCTAACATTTGGAGAGAGAACACAATTAGTATGCATACTCTCTGAGATAATCCTACTTGATGAAAATTCTAAATCATGTGGAAAATTGTATGCAAAAGTGAGAGGATGAATGAAAATTAATTGAAGATACATTGAGTAAAGATGAAGATAAATATAAAGATTTTGCAGATTATTCACAACTTTCTTTGAATCCTTTTACAATTCTAAAAGTATTAAAGATAAATTGAAGTTCTAGTCATGATATTTAAGTGTTGAAAAACTGTCACAAAATGATTGGGAAAGATTTATTACAAATGCTCTAAGAATTGTTTTTTGTGGTCAGGTTTTGAAGTTACCAAATTAATAAGAAATCAACTCAATTCTACTGAGAGTCACGCGCAGTGCACACGGAAATGCATGTATGGAAATGTTTAGCCCAAACATTGAAGCTGATTTTTTATTTTATTTTATTCCTTTTTAAAAAAATTTTTGGAGGGGGAGGATTTGAAGAGCAATCATTTGTAGACTGTTTAACATAATATTCTACCTAAATTATATGAAAATGATTTAAAAGCTGAAAAAAAACTTTGTTCATCTTTCCCATTATACTGCATTTCTCTTAAAATTAAACATGACTTTGATCATTCAAAAATGTATGAAAATATGAGATATAACTAGTTTTACCTACCTCAAGAGATTTGAATATAGTGACCTTGTCAAGCAGCATTTCATACATACGCCTCTTCTTGGCTGCATTCTTTAGTACTATCCTCCTGAAAGAAACTCGGTCCTGGGTTTTCAAAAAGAAACAAAAAAAAAGAGGAGAAAGAAGAAATGATTTAAAGGTCAGATTTTGAAAAACATAAGTACTGTAACATCGAACTGGAAGGTACATACATGTACACACCAAAAAAAAAAAATAAATAAAAAAATAAATAAATCATGATGACAATAATAATCATGTTGATGAGTGGAGTACATAATTTTGTAGAGAATGCAAAGTAATTTCTTAACATGAACATAAAGTTGATGACTAAACAATTATTACCAAAGTCCTGAAGTAGAATTGGAAATTAAATCTTGTTTTCTATTAAACAACCATTTTAGTTTTTAATCATTCTGTTGCTTCAAGAAGGATGCTCTTCATCTTTAAATGTCATGTAGAAGAGATACTTGAGGCAGGTGACATTTCTTTTATCGTCTACCCAGCAGGTGCATGATAAAAAGCATCTTAGAACTGTTCATGTTTTTCAAAGGTGAGCAACAAAGACTCTCCATGATTTCTTGTACCCAAATAACAATCGGAGGTTGCTGCGGCGACATCACATTTTCGCTTCATTTAACGTCTATCTGTAAACATGCCAATCTGTTTGCTACTTTTCCTATCAAGCGTATACTCATCCCCGCATTGATTTTGAAGGAAAAGTGCAGCCAAGTGCAAGACCGTATGTCAATATCAACAAGGAGGACTCGGCCCAGCGTGAGACATTGGATTACTTCTACTGGGACGGCAAGACAAGAAATCAACATGCCAGGAATCACAATTATGCAAGAGGTTTTGGCGAGTACCTCACGGCAACAGAGAATACTCCTTTTCATCAATTGTTCATTTCAATGGTTAGGTACTTGATTGCATTTAGATGTTAATATAACATCACAAAAGTGTGTGTTCTGGGGGACATCTTGCCTGACATTTGCAAATTTATATCAACAAATTGGGTCAAATTAGGTCAAACAGGTCTAGTGCCTATAAAAAAAACAAAACAATTCGCATGTGAACAATGTCGTAGGACACTACCTATCTGATTTACATCTTACATAGTTTGTAGTCCTGACTTTAACAAATTACCTATCAGGCCAACAATGTTAATGCCCATGAAGCAAATACCATATCTAACAAAACCAAAACAAAACACACAACAAAAAAAAAACACTTTCGTCTAAAAAAGGCAAAAAACAAGTACAAATGTACATTACAAAATACATGTAAAACAACCATAGAATAAATTGAAAATTGAAGCTATAATAAAACAAGGTACCGGCATCTTTGACTTAATTTTATTTGAAATGTAACTGTCCAAGCAATATAACTAGTTGCACAGTTTCATATTTTTCCTTAAAATTTAATACATAAACAGCAACATGTAGTATGAAGTAAACCTGTTCTAAATGTAGCACAAACAAACATTTCACCACGAACGTGCTGAAATTAAATTGTGGATGCGGTGAAAATTTTGTTGTAAACATCCATACATGTACAATATATTTATCCCAGCGTGTACACAAGACATTAGATGGGAGAGATAGGTTACACTCCCCGAGGGTGTAGTGAGACAGCATCATCTTGAATGCATCCATTCTATTAAAGTAATGGTATCCTCAGAGAAGTGCAGGGTACCCTGTCTCTATGTTTTACATCATTTTTATGCTAGAGGGGCTGTCTCTTTCTCTTGTCATGTCAATTACCAGTACTCCCTATCTTCCCTTGCTCCAGATACATATGAACGTCAAGCAACAGCTTTCATCGCAGCAGCACTGACAATTAACAAATGCCCTATTTTTTATATTTATTTAGGGATTTTTGTTTGTAATTCTTTAAGTTTTGTGCATGAGGCTTGCAAATGTTTCCAGAATGAAGTAAACTCTTTTTCAAATTTATGGTTAAACGAGCCCAAGAAAGCATGGAGATACAATGTATGTGTACATTCTACATTGTAAACTCCTTGCCTATCTACATTATCCAGGGCTGCTAATTGGGTATCTGCTCATATCAGGCCCTGATATATCACTATAATTGAACAAACTTGGTACATGTCTAATTATCTGTTTTTGAGTAAATTGACTGAATAGTCATCTAAGAAATATTACATTTACAAAGTTCCTCATTTGATCCCATTTAACATTTAACTTTCCTGTATCATCAAACCTGAATCATGTAAGCCTAATGATGCTTGTGAATATTTAATGAGGGATTTCACCGGCATGCAAAACTCATATTAAAGGCATGCATGTTCTATGGTTTCCCTTCTTCCTTGCATAAATGTACATCCTTGGAGTAAAATTAAGAAAATGCCATAACCCCATGCTCCTTGATTAGAAACATTGATGGAATCAACCTTTATAATGATGTCTCAAGTTTCCCGAGGAGCAAATGTACAAAAGGTAATCTCGGCACTCCCACACACAAGCTACTACAATGTACAAATGAACATGTAGCCATTAAAGTCTATGGCACATCTGGCATGAGAGGAAAGCAATTACATAGTTTATGCTCCTTTCTTATGAAATCATTATCCTTCAATGATTGTACTGCATGCAGTTATGATCTGCCATTGCAAATGCTTGGTTTAGTCTTGAGCAACTCCCAAAACTGCTGGCACATTCAATCTTTAAAATGTACATGTACACATACATTATGCAATATATACTTAGGCCAATGTTCACTATATGTGCACATACAATATGTAGATTAATTACTTCTTGAATGCTCTCAAAATGTCGATATTGCAACTTATGTAACATGTGAATTGTTAAAAGAAATGTTGCTTTTTTGTATCAATGACATGAACAATCTACGTTGATGTTTGACATCAGAATTTTTCACAAGCTTTTTTTTGCTTCACTCATTTCTAAAAGTTTTCATTTTATAATTCTAAATCATTTATAGGTAATAAAAGGAAAATGTATAGGTCCTACATTTACATTGTGAAACAAAGAATTATTAAGGTATACATTATGCAAAAAAAAATTAAAAACTGTCCATGATGGCACCACATAAATAGCAGAAATTTGGTCGACATGTTGCGGCTCCATTGTACCTCGAACATACGTACAATGTGCATACATCTTGAAAGTTTGCCACTGTCTGTTGGTATCCCACAAGGCTAATAACGAGTAAGACATACTAGTACATCATCATATGCACACTGCATAATGTCAGATGCCAATTAAGTGAGCTGTCAGTGGTAAGATTTTTTTGCACTGGTACCAATCTCACTCAAGTCTCATCCAGTCAATTACACTCTACCAACACTCATCATTGTCATCTTCACCCTGCTGTGTGTGCACTACATACGTAGATGCAAAGTATCTGGTATAAGCTTGGTCACACAGGGGAAGATCGACTGCAAGCCGACACCACAACGCCCAAAATGTTACATCATCACAACTCTCCCACTTTCGGTGTGAGATCTCCCGCCAAAATGCCATTTGTTTTTATAAAAACTTCAAGCACTCCCGCTTGAGTTTGAATTTCTCATGCCAAAGCTGCACATCTACCTTTTTTCTTACACTCTAGTTGCATTTGCCCTCTTTTTATCCCGCCCCACAGCCTCTGTGACAAAATTGCATCCGAATAACTGTATTAAACCTTATTTCACCTTTATTTATTGTTGTCAAATAGATAAATTAAACAAAAAGATTTTCAAAGTTAGCATCAAAGAGCTGTTATGACCCTTGAACTTCCAACTTCTCTGGCGACATGGAATTTGGGTTTTATATTGTAGATTAAATTTTATTTTTGGTCTACTCGCACATTAAGCATGAAGTCTTAACGGGGGTTCCGGCAGGAGAATCTCATGCTTAAGAGGTGCTTGGGGTTGGAGTCTCTGATGGAGGGTTAGAGGTCATTTTGGAATCAGTCTTGCTGGTGTGACCATGGCATCAGCCTGCAATTAGGAACCCAATCAATCTGGCAACCTTAGAACCAGCTGCATCCACATCTACGTATACACAGACATATCTCACCAGAGATAAGCGCCTGCCTTAAGTGGTTCATAATTACAGATAGAAATTATATGTGGTTTATGGTGCAATAAATATTCACAGTAATGAACAGTATGAACTCCACATGCACAGTTCAAAGATGTGGTTTACCCTATAAAACCACAAGAGGCGTTGTGGGGGGGGGGTGGATGTGAACATTTCTTAAAAGCTTCTCAGGTTGAATTTTGAATTTCACATTAATGTGTATTGTATGCACAAATTGTGAGAAAATTAATGGGAATTTCAAACAATTTCCAACATTGATTTGGTAAAGGAATAACATATTCTTTGATGGCTACAGATGTATTTTATACAGTCGTATGTAAATTGGTTTCTTTCTTGTTCGGCAAATAAGATTTCCAGCCATACAATTAATTTGGTACACCCACATGACTTTTATCATATTTAGACTGTTTACCCAAATGCTACATAGTCCCCTCTGGCTCAGTTCTAGTAATATTCATGAGGCAATTATCCCCACCTCCATCAAACATTCTCCCTTAATGAACATAAATGGCAAGAAGTAATCAACCAATAAAGGCATTATTGATCTTGCTAAGACAGACAATGCAGATGTAAATTAAATGGCAATATAACTTTCACTTGAACTACATTCTGTATGCACTGTACCATACATTATGTATGAAAAACAAAGGCTTGAGTCTACATAATAATTATACATGTTATGCAGTTCTGCTGGTATTATATGTACCATCACATCCATCATAAAAATATTAAGATATGTTAGGTAGTTATGGAAATTAAGCTCTCTCATAAAATACATCTTGCATTGAATATGCAGGTATGATATCGGCATAATGTGTAGAGCACAGTGAAAATAAACATTGCAAATTTTCAGATATTCACACTCGGAAAGTATACACATAAATTATAGACATATTGTAATGCAAGTGGAAAAATACAACGATTCTAATGCGCTTTTCGAAAGAGGAGATAGAAATTGGAGCAAATATAGTTTTGCAGATGTTACTTACCAAAGCCCAGAGAATACCATCTGTAGTAGCAACAATTGTAGCTGCCCTTGGTGTGTTGTACATAAGTGCTAGTTCTCCAAAGCTTCCACTGTCTTTGTATGCTCCCACCTTGTTATCATTCACAAAGATGTCATATTCTCCTCTGCAAGGAAAAGAAAAAGGGAAGAATTATAAGAAGTGTAATATTTTCTAAAATACTTTACACCTGGGTAATAGTTTTGATAAGATATAATATCATTGACACATTGAGAACAGTTGCTGAGCATCCACGGACAGTGTGTGCACTTCATAAGTTCAGGCGCGTATCCAGGATTTGGCACCCCGGGGGGCCCGATGTGATTTTGATTTTGGCGCCCCCAGTGGTGGATCCAAAAAGGTTACATTCCTATTTTTTTCTTCACGTTACACCGGGCGAGCCAAAAGGTACACTCTAATTTTTCACATTACGCTGGCGCCGAGCGATAAGCGGGGGGGGGGGGGGTTGTTGAAAAATTTTTTGGTCTGCGGCCAACCGGAAGGTCATATATCACCTTAGGGGTAGGTTTGAAACGTAATTGGCTTAAAATTTTTCCGTTTTTAATTCTTTTTCTCTTTTTTTTTTTAACGTTTCGCTCAATTTGGCGCCCCTTTGAGGTCCTTTTGGCGCCCTTTCGGCGCCTACCTGGAGGGGCCCGGGCCCGTAAAGCCCCCCCACCAGAATACCCGCGATGAAGTTAACTTTACATGACACAAATTGACACATGACCTGACATGGTGTCTTTTTTTTTGGTTTTTTTGTATGTTAAAGTACATTATTAATTAGTATACAATTTTAATGTTTTTTTGGTGTTTTTTTTTTACTTTTCTTCAATGATTCATTCCTACTGACAATTTTCAGATCTTAAACTAAATATTGCATTCATTACCCCTCTCCCCCCACAAAAAATATTAGTAATAATTGGAGTCTATTGAGAGAATGGTTCAAGAGATTTTCTCCTCCTAGTTCACTGTTAAAGAATTATGTGGCATGGTTGCACATATCCTCTCAACATTAGACAGGCACATATGTAAGGATAACACTTTGGAGAATTCCCAAGAGAGTAACAGGAACACCTCAATTTCACTCTTCACCACCAGGCCAGGCAGTGGGGCTGCCACCTCAGCTTTGCAATCATGAGAAAGCCAGAAAAAGTCAGTTGCAGGACCACAAGGAATAAGAAGAAGCAGAAAGAATCGATATATGGAAGCCAGGCTCCAGTACAGCTGAAGAGTGAAATCACCATGGCAATAAAAGCTGCAGCATATGGGCATTCAGTGAGAGAAGCTATGAACACAGCGTTTTGAAATAGATATACCCTCCACACTATTCTTCATCTCTTTTCTCACAGGTATCTGGCAAATCAAGGCAGACTTGTAGCTTCTATTCAAATTACTTTACCAACAACATGCAGGCGTCTTGGATGAAATTTCATCCTATATGCTTTAAAAGCAATATTTTTGTCATGGTTTTTGACCCAGTTGCATACTATGGAAAATGTTCAAACAATTTGAATTTTTTTTTTGTTTTTTTTTTTGATAGACAAATGTTGCATATTAATTTTTATTTTTATTCCACAGTGATTTCAAACAGCTCCAATTTAACATGGCATCCAGTGCATGTGGTCTTTCTGATAATGAACTACATTGAACTACATACCCCAACTCCCATGCCACAAAAAGAAGGAAAAAAAAATTAAATCTTAAACAATGCCATACAATTTTCAAACCCAAACCATTTGTGAATCAAGTTAATATAAAGCCTTGCATAATAAATGTGGGGAATACAGCACAAATATTAATTGTGTACAAACAAGTGTACTACACCTATCACCACTTGATCACGAACTTCAGTATAACACTATCAAATGCTAGCCTAAGGGAAGAACTGTCACACGTGCCTTAGATCTACACGAAATAGATTTATATATATTCACATATACACGTGTTGAAGACTGAAGATATATTTCGTCCCCTTCAGCATATCCAATATATCTCCACATTGTTTAGAAGTGTTGAGAGGGTACTGGAGGGGTAACGCAGGATTAAACGAAGGGAGGAATTAAACTGAGAAGCCAACGTCAGAATCTTACCTATCAATGACGTAGAAGTTGTCACCATCGTCTCCCTGATCGATCACGTGATCACCTGGAGTCGTCTGTAAGACAAGAAATAGAACATGGAGTATGAAGGTGTGTCATTTGAATACTCAAGACTGCCTACATAATTACATTGTATACTCCCCAGATTTTGCACAACATAATTTTGAATACATGTGCTTTCTTGTTCCACAACTTTTACTTTCATAATGTAAATTCTCACCTAAACGGACCATTGAAGTCATGTAACCGTTTTTTTTTTCCAATTTTTTTTTCATTTATCAAATGCGATGTCACATGTGATAATAGAAAACATTAAGAAAGAAATGTAATTACAATGATTTGGTAGTTTAAATATGTTTTTACATTCTCAAGTATTGTACAAACTGGAATTTGTTTTTGTTTTATTTTTAAAGTTATTTTTATCTTTTCTTTATACAAGCATTCTGAAAAAAAGGTAAAGTTATATCATATAATTAGATTACTTGTGAATTGCATAAATCTCCACTAGATGTCCCATAGCTTAAAATGCATTTTACCTAACATACATACATCAGTAACGGATCCAGCCTCAATTCATATAAAACTTAAAAGATTGTAACAGCACATGCCCAAACATAATCCAGCCGCTTCTTACCCTACACAATTAGGCATGAGAGCGAATGCTGGATTCATGTCTGTACATACATTGTACATGTATAATACATGCTCTATAAGTCTTGTATGATAATGTGTATGCCATTGATGACATCATTTCCCAACCATCATGACCTGCACCTGGGAAAGCATCACCTACATGTTATAATGTGTCATCCAGTCACAAGGGCACGCTCTTCTTCAACGTAATTCTTTTTTAGTCACATATTAAAGGTAATTTCAGGTTAAGTTTAGGTAACTGAAGTCAAAACTGTACTTGAAGTGTGATACCCGAGGGAATTGAATATAGGACAACATGCATGATTCGTTGTTACAAGAACATGTACAAGTAGGCTATGTATGTACAACATTTTTATCTCTTATTTTCACCGAGAGAAAATTGATGACACTTTGTAGACCATGTTCAAGTACATAGACGGCTGATGTAAGTGCACGTCAATGTACGCTACATTTGTATCAATTATTTTGCCAGACACTGTCTTGTATGTTTGGAGAATAAAGACACTAGAAACATGCATTGAAAGACACGATTGATAAAAAGATACGATCGGTTTTCTCTCGATAGCCTCATAATGGACAGGGTCTTCCCACGAGGCCGAGCGCCCATGAGGCCAAGGGTTTACAAGTCCAAGTATTTTCCCATGAGGCCGAGTATGTTTAGCAAGAGTCTGTATTTTTCCCACGAGGCCGAGCAGTATATTGCAAAATACAATATGAGAACAATTGGCCTTGTGGGATAATACTCGGACTAGTGGACCCTCGGCCTCGTAGTAAACTACTTGAACTTGTGGACCCACGACCTCGTGGGACATCGGCCTCGTGGACCCTCCCCTTATGGATAGGGTGCTCCAAAGTTGATGATCTTTATCCTAACCCTTGCCCTAACCCTAATCTTAAACCCATTCTAATCCTAATCCATGACTGTACCTGCGTTCAAAATGAGGCTTCCGAGAAAAAATCAATCGTATCTTTTTATCAATCGTAAGTCTTTGTTTCACAGGGCACAGAAGACATCCACTATTCCCAACAATTATATTGCAATATAATCTTAATTCAGGTCTTCAACCTTTTAAAATCCCTGTGATAAAGATTATTTACATGGAAATGACTAACACTACAGATTCATTTCATTTGTACAGCAAAGTCTTTGTTAAAAAATAAAAGTTAATAATTAAGCTTTTTTATTGAATGAATCCCTGTGTTTTGTTTACACGACAGATGTATCTCTCTGGGAAAACATGTAACTCTACATGTTGAGCTTTCTATAAAGCTACAGTGGAATCAGGTGATCATCGTTATTTTTAAATATCCTATTCAAACTAAATTTGTTTATGTACATTTTACAATATACAAACCATAAAAATATAATATTTATTGCAATATATTTGATGTTGTTACATATATTTAATTGGTATTTGTGTACCTAGAAAATTTGTTAAGTTGGAACTCCTGAATAGCTATCCTCAAAGACCTAAATACATGTGAAATTCAATGAAATTTAAAATAGAAAATGCTGAATGCAGAGTATAATCGCTTCAGTATGCATTGCAATTATTTGCCAGACAATGAATAATAAAATGTACATTATTTCTAGGATAAGTGATGCAAAGCCATGTTTTTGACATTTCAACCATTCAAAGCAATGCTCATGGTAAACTTTCCAAGCTCTACTGGTTTTCTTTTGAATTGAAATTGGACCTTTCTCCCGATTCTTTCAAGTAGAAATTTGATTTCTTTTCTTCTATTTGCCTCTTTTCACAGGTAGAAGAAATTTGCTTTTGAATCCCCCCCTTTGACGTCAAGAAATGAATCAGGTTACTCTTTAAAATATTCTTGTTTTGTAATTTCATACCAAGGTGTTTATTACAATTTCAGTACCTTTTGTTTGTGTTGTGTCTTGACCTTTATCAACAGCTTTTCACACAACCTTTAACAGCTCTGGAAATGCATGTATGCAGTACCATTCCATTAAATGTTGGTGCAATGTGTACAATACATAAGATTTGTGCTCTGACACATATGAATGTGGTTATTTTTTTAATAAACCCTTGTACATTATTTTTTTAAACTTTGAAATTACACATATCATTTTAAGCTCATACATACATGTACATATATTATTGTTTATATTTTATTTTAAACCCTTGCGCAATTTGTTAAACACTAGTACAATACATGTGCATTTTTTTTTTTTTAAAGAAAGATTTCACAACAAAAATTGCAATTTAAAGGATTTATTTTTCCAATCTCCTTTTGACAGGAACCTCGATTTTATTTGATGTGATATTTGAGGAATCAATGGAATATGTATGGTTAAATGAAACGATCTAGATATTTCAAATTGAAACAAATCGATACAGATATAAAACATAAATCTGTCTTGACATTAATTCCTACTTTGTGCTCAGTTCAATTGACGAAAACCTGAATCCGAAGAATTCAAGACATGTATGCGAATATGTCTCCTGTTGACCTACAGTACACATTTGTCTTAATTCCCGATCGTGAGCTGGAGCTGGAAAGTCAATTTGCATCTATATTCCATGGCCTAGATGGGGAAGCTCACCCATTGTGCTAGGAATCCATCTCCATTCTTCAAGCTCTCTTTTTAAAGCAGCGTTTCATTCTAACGTGACGTACAGATCACTTGTTAGTCATTGCTCATCAAGACTGAACTGTGTTCAGCCAACAAATAAATCAGGAAGATCCTCAGCACCCCCCCCCCCCTTCCTCTCACAACACATACTTTGAATGTCAATGCCGGGGTGGGACGAGTGCAAACACCTACATGTAAGACTCTGCTCAATTACGGTTTGGCACGTCTCTCACTCTATTTGCTGTTTGACTGTAGACAACATCATCTTTATTTTTGCTGATTGGTTAAATTTTGACTTTCTGTACATTTGCTTACATCTGGTACACTAATGAGATCTCGCTTAAAACCCGTAGTATTTTCCAAAGATCTAAATGAATAATATGTTCTTCCTCCAATTGTCACCAATTATTTTCTTTCCCTTCAACAAATTTGAAAAAAAAAAATTGTGTAAAAAACTGTCATTTACTACTATGGATTAAAGGGACACATATTCTTTCATATCCACTAAAAAAGACCTGGTTGTGCCAACATGAAATTTTGATATCTCACTTCTTCTAGCACTATTAAATGTGGATACAATTTATTTCATAAGGAAAACAGTAAAAAAAGATAATTTAAGACTCAGATGAAATGTAGGAATATTTTATGGAAATACATGTATGTACAGAATTTATATACAATCCAATAGGCCTATACAATGTAAATAAATGTACATGGCAGATGCCTAAAACCAGACGTAAATATTATTTGTCTGTGAATAAAATCTCTAAAATAAAATTTTTATTCTGCCCTTTTGAAAAGAGTAGAGGATGAGAAAGAATTTAAGAGAGGGAGACAGCAAGAGGAAGTAGAGTGATTTGATGAAGAAGAAAAAATACCTAGAAATCAATATCTGATTTTTGATAGGTCTTATTATCAATGCATTACACTGAGAAACGCATTGTTCGATCAGTCTTCGAAAAGGACCGTGTGCTCTTCAGCATCAATTTTCCACCCCATCGAATCAAATCTGATTATCATATTCACACTATCCATTACGCTCAATGAATCTTCAACCCAAGCAGTCTTCTCGCTCACAGGAGATTTGTCAATGCGGTGTAAAGTAAGTCACCTCCATGAATTCATGAGCCATATAGCATTACATACCCGGCCAGCCTCCCTTCCTCTGTTTGATATTCATGTTGCCTCCTGCTAGGAATGACTTACTCATGTTCACCTTGATGATAACATGCGGTAGTTTACTGGCTTCTCTCTTATTCAAAGGGATAATCAATCCCTCAATTGTTAACATTTTTTTTAATTGGCACTTCTCCCCGTAGAATTCTTGGTACACGTTCCCTCTCACTATGAAGACACATGCACACGCAGAAATGCATTAGAGATGCTTATGTTTGAGAGCCACGACACGGTAAGGTAACAATATTAAGGTATATTCTACAATAATAGTCACTGACTCTAAATCATTAAAGGAAGAAATTACATATATCTTACCGTCTTCTCAAACATAGCATCAATGACCTCTTGCATTTGTTTCTGAAGAAAAAGAAAGAGAGAAAGTTTAGATTCCAATAAAAAAAAAAAATTATGATGATGGATATTTTATCCATTTAACAATAGGGAAACCAACAAGTCTTTTTTTTTTTTTCTTATTCCTGCATTTATTAACATCCAACTTTTGATAACTGAAAATATACATTTGGACTGATATGCATCCAATCCAGAAATTACAGAATAAATTCAATTGGAAAGCCATCGTGATCAATGAGAGTTGAAAAAGCTGGAAAAAAACTAAACTTGGGTAAAATGAATTTCCCTGCCCTTTAACCCTATTCAGACTGGGGGGGGGGTCAATTTGACCCCCCCCTGTACGAAATCCGCGACTGCCCCGCAACCGCTGCGAATCGCAACCCGGCGCTTTATGACTTTTTTCTTTCAAGTGTCTCGCAAATTTTGACACCAAGTTCGAAAAAATCGGATACTCCGTTGTCGCGTTACGCAACATTACGTAATCGCATGTCAGGCCTAAATTGAACGAAAATCGTCATTTTGCATGCGTTTGTGTACAAAATACGCTTTTTTCTAAATTTCTTTATAACACTGATAATTGTGCCTTCTGAGCCTTTTGATTGATTAAATTGTGTCTTTATATTGATCAAAATACATTTCTCAAGCATAAAAAATTACAAAAACAAAGAATACATAAGAAATAAAAAACAATAGAATACATAAGAAATTCATAAAACAATAGAATACAAAAGAATTAATTTGAAATTTCTGAATTTGTCTATTCAATACTGTTGTCTTTGCTACTCAGCAACTTTTAGAAAAAATTTGGGCTTCATAACTATATTTATTAATGAAATATTAACGATTTCCATAAAAAAGCATCTAATTTGCATACATGAGTATGCATAAATTAGCATAAATTAAATTCGTGAAATTTTTTTTCAAAAAAAAACATACCAGCGAACCCTTAACATGTGCAGCGACGTTCGCGCAAAATTTCGCCGCGAGCGGACTATCCGCGGCCGAGATCTCAGGGGGGGGTCAAATTGACCCCCCCCCACTCAAAATCTCCTCTTGACAATGCCAGTCTGAATAGGGTTAACTTTAGAATGATTTCTTCTTTTTTTTTCTGAAAAAAAACTATCATTCTGTTTATTTGTAATTTCAACTGGATATCACAAGGACCTCTTATCTTATTTAGATGAGAACATACTACATTTTGTATGTATCATTACAATGTATACTTGTATTGTAGGCCTACAATGTAATAGTCCTTACAACCCTCTACCTATTTTGTAATGAGCTTTAATACTGTGTGCCTCGAAGCACTGCCCACTTGTTGAGCAGATTATGTTCACGCAAAAATCCCCTTCAGGTTTAATACATGATGTTACATGTATACGCATCACTCAACTAATGAAATTCTCTTTCCTCAGAGTCCATTAACGCATCACCAAGAGCATGCAGCAAAGTTCTCTCTAATGAGTTTCATCCAAAGGTCACACCCACCCACAAACCCACATTGCCAAATTAACCAAGCGCATGCATGCATACCATCCCAAACCCTTAGCAGAAACTAAAAATGTCGTCTTTTTGATAGAGACGTTTAGACATTTTATTTGAATCCAAGAAAGCTAAGGTACATATGTATGAATTACAATAAAAATATACATACATGTACATGTACACATTTTAATGCACCTACATGTACATGTACATGTACATAATCAACAGAAACTTTAAAAATTCATATGATTTTTTTTTTTAATTGAATGAAAATAAAATAAAATAAAAGAGGAATGCACCATTTTCTTACAAATTTTGTATTGCACTTCATAATTTTAAATAATAAAATGTCTTTTGATATCATTATGGAATGTAAAAAGAACGTAAGAGTGAAAAAGAGAAATTTGAACCAATTTAAAGAGGAAAACTGATTCCTTTGAACCTTCAGGTGGGTAATAAAGATATCGGTAGTATGAATTCTATGGCAATCTACCTCAAAGCAGTATTCACTCCTGTTGACTGGGATTTGCTCAAATTACAATTGGCAAACACAAATAACCTTTGAGAAGAAAAGTATGTGCTTGAGAAATATGGAATACATCTGAGGTTTGTGGAAAGGTTAAAAAATTCAATCTAGCTCTCTTTTGGATTGAACCACTCGACTGACTGAATCAGAATGAAATGTCAGGTCATCATGCGCGACTGTACCAATAATTCTGTGTTTTTAGAGCAAATACTGCAGCAGTGTTCAGCAGGTTAGATTTTTTTATGCAGCATATTGGATACAGTATGGACAAAGTGATAATTGGAACTTTGGATTTAATGGAGATTGGCATATTGCACAAACTCAATTTCTGGTTGCTCTCGAAACATTTACAATTATGAACATCTATAGAGGCTTCTGCTAATTAAAAATAATTGTCTAAAATCTTGTAATTGGATTTACTTGAACCTTTTCTTTGTAAAAGAGTAAAAAATTGAAAATGTCTTCTTCTCAGCATCTAATATTTTGAGAAATGAGAAAGTAATATTGAATTATTTCATTTGTTTCAAATACTAAAATACTGTCGAAGTGGCACTGTAGCAAACATTACAAATACCCTTCATCAAGTCCATTCATACATTTATTACAAGTTTTGTCATTTAAATCAGAAGACAGGTTCCCTTATATTTTTTCATTTTTTTCCCTCCATTTTTTATCTCAAAATGAACAAGATTTAAACAAATTCCCAGTGAGTGTATCAAAACTCTCAAGTTGTAATGTTCACAACATACTGCACATGCAATACTATCGACAGGCTCTATTACATAATGAACACAAACAATTCTCAAGAAATTTCTTCAGCCAATAATGGTCTCAAAATTACATTTCACATTATTAGCAGTCATAGACTTCCACTTGATTTGGTTTGAATTCGATGAGGACTGCTAACTTGTATGAAATTCAACACATGTAAGTACATTAGATATCCCAGGCCGACGCTGGATAAGATCAATTGTACACATGAAAAAGCATGCCAGTCAAGCGTGATGGTGAAATGGAAATACTTTATCTCCAGGGAAATCTTCTACCTGTCTAGCCTTTTTTAATATAAAAGTATGTTTTGGGTGTTATCTGATTGCCATCATGATAACTTCAAAATTTGTATAAATAAAGAATGCCTTATTACAGCGACAACAATTTTGCCATAATTATACTAATTATTTAATCAACTGGGGAGATGTAGACGTGGAAGCTTATTTCAACATGTGAACAATCCACGGGGAAAATTTTACAGGGGCTTTTTTAAGGGGGAGCAGTGTCAGGAGCCTTCATGAAAAGCCCATAGTTTTGGATATTTTTTCTCCTCCACTACATGCATTAGAGAGCATTGGATGACGTGTAACTTGATTAATGTTGCACATGAATGCTCATTAACATTAGAGCAAATACAAGACGTTTCTATCCTACGTGTAATCTATAACATTACAGTGTAGCCATAGCAATGCATCCCAATGTTTGACCAAAACAACCAGCCATGTTGTAACCATGGTTTTGCCGGGTGACTGGGAGTCGCTAAATGAACGAGGTGACGGAAATTGATCAATCAATATATCCCAATTTCTTTCCTGATTAACGAGAAGCTTGCTCTCAATCGAGCTTTAATATATCTTGCACAGCCATATTCCACCCTTTTAGGAGGGGTGGGGGTTGGGTATTGGCAGTTTTTGGGGGTGAGGGCAAAAGTATTAATGAAGCATTTATATCTGTATTGTTAATAAACCCCAATTATTATTACTGTTTGATTCATATCAAATAAACCAGTTTGTTGAAACGAAAATCCACATTTTAAATGTGACATGAAAATTTGTCTTCTAATAATTTAAATAAATTCACAGCTCCATCTCTCTCTCTCTCTCTTTAAATCTGGGGGGGGGGGGGATATGAAAATAAAAAATTACCCAAAACATTTTTATGTAGAAAAAAAATTAAGATCTTTATTTTCCTGCTGTACATGTATGACATTTAAAAAAGGAGGGAAAAAAAAGACTCATAATTAATATTGATTATCACAGAAATTCTACAATCTTGTAATAATGGTTTTTCAAAGGAACATGAAATAAATGCAGGATATTCCATCATGAATATATGATTTAAGAAAATATCAAAGATTGCTTTATGACTATCAAAATGACAAGCCTTTCATATGATTCATTATGTCAGATAAAAGGATATAAAAGGGAGATTCATTTTGATAATGCATTTTGAAAACCAGGACGGTTCCACGTGATGAACATAGAACAGAAAGAGAGGGGATAATTACATTATAATTTCCTGATGCAAATTGCAAGTTAAGCCAGAAATGTCAAATCAGCATTCTCAATCTAATAAGTAGAGTTGTGTGTATCTGTTCACCTTGACAGATGTACTGACTCATAAAAGCAGAGTTGGGAAACAGGAGACTGGCTGTTTGAATACATCGCTGTAAGGCAGAATTACACAATTCGTCTGACGTCTTCCACCAATCAATCCTTATCAGGCCATTTGTATTTAATTACCTACATCGTCTCCCTCACATCTCAATTTTTCATTTCTTTTTTCAATTTTCAAACTTTTTTTCTTGGCAATATAACAAAACAACAAATTTCTGAAGAAGCAAATCAATTTCTCTTAATGTGATGTTCATTGAAAAAAATTAGATATTGTATGCTTGGTTACCATGCCAACAGTAAAAAAAAAAAAGTGAATAGAAAAAAGAGAGAACTGATTTCAAGCGTGTACAAGTACATGTGCCGCACTTAAATTTCTTTTACCTCATCTAGTGCCCTGAAGAGTAGGATGTTTTTCACAGCTTCGGTAAGACGTGCTCTCTGTTCATCTGACTTCGGGTACACCAGCTGCATTTCAGACAATAGGGAGAAAAGCCAGGCAGAATATACAGGAAGTTAAAGGTGGATATTATAATAAGGCTTGTATAGGCTGCTCATTCCCTTTCCATTTTAACATGGAGTTATGATTTAACACTTGTTAGCCTGTACTTCTACTGCAATACATACAGATGTACATAATGCTTGCATCTCATCTTCAGTTAATTTCGTGAAATGCATTTTGAGGTTTTAAAAAGTAACCATGTGCCATTGGTTGCTAAGACCAATAATAATTAACCTACAAAACTTACCAATTTGACATTCATTGAAAAAGCAACCACCCAA
>CALNVZ010002100.1:61857501-61872079 GCA_940671915.1 Paracentrotus lividus | reverse complement strand
TTTTTTTTTTTTTTTTTTTTTTTTTTTTTTTTCTTCTAGAATTTCAAAATCCGCGGAAATCCGCGGATCCGCGGAGAAAAATCATGCCTGCTTATTTCCATATCAGCACTAGAACTCAAGATAAAAGCATTATGAGATTTCAAGAAAATCGGAATATTGATGTCTCTATACAGGTAATATTCCATATCTTGAGAGCGAGTTATTAACAAGAAAAGTTTCAGTCTAATAATCAATGCATGATGTCTTGCTTTGGGCTAAATGTAAATTCAGCAGGTATATGCACGCTGTCTTAGTAGAGCCACAAAGGGGTTAAACGTTGACATGTAACCATGGCAATAGGCCTACCACAGTTCTCTCACTCATGGCTATTCATAAACCTCCCTTGTACTAGATATCAAGTGTCTCAGAAAGGCTCAGCATACACATATAATATTCACTCTTATTCAGGTGAAACAAATCCTACAAATCTACTTGTGACATGTACATAAACACTTGTGATTCAAAGATTGACTTTAATACATGTAATGGGTCATTCCATGCCAATTCACCCAATGAAAGTGCAATTTTGCACCCTTCCGTCTCAGAATTTGCTCAAATTTGGTACACATATAAGTTTAACATAACCATTCCCATGAAAAAAAAATTAGCCGTAAACGTCCCGTCTGGTTCCGAGCATGGCCCCCCCTTTTGATTTTCGTTTGGCAAATGGGTGTGACCTTACACCATCTTCAACCGGCACATGCGCCGAACGGTTGACCAATTTGTGAACTGTACCATTCCAAAAAGGAAATTCAAAGAGGAATTCAAAAATGTTCACAAAAATATTATTGGAGCAATTTAAAGGCTAGACCTTTGACCTTTCCTAAAACCCTTGATTTTGGAACCCACCCAGACCGAATATATTTACTGATTAATTACGTAATTGTCATAAAATACTTAACATAACATGTTAATATCTAGGATGCTATTATTCTTCACCTTAAACCTTTTAATGAATACAAAGTTACTGTTACCCCCACATACTGATATTGTGTGGTAATGTGTTAAATCTCCTATAAATGAAATACTTTCAAACAAAGTAACATACAATCAAATTCCATAATGTACCCATATCTTGCGATGCTCAAAAATCTCGAGATGTATCCATATTGGGACAGTAAGCGACTACAATGTAGAAGCATTTGTTTCCGTCAAACACGCAGATTTCGATGATTGTAATGTATACCTATTGCAACCCCAACAAAAGGGCTAAACGAAAAAGTCCTCTCTCATAAGCAAATGGAGTCTACGTCATGTTAACATACTTGTGTTTAAGTAGTACCTAATGTTATCTGGTTCAATTTTGATGTAATTATCTTCAGTTGATTTCATATTTCCAATTTATAATCGGGATAATTACCAGAACAAGTAGCTATTGACTGACACAATTACCAAACACAAATACATATTTGGGAACAGTAACTTGAAATACATTGAAAAAGAGTTTTTAAAGGTGAAAGAATAATACTCATCTAGATATTAACATGTAATCGTAATATTATATCGACAATTAAACATACATAAAAATCAAGTAAAATATTATTCACGTCTGGGGTCAAAATCAAAGTTAAGGAAAAGGTCAAAAGCATAGCACTTTAAATTGGTCAATAAATTTTTGAACCATTTTTGAATTCCTACTTTGATTTCCTTTTGAAGGACCATTTTCCAAAAATCAGGTCAAACCATTCAGGCGCATGTGTGCCGTTGAATGGAAAGGTCACACCCATTTTGCCAAAACAAATCAAAAAGGGCGGCCATCTCGAAACAGACGGACCGTTTACGCTAATTTTTTTTGTTTCATGGGAAGGTAATGTTAAACTTTATGTGTACCAAATTCGAGCAAATTCTGAGACGGTAGGGTGTAACCCATTGGGTGAATTGGCATGGAATGACCCTAATGCCTTTATTTCATAATGTGTTTGGTGGATACACTTTCATGTATGACAAGAAATTACAAAATAAAATCATTTTGTTATTTTTATTACGATTATTTTTATTTTTGCTTGCCTACAACAATGTCTTTTCAAAAAAGGGCAAGTCCAAGCTATTAATTGCAACTTTGTCCCACGCGTCACCGACAAATAGTTTATGATAAATTGATTATGAAATGATTCCTCACAATTGTTTTTCATGTTTTGGGTAAAGGTTCAGAACCTTTAGTTTACAGAACCTTTACCAAAAACATGAAAAATATCTGAGATAGATAGTTCACGATTAGATTATGGTTAATCATTTGTTGGTAACACGTGAGACATAGTTTCAAAATAGCTTGGACTTACCCAAAAGAAGAATGTCTTTTGGGATTTTGAAGGGTAATATTTGAGGTTTTTTGCAACATAAGTCATTATTAGATCTTTTTCAAATTATTGAAAATGGTCCAATATTTGTGCTGAGGAAAGAAGGGGACAAAATATAGGTCTACCCATTTTGGAAAAGCTTCTTGACCTTACCTTTTGTGCGTCTGTGTCATTATCAGCCTCGGGGTCATACTTCTCTGCACATACTAAAAATGTAAATTAAGAAGAAAAACAATTTACAATTCAATTTGCCAAACAAAATACAAAATGAATTTAAAATATTATCTACAATTTCACTAAAAATACATTGTACAATAAGGATGCAGGATATTTGAAGTATGGTCTGCTTTGAACGACATGGATAAAATGATCGTTTCAGGTGAGTATGAGAAAGTGCCTGTATACAAATTCAATATTTATGCAATAGAAATACATTCCTAAGACCATTAAAGCCTTGATATCAGTACCCAGTATAGCCACGTAAATTGCATTTTTCTGTTACTTTTATTGAATTGTTTTAAAAGAATTTGTCTTATGGAATGAGCTTGGCATTTATAGTATGAAATTTATGTACCCTTACAATGTACATTGTACAGGTCACTAGGGGCATCTAAAACTAGGTCATGCCTGGTCAATATTAATGTCATTTGGATATTTGCCAGCTTTTACAAGTAATTTTGAGACCCATTTGTTTTCAAAGAGACCTACACGTATTTGAACATTACGAAAGTTGTGGTATAAAAATACAGACAACATCTCACCCATTTTATTATCATAATTGGAGCATGTTGTGTTAATAATGTAAAGACAGGGAGGTTGCATGTACACATGTATTTCATATAACATAATCGCTGTGAAGCATTGGATGAATACAAAGACTGGATGTCCCTGTACTAAATCTTCATCAATAGATAAAGTGAGATATTCCTTATCAGTTTGCCCTCCAGCATATATGGCTCTATACTATAAAGCAATAATGATAATCTCCAATATTCTTTGAGAGGATCAATAGCATTTGTCTTGAGGATTTGTGGTCTGAAAGCCTACTCCCTCCCCTATTCCCTTTCAACTAAATGAAGCATAGAGCTTGCTCTATTGAGCTCAACTCAAGCTAGACCTACACTGTTACGTCTTCTGGTTGTGTGTTCTTTCACTGATGAATGCACAGTTGGCTATTAAAACCTGTCAGGGAAGACTGATTGCATTGGGATAGCCTTAATGATGAACGCTAATGGGCCCCTTAAGATTTCAAATATATCTAACTACAATTCCAGTATAAAAGTTCAATATAAAAAAAATATTATTAAAAAACAAAACAAAACAAAGCAATGCATAAGGTAATGAAAGTCTGCCTGGAGATGCGTAAGTTCAGGTCCCTTTTACAATGAGCTATCTACTGAAATATCCAATCAACAAACTTGTAGGCCTATACGGTACATTTAAATGAAAAAAATCATCAAACTCTTTTATCCTTCATATAAACCTGCACTGCTGTTTACCTAGTGTTACCAGAGAATCTACAAATGTCATTGTGAATTTTAAATAATTAGGCCTACTTTTCACTCTGAATGAGCACTGTCTTATTATCAATACCCAGTGTATAGCCAGTATATTGTTTACCATGCAACCCTCTCAAGTGCTCAACACTATCGTTTTCAAGAAGTCCAGGTGCCTTTGAAGGGGTTCTTGTGTCACTGACGCATTTCCTTCCAATAATCAATAATCACCATGCCATTTTTCTTCCAACCCTGTAAAATTGTTTCAGCCGAGTCTGCCTTTACGTTCAAATGCAAATCGGGCAGTCTGAGCACCAAGATGCATGTACGCTACTCGAAGAACAAGTTCTTCACATTTCCATAATATAGCCTAATCTACATAAACACATCATATGAATTAAAAGTTATTTTAACATCCAAATTAAGGGTTCGTTATTCATCTATTTATTTTCTATGCAATATCAGTTGGTTTAGTTTGGAATGGTATTTTTACTTCAAATTGCATTAAAATGATTGAATCTCTTTAATGGGACTTCAAGTATTAAAGTAATAGTAAGGTCAGACGTGAGCGATAGAAACAAGAGATGGTAAAAAATTCTGTTTATAAATGCAGAAAAGCCTCAGAAAATGTATGAATTTGATAACTTAATTTCTCAAAGCCCTACTAGGTCATTTCTGCCCGCTCATGTTTTCTCAATAAAGTGGCACTCTGGCGCTGTATTATTTCATCAGACAAATAAGCCAGGGACTTGCGAGTGATCTCAATACAAACATCTTAATTGTTTGACTTCTTTTCCCTGCTCAGGGCTGAATAGTGAAAGTAAACACAACGGATAGAGATCCAATCATGATAGGCCAGAATGGGTTGTATTAAGAATTAACGCTTTTGCTCTATAGGCAGAGGGGTGAATTGGATGTTGACTTTAGAACCACTGAAAAAAAATGGTATCGCAGATAGTTCATTCAACCTAGACAAAGGATGTCACGTTAATTGTACCAATAACACTCCAATTCATTAAAGATCTGAACCCTTCTTCCGTGGAACGAATACCCTGTACACAAGGTATAGTTTTTCCATATGGCTAAAACCGTAAAGGTCAATTACAATAAATTGTACCTATAGCAAAACAAAACATACATTGCCTTATAAACCGAATATAATACAAATAAAAAGAGAGTGTGTGTGAGTAGAGGGAAAGCAATATGGGAATATGATTTGATACTTTTAGGTTTTGAAGTAACATGCTACAAAATTACAAATAAGAAATTTATTTTATTGAAATACACACATGTACATGTAGTATGTAAATAAAAATTTACTCGAGAATCTGCATAAAACTTCCATAGATCTTTGACAATTGTTCATACATGTACACATGTACAATGGATGTACATGTCTAGCAAAAGTTCAGAACACATACTTTTTGCAATATTAATCTCACAAAAATGCACGCTGCATTTCTTTATAACAAGGTTGAAGAGATGCCAACACTACGGAATAATTATAACATTAAAAATTAGAATGCAAATAATGCAAATAGTTAAAACAGCTGAAACAAATGTCTTGTTAACAAGAAAAAGAAAACTATTGATTTGAACGCATTCCCAAAATTGAATGACGGAGCAAAATGTTATTATTCCATGCATTTCTCTAGTGAGAGATTTGTCTTTAGCTTTTCAACTACAGTATTCTGCATTATTCCCGTTCTAATTTCTAATGTTATAATTTTCCTAGTGTTGGCATCTCTGATATCGGATATGATTGGATTTTGGTGTTACATGTAACACATACTTTTCCCATGACTTTAGCCAAGTTATCTTAAACCAAGTATTCAAAGGGTAACTTTGCTGTGCTTTCGTGGTTAATTAAAAAAAAATACAATATGCTACATGTACAAAAGATTACTTAATTCTTACCTGATTTCCTTCTTGCATATTCTGTTCTTGGAAGTTCTGAAGAAAATAAAAACAAAAAACAGGTTATCAATAATCTAACATAGATTAATGTCCAACTTGAATCAACAATCATTTGTTTATAAATACAGCGTACTTTTGTTAAAATTCAGTCTATAGATTGTATTGGGATGCTGATATAGTGGTAATAATTATCTGGGGGAAGGTAACCAACACAATACATCAGATTTTTATATTATTATTACTATTATTTATTATTTTTTTATTTTTATTTATCATTCATTTTTTAATTATCTATTTATTTATTTATTATTTTATTTATATTATTATGCTGCCCCCGCGCTATGCGCCGGGGCAGCTAGCAGGTCCACCCCTACAGTTTGAAAAAAGTTTCCAGGGGGGTGGAGCAATAGTGTACGTAATTTTTTTTTTTTGTTAAGTTGGCGTAACCTAAAATATTCCGGGGGGTGAGCATAGGTATGTTATTTTTTTCTCGTATACTTGGCGTAACCTAAGGTTGCCCCTGGGGAGGGGACAATGGGCAAAAGTGTACGTCATTTTTTTCGCGTAGGCCTACCCTTGGCGTAACCCTAGAGGTTTGCTCTGGGAGGGGCCGGAACGATGGGCAAAAGTGTACATAATTTTTTTTTTTTTCGCGACCCTTGGCGTAACCTAAAATTATTCCGGGGGGGGGGGGTGGAGCAAAAGTGTACGTAATTTTTTTTCGCGTACCCTTGGCATAACTAGAGGTTTGCCCCGTGAGGGGGACGTACATGTACGATGGGCAAAAGTGTACATAATTTTTGTTTCCCTTACACTTGGCTAACCTAGAGGTTGCCACTGGGCCATTTTATAATTTGACCATCTTTTGCTGCCCGAGGCTATTTTTACCATATGAATGAAGAAAGAATTAAATTAAACTGAATGAAAATCAGACCAATCAAGCAGTTCACCCAAAGTCATTACAACACAAATTTTTTTTTTGGGGGGGGGCAAAAGATACATAATTTTTTCGTGTACCCTTGGCATACATCTGCCCCCTCCCCCTACAATGTCATAAATATTCCACTTTTTGCTTTTACTATTTGTATGAAGAAAAATTTCAACTGGATGAAAATCAAAACCTCAAAATTCGATGGGATCCTCGGGGAAAGGGAAGGAAAGCATATTTTATTTTAGTTTTCTGTGATTGTGATCTCAAATTTATTCAAAACCTATTTTCTCTGAGGTATTACTACATAGAAATACACGACAAATCATTTCGAGAAAGAAATCAATTGAATTACAAAGCAAAGGTAAAGGAATGATGCTGATTGATATTACCCCGTGGCTGTCACGCAACACCACCAGCTCAGCATTGCTCAGCTTATACTCAGCTCAGTCACTTTCAATCAATTTCCGTTCCATACGATATGTAAGGAGGATCGCCGATATCCTGTAAATTTTTATTTTAATATCAAACATGTAAATAAACCTGGTGACTCTTTTTGCAAAGAAAGTAGATGAACATGACTTTACAATGGTTATTTTGGTTCTAATTCAGTTTTTAAGCTCATTTTTACGACGCGACATGACAGAAATCGATTCGATAAACAATCGTCTAAATCCTCCTCAGTTTCACAATCGACCTAAAATAATCAGCATCCTATGTTACTCGGCGCTGTGTGTAAACAGAAAATACACCGATGATGTCAGTAAGACATTAAAATGCTTACATGGCAGGCGATGTTGTTTGGCAAGAGTAATGGGGTGATTGTGGGTACCTACATGTGAGTTCTGTCCGAGATGACATCACCTCTTGTCGTCTGTTCGTTTGACGTCGAACTCAACACGCAAGTCAGGGATTTTTCGTCGAGGAATCGAGGATTAACTGCACGTCCAACGTAGGAAAAGTTCTTGTTAAACAATGTATGATATATTCACATGGTTACTCAGCTAACATGCCTGTAGCTTCTTACAACAGTGAAGATGAAGAAGTTCACGAATATGCATTTATCTCTGGTGGCCTTGGCCCCTTGAGTTAGCATCCACATGGTTCAATGTGTTTTGGGTTTATTTTCAGGTGGCCTTGGCACCGGGCCACTGCTTAAATTCGAGCCCTGGTTCACTAAACTGATTCAGCATGTACTTGTACTATTATATTAGAGTTCATGACAAAAACAAACATGTATTAAATGACCACAAATTCAGTCAGTATGTACGTACATCCCATTAAAATAATAAAGTTTATGAGCCGAATGGTGTCTCTTTGAGTAAAATCATAAATCTAAGGTGCATGAGTATACCTCATTAATCTTGGATTAATTCTAGCAAATATTGTACATGAACACATGTACAGTGGGGTGTAACACAAAGACTACGATGATAAAAAGTTACGATTGGATTTTTTCTCGGTAGCCTCATCATGGACAGGATGCTTCAAAGTAGATGATATCATTCCTAACCCTAGCCCTTACCCTACTCTTAATCATACCAAAATCCTAATCCATGACAGGTAGGTTTCCAAATGAGGCTACCGAGAAAAAATCAATCGTAACTTTTAATCAATCGTAAGTCTTTGTGTTACAGGGCACAGGTGTACAACGTAGGTCATTTTTCTCCTAAAGGTGTAAACAGGCACTATAGAACTTATAAAATTTTACTTGAAATTTTTCTTCATAGTGTAGAGTACTGTACCTGTAAGGGGCCATCAATATTTTTTTTATTTGACAATTGACACACCCACGTACATGTACGCCAAGAAATGCTGAACAGTGATATTTTTTTTTGCAAAGCCTCTGTATGCACGAGTACACCACAATAAACAAATGTGCACAAAATTAATTTCTAAAAATGTTTGTCTGAATAGAAGCCATGCATGGGGAAATATAGTTCATAATTCCCTTTGAAATCATCCTCTACCAGGGCTGACTTACAGGATTGCACTGTCAAACTGTCACAGTACATTTGTACTACAGATATATAGGGCTACATGTAGCCTACATGTACACCCTCTGAAGCATATGTCCATGTACAGACTAATGAGTACTCTCTACAAAAGTAAATCTCTTTCTTCTAGCTCTCAATTTGCAATATGTATCTTAAAATGAAGCATTGTGGTACAGTGTAAAATATCTTCAGCCATGGACAGTTTAATAATGAACATATTTGATTTGTTTTAAAGTTACATGTAATGTCCCATCATACCAGAAAATAAGTAGGAAAATAGATACAAAAGGAAATACCCCAATGCACATTTTTTCTTCTTTTAATGTTCCATCAAGGAGGTTCAAAAATTGGTTTTATACAATTTATCCTCATCAAGTCACTGGATATACAACATGCAGAACTTTCAAGTAGGTTCTTTCTACATGTAGGCCTACTTATGTAAATGTTACGATGAACTATTAAAATGTAGCCATCACCCGTAACCAAAATGGCATAACTTTTTTTAAACAAAAATTGAGCGACATATATTGGCAGGTATGTAAGTAACTTCTGCGTGAACAATGAGACTAATCCAACAAGTTTTGCATAAAGGGGACTTACATGTAGGCCTACTTGTTTTGTTGTGAATAGATGTGTGATGAAATATATGACCATGTAATATTACTTTGAGGCACCACCAAGAATGTGAACGTACATGTATTGCATTAAATATCAAAACAAGTACGGTCAATACTCTGGTTTGTTCACATCGCTCATGACAGAGCAGTGCCATGGTAGTAACATTTCTCTTGACGTCCTAATCCGTTATTTCACACCCATTTTTATGTATATCTATCAATTGGTTACAAAGGAGACATCTCCTCCATGTGCCTCAGCCCTTAAATTGATGGATAACACAAAAACCTTGGTAGAGGCATTAAAAGGTTAGTTGTGATAAATTATCAACTCCCTGATACTGATCGTACTGATAATACACATGTACATGTACAGGATGTCTAAAAGCAACCATATTGACAATAGGCAACATGTACACTAACTGTACTGTACATCTAACATGTACAGTGTTCCAAGTATTAACAGACCCCTCTAGGAAGACCTACCCCCCCCCCCCCCAAAAAAAAGAAGGTCTTTGAGGTCATGCTCGTGTAACATAAATGACAATCATCATTTTTGCAAGTGTGTAGTCATTGCATCTCAGAATTCAAGTCCGTTTAATGAAGAAACAAAACGTGAGACCATGAATGTTAACCTCTTGGACAACAATAAGTTATTCCCTTGTGACAAGGACACTAAAGGTTACAAAGGGACAGGTGTTGTCATCGGTCAATATATTGATTATCACTTAACAAGTTGGTCCCTTTGGAATTTACCCGTAGCACCAATAGACTACTACATGTTGACAGACAAATAAATTCAAGCAGGTTATATTTTATTGATACTCAAGGTACAAATAAATGGTCTTCTACTTAACTTTTCTTTTCTATTCAATTTAGCAGTCCTCCAATTATATTACCTTTTTACATGCACGTTTTGTGTAGCAGACTAGATGATCATTTGTCATAAATTCACAGATGTGCAAAATTAGAAAACCTAAGAAATTAAATAGCACATTCTCTTTGGCATTTACTCTAACCTGTGGTCTAGAATTTCAAGTTTAATTGGACAGTACATGTAGGAATGCATCAACATTAGTTCTTACTGATTTTACTCTTTTAGGGTGTGTTCATGGTCAAAAACAAAACTTAAACAGGAACATGAATCATGATACAACATGCAAACAAAAACACAGAATACAATCACTATCACTGGTGCACGTTCAAGGTTAAAAGTTGAATGCTGATTATACATCATGCTTGTCTTTATATTGCCTGCTCTCAGCACAGCTTACTGTATCGCCAATGCTCAAGGTCATGAAGGTCATAAAATTAAATCTCATCTTCTTTCAAACAGTATTTGAGCTTTTTTTCAGAAAGGAGATCTGAAAGACATTTACATTTATATTGACGACCAGAAATTGGAAACATAAATAATAATAATAAATAATAATAATGTGATTTAATAATAATGCAACTTTGTTTCTCTATAGATACTTTTGTGTCTGTGTTTTGTAATTGCATTTTATACCACGATTCATGCGTAAGTTTAAATTTGAAAATCAACCATCACAATTACATACATGTACGTTAGTTACTCATTCGTGTATCAACGGTAAGTCTATTCAGATTTTAGATCAGCAATCAGCAATACTGTATAAGTGGTTATTCTTTAGGTGACTTTATTTTCGCGAATTTCGCTCGTCAGTCATCGCGAAAATTTCCACTTCAATACAAGGCTATTAATAGTAATGAAATCATCACCAAAATCATGACATTTTGCTCGTGCCAATTTTCCCATCTACAATGTAGTCCAAAATCGTAAAAATATCTGTACGTGAAAATATTGGCTTACACAGTAGTCTCTTAGAAGCTTAAAGGTGGGGTAAAATTTTGGTATATTATCTCAAAATACAATCATTCAAATTTTGAGTTTACTTTGAAAGATAACAGAATAAAACACATATCACTTGAAGAATGAATTCTAAACATCACAAATAAATGTGCACAGTAAGTACTATGAAAATATAACAAGTATGAAAAGTTGGGGCATTTTCTTTTTTAATATAAAACAAATTTAAAAGCATGGATAGGGAGGAAAATACCAGTGTATATAGTACATACATATATATGTAGCTCTCTGTTGCTTTATCTATGAAATGACCATTCGGACCATATTTTAAAGGAAATAATATTGATGCCATTATTTTGTGGTGGATCTGCTCTAACGGTCAAATTCAAATTTTCACAAAGATTCAACTTGAAAACAAGATGAATCCTCGACCGCGCGCGGTCGAAATATATGCCTCCGCCATTGCCAGATCAGAATAATATCGCACATTCATCTATTCATTTTGCTTTATAGAATGACATTTTTAACCTTGACCTTTGACCTTGTGACCCCAAACCTAATCAGACCATAATTATTCCTCTGGTGATAGATACTACCCTTAAATTCGAAGTTTATATCTTAATTGGTTCCTGAGATATTGCGATGACAAACTCAATACATGGATTTTTCACATCTTGACCTCTGTGACCCTTGACCTTTGACCTATCTAATCCATAATCTAATCAGATCATCTTCCTATGGCGGTACATTCTACACCTAAGTTTGAAGCTCATATCTCAAATGGTTCTTAAGATATCGCAATAACAAACTCAATACATAGAATTTCACTATTTGACCTCCGTGACCTTGACCTTTGACCTACATACTCCAAAATCTATTCAGGTCATCTTCCTATGGTGGTTCATACTATCCCCAAGTTTGAAGCTCATATCTCAAATGGTTCTTGAGATATCGTGATAACGAACTCAAAACAGAATTTCACTATTTCTGACCTCCGTGACCTTGACCTTTGACCTACATACTCCAAAATCTAATCAGATCATCTTCCTATGGTGGTACATACTATCCCCAAGTTTGAAGTTGATATCTCAATTGGATCTTGAGGGACGTACGGACGGACGGACGGACGGACGGATAACCCGAAAACATGATGCCTCCGGCACCACCTTCGGTGGCGGAGGCATAAAAATAGGTGGTAGAGTCACTTTGCATGTTTTAAAGGTGGATTGTTACAAAAGAGATCAAGATCAGGGGCGTATCCAGGATTTTGCGCTCCGGGGGGCCCAACATGATTTTGATTTTGCCACCTCCAGTGGTGGATCGAGAATGGTACACCCAATTTTTTTTCCCCGTTACACCGAGCGACCAAAAAGGTATGCTCAATTTCTTTCACATGACACTGGTCGTGCGAAAAAGGTGGGGGGAGGGGGGGTGTGAGTAGGGTTCGAAAAAAAAATTGGCATTCAGCACGTTCAAAGGTCATATATCAACCACATGTAGATAGAAAGCAGTCAATCGGTATAAAACAAAACCCAATTTTTTAACATTTTTTTCTTTTTTTTTTTATAGCTCATTTTGGCCGCCACCATAGGGTCAAATTTGGTTGCCCTTTGAAGTCATTATTTTGGCACCCTTTTGGGTGCCTACCTGGGCCCCCCCCCCAGAATATGAATGAAGATGCAAGTCTTGATCCGAGTTCTAATTGGTCATTTAGATCTTACCAAACCTAGATTTAAGATAATCTTGGGAAGTGGTCTGTTTGATGGAAAAAAAAAATCAAAACAGTTTCCATTCTTGTTCACATAGACTATCATACCAAAATATCAAGCATACTGAATTACTACCACAAATCAATCAAAGGAATATAATGTCACATCTACCAGAATTTGCATATTTACTGAAAATTCAAGTCAATACTGATGTGAACATACATTTAGTCAGCCACATCATGTGTCATTCTGAAACAATCATGAGCACACTCGTATTAAAAATGCGTGATTTTAATTTTAATACATGTAGGCCTAGAATCTAGATCTAACGTTAGATCTAGGCCCATGACATTTCTCAATCTTAACCTCAGCAGTTCATTTTAATTTTGTTTTAGCACCAACAGGCAACACATGATGCTTTCCAGTTTTACAACACAAAAATTGAAGACTGGGATTAAGACCTCTCAATCCCTTACATCGTTGATGATGATGATGATGATGATGATGAAAATGACAACGACAAGCCAATCGTAACATTAAAATTGTAAAAAATTATTGTTCTTGTTAACTAAACTTTCTCAGAAAGATTTTTGTTTCATTGCCAAAAAATGGCTTGAACATTTTACTTGCACTATAATTTAGGTGAAATTTTACTTTTTTAGGTGTCCAGATATCTAAGGCACCACTATGATAAATGGAACAATATGAAGAAATATCTAGCAGATTCATTCCAAATTATTTTGGCTACAAACAGTCAACACTCAGTCAAGTTTTTAACTTTTTTTTTTTTTGGGGGGGGGGGTCAAGTCTCAAGATTTAATATTTTCATTGCATACCTGGTGGCTCATCATCGATATCGGATTCAGCATCTTCCGGAGCAGTGAAAGTTACCCCACGTTTTCCACCTAAACTGATATTATTTTCTTGCAATTTGGCGAAGTAAGACGAAGCGAACTCCACTAAATCACTAGGCTTTTCTCTGAGCACAGCAACGGTAAAATCCTGCAACAAGTCTGTAAGACCTTCCGGTATTTCGAAGTTCATCGTGCCACCGAGCTCGAGTCGTCCCTCTGCTCAGTCTGAAGAAATACGATCAAATCTTCAGCTGTCACCCGAATATATCTTTAATTTTGAGCCAATTATACTATTTTCACAGCGTTTATGTCAGAGGGCAGATCAACTAGCACTGAAAACACTTGTCGTTCAAATCAACACTTGTTTCTTTCTGTAAATATAGCATCAACAAAATTTGATGTCAAGGAGCCGGCGAATTGTTCAACGTAAAAAGACCATAGAGTTGGCAGCCGCTAGATCTGATAGCAAAATTGCATGCAACTAGCCGGTAAGTTACCCGCGAACACACGTTGACAACTCGGTAGACGTGACGAGCTAGCAAACCTCGAGTCAGCAAGAGAAATGCACTCGTACGCGTTCGTCCTACGTGCGCTGTATAAAGTGACGTTTCAATGCGCCAGTCGCGCTCATCAAATGCATATATGTAGCGCGCAATGTCTCGTCTGTAAACCTACAATAACAATATTCTCAGAGCAGGGGCAGCTAAAACTGAAATTATAAAAAATGTAAAATGTTCAAGCATTTTGGGCAAATGGGGTAATAATTTCTCAGGAATATAATAAGCCCCTGAAAAGTTACAATAGGTCTTGACGCGGATCCAGGTGGCATGCCCCCTTCGAAAAGAAGAAAAGAAAAAAGAAGTAGGCAAAGAAAGGAAAGGAGAAAAATAAAAAAA
>CALNVZ010002100.1:61838562-61851694 GCA_940671915.1 Paracentrotus lividus | reverse complement strand
GTTTTACTTCCGGGTTTGAGTTGCTAACATATAGAATCAATAGTACAGTTAGCTCCTATTATATAAATAATGTAATCGTCATTTACTTTATAAATATGTTTGAGATAATTTTGTACACAGGCTTTGTACAGTGCAAACACTCCATACACGTCTGGCCCACCCTCCACACATGTCCATAATGCATGAAATAGAGGTCATGCCCCGATTCTATTTTTATACCATCACATTCTCTAAAATGTCACTTTTTACATCATGCCATTTTTGAGGCTGCAAATTTTCCTACCTTGACAGACTGTGGTAGTTTTCTCGGAGATTTCTCACTTGTTGTTGTCGAATACAGCATTCAACCTTCCCAGACAGACCACCTGACCAATAGATGCCGGTATTTCAACTCAGTTGATCTTATGTTGGCAGCTAGGGCTGGACATGTGGTGACCGTCCGATATTCCCTACTGTCCGGTATTCCCTACATCTACCCTATGTAAAATTATCATTATTTACATCGGTAAAATAGGCCTGAATAAACAACAATATAATGTTATTATATATAATATAAATCTGACAATTTTTTTAGCAATGGTTTTTTACATCGGAAAGAGGCAAAATATTAGCTATGGAAGCTGATTCAACACCCGGGGGGGTCACTCAAAGAAAAAAGTGCTACCCATGCGTGTCCCCACACCCTGAAAATGGACCCTAAACGTCTCATTGCATGAAGTCAAATTGCACCCCTTTTCGACGTCAGACTGGAAAAAACATACCCTAAATGGCGTAAACACCGTGAAATTTTGACCCCAAAACAGCAATTTCCGCTGAAAACACCCTCTAAATGGCGTAAACACAGTGAAATTTTGACCCCAAAACAGCAATTTCTGCTGAAAACACCCCTATTTTTGTAAAATTGGCGATTGAAATTAAAAAAACACCCCTATTTTAAGAAAAGCGTCGACGCCTTCGAAAGGCTGAAAACAGACCCTTTTCGACGCTTTTTGGGGACACGCATGCGTAGCACATCATGTGGTGAGTGACCCCCCCGGGATTCAACACCGCATAATGCGGTTTACACCCCCTCTGAGTCGAACAGTATCAAAGGTTAACGAGGGTCAAAGTTCAACCTGATAGGTTAACATTGGTAGTAGTGATGTGCAATTAATCCCCAGGTGTGACTTCTCAGGGATATCTTGCTGTTCTATAATTCAAATCAGCAAAATGTGATCAGGGTGTAAACTATACTGAGATTTCCTTGATCCTGTAGCTACCTGTTCAAAGATTTATTTTACCTATAGCTGTTTGTTGTTTTTGGTTCTTTTTCACACACAAAAAAAATGGTATGCTCTCTTTTATTTCCCTAAATTTTTATACCCAAACTTATTTCATTTACCATGTAAAAATCATTTAGGCATATTGGCCTATTTATAGATTATCATAATTAATTAGATATTTATACAAAATTTGTTTCATTTAGGAAAAAATTGTAAACAAAATATAATTTCACTCGTTATTGTTGTTGTTTTTAGTTTTCACAGCGCTGTCATTCATAATTTATGAATATTTACATGCTTCGCGCTAGCATTATGAATTTCCCTTTTTCAAGAGGTGAAAAAAGATCATTGCTATATAATGATAAAATAGGGGTATAGATGCAGGAGGATGGACATTGATTGTTGAAAGGCACAGGAGAAAGTTAACATGTTCTAGTCCTACACGTGACCCACTGAGCCGAAAAATACATCGTCACAAAAGTGGCGGAAAGCTAGCCGCGGCGCCACGAGTCACGTGATCCGTGTATTACGACGTATCATAAAGGAGAAAACACCATGATAACAACAAAGCGACCACGCGGCGAGCTTTGCTCATGTTTCAACCTCACCAGACCGCTATGAATTACCATCCCGGTGGAGCAATTGAATGTGTGTGAAATTGATTTATAGGAAACATCGTGGAGACAGTTTTCAAAACAGCAGTATTTCATTGTGACTCACCAAGTTATTGACTGCGATTTTTGGTATATTACAGTCATGTAGGTATTTCATTAAGTGGTATTACATCTCTGCAAACACGTTTCATAAGTCTAACTAATTATTGTATAGGGTGACACAATACAATGCACATGAAGCTTAAATTTTAATAAACAAAATAATACAGCTTTTAATTTATAAATATCTAGTTGGGAACAATGTTTGATACAAGTCATGTGCACGATAAAATGCAGGGTTAACATAGGGCCTATACTGGCAATACTAATAGACAGTCTCAATGTTTTTGTTGTCTTTGACGAAATAAATACATAGACCTACTTCGGTTTAACAGTCTAATTTTGATTTCATACAATATGGTATAATAAAACTTGAAATAGTATGCCCTCCACTTTACTAATTTCATTATATCAATTTCAATTTAAATTAAACTATGTTAATTTTAGTGCTATGAGTGTATAGTAGGTTAATAACAGTGATAGAAAGCTATGGAGAGAAGAAAATTCAGAGAAACATACATCGTATACGAGTGAAGATCCGGGAGAGTGTATTGATGGTGAGCCGAGTGACTCTATCAACCCGCGGGGACAGTTTAGTAGACTGTTTTCCATATGCTGGCAAATTGAACTCAGTGATGCAAGCAAAGAATTCTCATTTCAAATGCCGATAGTGTGATAGTATAACCGAAGAGATACAGTCTGCTTCAAGGGTGAGAATAAGACATTGAATGGTCATGGAAGTCTCATGCATGTATTGAAATCCTGCATGAGCATTTGATTATTTACTTAATTTTATTTTTGTTCTTCATTTTCTTTAAGTAGCCCAAACAGCTGGACTGTGCCCTAATCAAGTGTCCATTTTACATTTTGCACTATTTTGAACTTGGCACATAAACCTTGTATCCCATATCCACTAAACAGATTAATGATCTCCACTTATTAAAGTGTGGAATGAAATGGCGGTTTCAAAAAGAACTAATGAAATTGGCCTTTTAAATGCAAATAAATCGACTTTCGATCTAATTATTTTGTTCTGAGAAAGGGTGACCACGCAGGAAGGTATAATTATGTGCAAAAAGAGGAGAGGCTGGCCATGTTGACTGCGTTGTATGCGCAATATAGCACTGACAATCATCACAATATCATAAATAGAGTATAATAAGGAATGACTGTATTCTTTAAAAAATAGACCAATATAGTTTTCATGATTATAATCTTGTAATCTATACACAATATTATTGAAAAGATCTGAGAGATTACAGCAAATCATAATATCAAAGAGTTTTCCATGATTATAATCCATGCACAGTAATAAAAAAAAGAGGTCTGAAAGATTACTGCAATGGCATGAATGGTTAACAGATACCTGAAAAACACATTTTTATCATATAATTTTGTATTACAGTCATGACAAAAGAATGTTCAACATTGAAGCTAATTTATAGCAATATAATTATGAAAATAATAATGTGTTTCAAAGCGCAATGATAAAATTGTGTTTTAAAAATCACAAAAATATCTGAACAAAGATAGAAAGATAAAAGGGAAAGGGTGGATAGAGAGAGAGAGGGGGATACAGAGAGGGGCATATAGAGGGAAGTGCCAATGGGATATAAGGAGAACATGAAGAAAACACATAAAGACAGAGATATTTGGAGGGAGAGATAGAGAGAGATGTAAGGCGGGACGAAGATTATATTAAAAGATAGAAAGAGCACAAGAGAAAGAGAGAGAGATGAGAGAGAGAGAGAGAGAGAGAGAGAGAGAGAGAGAGAGACACATCGGAAGAACAGAGGGCGAAATAGATTCGGTAAGAAATTAAAAGTAGAAGCGGGAAAAAACACATTACAAATATGAGTGCCTCCAGATAGTATAATTTTTTTTATGAATAATCGATGTAAACGGATTATGTTTTCACCGTGCAAACTTGTTGCTGAGGTAAGGTTCTCCGGTCACTTCACTTTCAAGGATATTTTGTAGAACTGTCATTAAAAAATTTAAAAAAATTCACCCCCCCCCCCGCATTTTACACCCTTTTTCCTTTGTCGTTTTTTTTTTTTTTTTTTTTTTTTTTTTTTTTTTTCCGTTTATTATGCACGATTTGTTGCCAACTAATTTGATTTTGCTCTCATACCGTGATCTATAATTATACATGATCATTACAACGAATATTACAGTGGGATCATCTGGGCGACGTGAAGGATGGACCTTGGACAGAGCTTGAAAGAATTCACATCGGATTTTGAAAATGAAGAAAAACTTACAAAAAGGAAAAAAAAAAAGAAAGAAAAGGGTCTAATGGATGGGAGTAGAAATGGAAGAGAGCGGTGTTAGAAAGAACTCTCATAATGGAAACCCCTTTCCACCAAAGCTCAACAGGGCAGGGAAAATAGACATCCTTGACTGGACGAGTATGAATAATCGATAAGCAATCATCACCACCATCTTCATAAGATTGCGCGTCTGACATTTTATATTCCAGTCACAATATACAAGTACACGACACACGAAAAGGAATGTGGGCAAAATTCATAGATATCATTAATTCTTTTGACACCATCGACCCCACTCGGAGTATGAGAATACATACAAAGAAACATTATACAAAAATATTGAACATAATTTAGTTCAGGAAATTGGTTTGTTTTGCTTGGAAATAAAGCTATGCGCCTGCATGCATGTATCATATTATTTTGTGATAATTAAGTCTTCATGACAATGTGTGGTCAAATGTTTTCCAATATACATATTTAGCAAAATTCAGCGGTCTTTTTGGGGGGGAGGGGGGTGGTGGGGTTCAAGTTCTTTTTCATAGTCTAATTCGTTTTTTTTTTTTTTTTTTTTAATGATCAAGGGTTGAATAAACCTGATCATCAAAAAATAGAAAAGAATTCAGATAAAGACTACACGAGCTAGTGCGTTGGATATCGAATAGTTTCAATAATTCCCCTCCCCAAAATATCATTGTAATAATGTTGGATAGCTTAACTATAAGAAAATATTTCTTAAAGATTCAAATGATCAAGTATGATCAAGTACAGGTAGTAACATTGCTTGTCTTTCCAGGATATAACAAGACAGTATTATCCAAAGGAAATGCTATACCACGGGGACTTTCCCTTGGCAAACCCTCGTCCATCAACTTAGAATTCTAAGAGAAACTAAGTATGAATTCATGTGAAAGTATGTGAATCCAGCATACTCTACTTTCTCATTTCCTTCTTTTGAGAATTTAGGCGATGCAAAAGAAGATAACAAATGAATCAATATATACATGATATATCTATATCAATAATGATCGATTCGTACATTAACCTGCTAGGTATGTTTTATAGATACACTTGGAACAAAATAATTAGGTATTTAGGTTTCTTTATGATGTTCATAATATTTCAAGCTCAAATATCTTCGATTCTTAATGTTCGTCATATTCTTATCTAAGGCACCATTTAAAGTTAAATAAATTAGATGAGAGGAAAAAAAAGTGACATGACTCCAATCAATGTATGAATGTGTATATTATTTATCAGGAAGTATTTTGAAAAGATCCAGATAGAACAAGCTGATACTATATATCAAAGTACAATCTAAAACCATTGTCAGACCCTAATTACATCCTATTCAAACCAGATTGACCACCGTTTGCCCTCCCATCCTATCCCTGTACATACATTCCCAACTGTATATACCTGACCTCTCTCCATAGAACACATACATAAATCCAACTTAATTTGTTTAATCATCGAGATAAATAAGATAATTTCTCAATGTAAGTAGAGGTTTGGGGTTAGCTATTTTATCGTCAACCTTTGCCTCTGTCCAAACAATGTATCTCAATACCTGCGGTTTATAAAGCAATCCCACTTTCTATATGCCTGTATGTGAAGATAACTTGGATTGTCCAACTCGTTGATCGAAAATGTAAATAATTTGAAACAGAGATTGGTGATAAATACAAAGTCTGAATTCATTCTCGAAATTTACGAGAAAACTTAGTTTGTTAAGATAATAATACGCGATTATGAGGCCACGCATTGTCTACGGCATTAATTTTGCAATCACTTTGACAGTAACTTTAATGTTTGTGGAGTGTTTATTTTTATATTGAAAAATGGTGCATGAATGAAATGAAAACAATATATAAATCGGGATCATTACATGATTGTTATGAAATCATAATATGCGAAAGTCCACTCGGAAACTTTGTCGTAAATAATGTTTGTCTTGCAGAATTAATACACTAATGTTATGCAACGAGTTTTCTTTCAAATTGCTATATAAATTTCGTTTTACCCAATGATATGTCGTCTTTCAGATTGCAGTCTTTAGAATGTATAGGCCTATTATTTCTACGAAAACTGTCTCTTATTGCATGTATTGTGTTGATTGTCTCCTTTTTTTCTAGATGACTATATGCGCACCAATTCTCATCAATTATTGACGCAGTTTTCGGGTAGTATGAAATCAATGAGTTTGATTCTTTTGGCATTGATATGTGTTTGTTTGATGCACGGTGGGTTTGTGACTGTGACGATTTAGGTTTAAATCAAAACTAGGTTAATGCATATGACCATTATTGTATTGGCCTGGCAAACAACTGTACGGGTTCAACGGTTAACGACTATCTGCTATATGAAAAAATAATAATATTGGTAAAATCTTTTTGTTAATTTTTTTTTTTTTGTGTACTTTCGTCAACACCTCAGCTTCATTCATGGTTTCTAATATGTTTAAGTAATGATCGTATTTCAATGCAAATGTATCTGAGAGGTATTCGACTTAACATACACTACTTTATACAAGTCATGTAAAGCTTGAGTATAAAGATTTAAATACCTTTTTTCGGTGGCAATTTTACATCTTGGGAGGCCTAAAATTAGGCGACATCTCGGGCATGGTTGCGTTTAACTAACGAAGAGTCCTAGTCATAATCCGGATTAATAAGATTTAGGGAAACATAAGGAGGCTAAGTTCCTTCGGGCTAGGTATCGGTGCGTCATCCACTAATCTACTTATTACAATAAGGTATCAAACTTTCTGGATCGTATAGGAATACTGTGCTGTTTAATTGTTTTAATTCTCAGAGTTTAGGAGATAAATACTTAAACCGTATTCTATTCAAGCGTGTGTTTTGTTTTGATTTCGATGTATTTGTTATCAAAATGAAATCATATTTTCAGAATCAGCATTATCATTTAGCTGTCATCTACCAGACAATGTTTAATTCAATGCCGCACCGAATTGAGTATGTTGCTATAATAGGAAAGGCCCAAATCCATTACAGTTCATTTCAAATGAATCAAGAAAACTAAATATTGTTTTTTAGTTTGTAAAATGAGAATTTTTGCCATTAAAAAAAAAAATGTATTTCAGGCACTTGTGGGTGGTATTCATTTAATAATAATCTTGTCAGCAAGAAAGCAGGTATTCTGTACAGAATTAGACATTATGTATCGAAAAAGATATTGGTTATGTTATACAATGCATTTATTTTACCGCACATTTCTTATGGATTAGAAGTCTGGGGAGCTGCAAACAAAACATTCCTTAGTCGAATTTTGGTCATACAAAAGAGAATTACTCGTGTTATATTATTCAAATCCTTTAATCATCACTCAGCTCCTTTGTTTTCTGAGATCGATTCTAGATGTTTTACGCAATATCGTCTCATGATTGCAACATTCATGCATGATTTGTTGAATAACTAACTTCCTCATCGTTTCATTGATTATTTCTCATTTGTTAAACACCCTTTCGAGACAAGAAGCAATCAAAATAAGAATATAACACTCATCAAAGTAAGGACAAATCTTGGAAAACAGTCTGTTTCGTATTCAGGTGCTTTTATATGGAACGCTCTTCCAAATGATATTAGAAAAATTAAATCACGGAAAACCTTTAGACAATCATATAAGGCAATTCTTCTTGTAGAATATATTCATATTTAATTAATTTCGAATGTAAATAGTGTAAATACTGTAAAACATGATGTAATAATTTGTACATATGTCTTAAATATGATGTAATAATTTGTACATAGGTCTTAAATATGATGTAATAATTTGTACATAATTATGTCTTAAATATGATGTAATAATTTGTACATATGTTTTACTGTATGTAAATGTTTATATAATCACAGTAAGCAAACTATAGACGGGGCCAACCTAGACTAGCTTTAGCTATTTGTTGGCTCCATTTACCAAATGCATTTTTATATTGAATTCTGCTTATGTATATTTTTTTTGCAATATTGGTAATAAATAAATACAATACAATACAATACAATAATATCAGTTATATACGTGTAATACTAATTTTGATCAGAAAAATCACTGAATCGTCACCGGCCGCACATCATGCTTGCATGGTCGTATACGAGGCATGGAAGATACTCGGTCTCATCATGGCGAAATGTCAAATCCAGATCATCATCCCCTCAAGAATTCTCAGAAATACGATTCATTTTTCATTTCCGTGACGTCACAATCCCAATTGATGATGCACCACGAATGAGGTCGATGTCTGTTGAGGCAGTTCTTCTATTGTATACATGTTGGGGTTATCAAGGATCACCTCGTTTCGGGATGGAGTTCCTATCCCCCAAAGTGGTGAATGTAACACGAACCTTTTAAAAGTGGATTACAATTATACTTTTAAGATGCATTAATTTCAAATTTCCTCTCCATTTTCTGAGGGCAGATTCCAATCCAGATATATAAACATGATAAATGTCCGTCTAAAGAGGATAGAATTTAATCTACTAAGTGTAATATCCAAAAGTGCACCATTTCCACCTTTAGGGATGAAGAGGTTGGGTATACAAACAAAGAAATCGTTATTGATCTACTGTAGATATTAACTTGTTTATACAAGAGAGGTTATATGGCAAAAAAGAAAAAGATATCGATGGCTCCTATTTTTTCGGCTAATTGACCGAATCATCTTCCTGTCGAGAATGAAATATACATGACCATTACTGACAACTATTCGTCTTTTCTTCCCAGCAATCGTACCAAAATTAGCATCCCTGCTAATGGTTTACATATACCATTGTATACATATTGTTTTAAACTAGTTCAGTTTTTACCTCACAAAAGTTAGCTTTCCTTAATTTTTTTTGTAACAATTTATTTTGGGGGATGATGGGAAAAGTAAAAATTGAAATTTATTTCCAAATAACTTGAAGATTTGATATTTGATATTGTTTTCTTCATTGAGAAACTTAATCAACTGACTCTGTGTAAATTACAGAATGTTTTTATGTTATACATTGTATGTTTTTTAATGAAATGGAAATAAATACGAATGAGTGAAAAAAAAATCATGGTTGGCATCGTCACCACTAAAAATAGAAAGACCTATACTTAGACTATACTTGCATCAAGTTATAGAGACGCCATTTCAAATAAAAATGCATGTGGATGCAGCTGTCTTTCAACATCATAATTATCGCATTAACCTAGAGCTCTGCTGCCCACCTTTCTTTATAGTCGTATTTATATACGTCTATTTTCTTAACTTCAGTCTCTGTCACATTCTATAACTCCTATTTCTTTCTCCTTCTCGATCTCTCTCCTACTTCACTTTCTTTGACTCTCGATTATAATCTTCTTAATTTTGCTTGTCTTGTCCTGTATCTGGCGGCAGCTAAGACGCAGCAGTTGACCGGGAAACCGTCTGCACCTGTTCCGCAGCTTGTATTGGATGTCACTCATGTTCAATTCAAACGGCCACTGTTCCGTCTCTTCGTCCTCTTTAATCCAACTACTTCCTCATGCAACCATGTTTACAATCGAATTTGTTTCATCAGCCGAAGAGAGTATTTGGTGAGTCGCCTTCGATTTCGGGCGATGTCGTGTATTGGCAAATAAAGGGAGACGAATGCGTGGTCGTGCTGCGTCGGTATGTACGAATAAAATTAGCGCAATGCCGATCTGTTCGTAGACATTGAATAATCAAGATTTTATAAACTAACGAGATAGTATGTCGTAATATAGTTTGGACATACTACCATTTCTGCTATTGTGCATCAATCGGTGTAAAGGGGGGGGAGGGGTCTATTTTGACACATTGACAGTCATGATTTAAAACATCTCATGGGTCAGAAGGGTAACTTGTGAAATGGGCTGTTTTTTTGTTGTTGTTTTTCTTTCTTTTTTTTTGGGGGGGGGGGTGTATCCCATGCTTTTTATGGGACTAATTACTTTTTTTCTGGACATCTGAGAAATTTGTAATAATATTACAAATTTAAATTATTTTTGGGCCTCCCTGTATAGTTTGTCCGCATAGTTATGATAATGTTATACGTCAAATGACTTTTTGGTTCATGTAACGCCACGTAATGAGTAGGTGCACGCGTTTTCTTTACATGGGAATTTATGTGGGCATTTTCACCCCCCCCCCCTCTTCCCCAGTCGAGGGGTAGGGTGGGCATGGTGGGGGCACGTGCCCTTAAAGTGCCCTTTCCAGCTACGCCACTGTAATGGTCCGACATAGCGCATGCATAATCACCGCCATTTCCATACAAATTTCATTTACCACCACCAAAACAAGCACAATGCTATTCGCTCCAGTTAATCTGATTCGAAGGGTTAAACCCACTCCAAGAGTATATTCATGTTTTTTCCACTCCGGCCCACGTTCTAAATTTGATTAAGTTCTAGGGTGAACGACTCATGCTTTAACTGACCTGCTTGCAGCATTACAGGCCTGAAGCAAGAAAGTGTCCTTTTGATATTAACTAACTTAAATGAAAATAAAAATAAGTATGGTCATGTCTCACAACTTCCCATCCCGTGGGAGAACACAATAAGTGATTATTTTCCTATCTCCCAAATACAGTATACATGGTATAGATAGGAATATGAGTATTTTCATCATAGTTTATTCCGTTACCATGTTTTTCAAACGAACGTCGGAAATAGGGTGAATAGGGTGAAATGGTTAAATAATGTTTCAAATAATATTATTTACATGTGAATTTATTTGTATAGAATTTCTCTTCAAATCATGAAATATATATGACCTGTCAGACGATGTTTTATTTCTTCAAAATGAAGATGGATTATTTAATTTTGTAAGACCCCTGTAGATTTGACACGATAATCTGGACACTATTATAAAGCTGCTTAATTTCATAGCAATAATACAATGTTGCATTTATTTTCAACTTGGAAAAATGGTTAAGTGCTTTCCGTCTTATATAAAAGTCAATTTGAAAATCATCGACAGACAACATTGAGCCCCAATCTCTTGCATGATTGATGACTGTGCTGTCTATTTTCAAAATTCCTACAATCTGTTATTAACATGGTTCAAAAGTTTACGAAGGAAAATTTAACGGAAGTTAATAGAATTCATGAGGAATTTTTGTATTCCATATCTTATAATCATTATGTTCTTCCGATATTATATTAGCAACTAACCTTGTTAAGAAGATTATGGTGCAGCATTATTACTTCTAGCTGCATTATGGGCAAGGAATAATAATTGTGAATGCTTAAATTTTCTTCAGCATCACCATCTCTCTCTCTTTCTTTCTCGTCCCATAAAACCACAACATGATCTGAGTCACAAAGCCTGCGGATAAAGATGATAAACTCTCACCTAGTCTAGCATAATAACTGCCTTCGAATTCTGATTTGTTTAGAGAAAATTGAGAGAGATATGCATGGATCGGGTCGGCAAGCATCAGTCTATACATTGTACAAGTCATGATGTATTGCTGATCAGTAACTGGCTGAGGGCAAACGATTCAATAATGCTGCATGCGTGAAATTACTTTGTGAGGAGTCGCACACCGAGTTCTTTATAATATCGTTTTGAATAAAGAAAAGATATTTCAAGTCATGTTAATGAAATAGCATAAGGACGGTGTAAGTGTTCAGTTTCGTTATTTAAACCAAACCATTTACTAATTTCATATGTCATTATGCATGCATGGTTTCCAGTATTTTGCTCCCCCAACTAAGTATGATAAAAATCATTATCATCATTATTACTATCATTAAAGCAAAAAGTATCTTCACTTTCCCTTATTTTTTCGTCTTTAACGAAAAAAAGTGTATCACACATACAGTACTTTTCTGCACCCCCTTCGAATAGACCGCGTTGGATCCGCCATGCACTTCACATAGCTTTCAATGTTATTCATATCACGTAAGTTATCCTCGCCACATGAAACTATATGCACCGTCTAGGATAAATTCAAAATACAGTAGACGTATAGATTATCTGAATATTGAATCAGATGTCTCTGGTTGAAACAAAGAAATTGAGAAGGTTGGACAAATCGCATTACTCTCAAGAGCTTCATAAAGCTCCAGCTCTTCAACATCGAAAGCTGATAAAATGTCAGGCAATCCGACGCACGGCGTCGACTCCTATATACTTCAGGCAATTTTCTACTCTTTTGCAGTTTTTAAGAGATATTGAAAAGGCATATGACCACGGAATGACAAAAACAGTACAGGTTTATTCGTCATGCGGGATGAGGCTAGATAAAAGGTCTGTATAATGGAGAGCATGGGTGTTATAATGTTACTTTCTGCATATAAGATCAAGAGATGCAGATCACGAAGAACAGTGGATGCTTGGAATATCATTGTGCATGATAATAAAGGAAAGAATGATGCAAATAAGAATTTTAATTGTATATACAGAGAGACATACAAATTTTCATGAAAAGTTACACACTACAGAAAGGTATATACAGAGAGACATACAAATTTTCATGAAAAGTTACACACTACAGAAAGGTAACTTGATAGAAGATGACGTCAGTGAGGTCATCAGGAGAGCATTTCATCAATAATTCTTTTCCGACAAGTTGTCAGATCTGACATCTTCACTTGATTATGATTGGCTGAATAGCATTGTTCCTGTGGTAAATGTACACTGAAAACCTAACCTCGTCCGTCCATGGACCGACTAGCTTTAAAGCTAGTCGGTCAAGACGGACTAGTTTTAAAGCTAGTCTGCCATGTTAGTCCGTCAAGACGGACTAGCATACAACTGAATCTACATCTCTCAACTTAACGGACGAGCTTTAAAGCTCGTCCGTCGAGCTTGATGCTAGTCCATCGACGTGACCGACTAGGTCAAAAAAAAGTAGGGGGTAGGACAGTTCACCCATTAGAATGACTGACTAGCTTT
>CALNVZ010002100.1:61796825-61835916 GCA_940671915.1 Paracentrotus lividus | reverse complement strand
GACTAGCTTTAAAGCTAGTCAGTCTGGGCATCACTACGACTAGCTTTAAAGCTAGTCGGTCTACCCGTTTAGGTTTTCAGTGTAGGATCAAACAGGACTTGTCGGATAAAATATATAACAAGTGAAACACTCCACATGAATCGAAAATGATTGTACTTTACAACAGAACATAGTGGCGTCACAGATGGTGTGTTTACCTCTCTTATTACCTTTCAGCAACTACACTTTATATTTTTTTTCGCATTTGAAGTTCACCACTTTGAACATGAGTTCTTTAATAAGAGAAAGTTACTTAACTTTAGTTTGTATTAGATAAGTGTCAAGAAACATCGTGTAATCAAATTAAAGGATGCGTTTGAAGTTCACATGCCGGTGAATTATGGCATCATTAAAGTTAAAATGAGAAACACATGAGTGTAATAATGGATTCATCAAGAGTTGATTAGAGCAAAGTAGGAAGATGGGACCAAAGACAAGTCTATCGCTAATACTTACTATGGCGGTCTCCATACAAGATAAATGAAAAACAGCACACAACAACGACATCTCCTCCAAAAACCCTTCCACATACCCACACCCCCCCCCCCCCACACACACACAACACCACACACACACCCACCTCCAACCCAAGCACACACACTCACACCCTTACATACTTACACACACCCACACCCACACAACTACTAAAAGTATCTGTCTCCCACATGCTTCAACAGCTATTTGAAACGTCCCATGGGATAAAATTCGCCCAACATAAGAGTCTGTGCAAAACATCTTAGAAAACACAGAAGTAAAGAATTAATGTAATACATTATTTGAATCGAGGCATAATGTGCTTATACTTTCATTTGAAATAAGGCAAGGTGGTTCGCGAACCACGAGTCTCGCCTGATATCGCTATCAATAAAACGTGAAATATGACCCTTTGACCCCTAGAAGACCTCTGACCTCATCATCCTCATCAACACACAAGTGGTATTAACCAAGGATAATTTATACCAGGGGTGAACAAAACTGAACTATGAAAAATAAGTGAAAGGTAAGAAAAGTTGACCTTTAAGTTGACCTTTTGACCCCTATATGACCTTTGACCTCATATCCTCATCAACACACAAGTGGTATTAACAAGGGATAATTTATACCAGGGGTGAACAAAAATGATGCTATAAAAAAATGAGTGACAGTTAAACAAAAAGTTTAAGAAAATTTGACCTTTAAGTTAACCCTTTTACCCCTATATGGCCTTTGATCTCATCAATGCATGGCTGTGCCCCTTCATTCAATCTTCTTACAGAATATGTTCCTAGTCGTAATCTACGCTCCTCAGGAAAAAAACTTGCTTGTTACAAAAAGAAATGTATCAATGTACGGAGATTTCTTCAGCTGCTCCAGCTTTATGGAATGCATTACCAACACAGATTCGTTCTTTGGAGACTTTAGAAACGTTCAAATCTAATCTCAAAACATTTCTTTTTGTGAAGGCATACTAACTTGAATATTAATGTTGGATTATATTGTAAATAGAATTTTTGTAGTTCTTTATATAATTATCAAAATATGAATTGTTTTTACTGTGAGTTTGACATTGACAATTCCTTTCCTCTTTGACTTTGACATGGCAGATTCGGAGTGTGCGCCTCATCGGCTGTCCCTCTTTTCTGTTTTTTATTAATAGAATGTGTTTGTAACTACATGGACATGATGTATGTTTGTATAGTTCAACACTTTCATCTTGTTTTACAATGCGCTTCGGAATAGTTTAACTAGACAGTCGGCGCTATACAAATACATTATTATATTATTATTATTATTATCATCATCATCATCCTAATCATCACACATGTGGTATTACCCAAGACTCATTTGTACGAAGTGTGAACACAATTGATGGAGAAATAAAGAAATGAGAGCAAGTTAAACAATTTTGTAACAGTGTAATAGATGGCCTCATATCATTTGACCTTGTGACCCCTAGATAACCTTTGACCACATCATCCTTATCAATACATATTTGATATTACCCAAATATCATTTGCACTAAGTGTGAACACAAATGATGCAGAAAAAAAGACGTAAGAGCAAGTTAAACGAAAACTACAAACTTTGGCATTTTCGTAACAGACCAACAGACCAACAGGAAAAGTGATCACTGTGTCTCTGCCGAACTTCGTTTAGGCGAGACAAAAAAGGTAGCAAATTTATACGATGCGTATTTGAATAAACCACTTCCATTCGTTTTGAGGTTATAAAGTTATATCAGAAAACAAGATCGATCAATTATTTATTGGATACAAATGTCATACTCAGACAAACCACGAATATATTGGTTAATGTTACGTTTCACCACTATTAAATTAATGAATGAGGTGGTTGGAAATGATTAAGTAATACCCAGAAATTTGTAATGGCTTCTATAAACATATAAACAGCAGATTCCACATCTTTTTTTATTTTTGTTAATACTTCCCGTTTCTCTATCCACACACCATCTCTCTCCCTCCCCCCCCCCTCTCTCTCTCTCTCTTTCTCATTTTTTCTCTTTTAGTTACACTGAAAATGACAGATACAAAAAACAACAACATATTTTACAAGGAGAAAATGAAATTAAACTATATATGCTTAATCAAAAGGTTGTATTAATGATATTATTAAAGTTTATATAGCCACAAGAAACTTCTTCCCTTTATAAGGCATTCTATATTTTAGTCACAGATAACGATGTATTAGTTTGTTTGTTTGTTTTTGTTAGAGTATTCACTGTGATATATGAGAGTAATCTGAATTTCAAAACTGAATTTTCATCACTAATAATATCGAAATCTCCCATATTGTACCGTATGTCGTAAACCCGTAATCTACGATGTGCAGGAAATGAACAGATCCGATGGTCTTCATTACGAGCGATCCATCTTAGGATAAAATATGACAAAACGATCTTTAAGTCATAGACCAAGAGATAATGTTGATAATATCCATACAGCGAAGGGTATAACTATATGCCAACGACCAACCACTTCAATATACAGACGGTATAGCGGTGGGGGGGGGGGGCAAAGATAGCAATCGTAACTACACGCGGACGCCCGTAGATTCCAGCATAAATCTGCCCCTGCCTCATCTAAATATTCATTTCCACTCTTGTGCGATATTACCCCTAAATTACTCGGCTCATTCTCCCACTCATATACGTTGACAGGACATGACAGTAGTGATGTGAGTTAATGACCACTGAGTCACTGGACAGATAAACAGATCCGTGCATGAAGCTTCTATTTCAATAAATTCACTTAAATGAGATATTCATTACTATACATGTACAGCGAAAGTCCTGGGTGCATCTCGGTTATTTGGCCAAAAGAAATAAAGGGGACATGCGGATTTTTTTACCCTTTTAAGGTTAACGTCAGTCGTTCGTTCTCCAATAATGATGATATCGGTTGTCATCAATATAAAAATGACGTAGTAAAAAAATTGAAAGAAATATTTATTTTCGGGGCAAGCCTCTATTTTCAGCCAATGAATTATTACAACATATAATACAATGATAATGTGAATATAGTTCACACAAGCATTTACTGTACAAGCAGGCATGGTACAAAACTATGCATTGGGCAAATCGCAAAACCGCAAGTCCAACCAAACCTTTACCACCATACCACAGAAACTAAAGCCACAGGGGCATAAACTCATTTGCCGTGTCTCATATATGCAATATATGAAATGAGCTATCGAGCTAATACCAAACAAATTTCAAACAAATTTGAGCGCGAGGTACATCTCCATCTTGTAATAAAAAAAGAGAACAAAACAAAAAAAAAAAAACAAAAAAAAAATGTCAGCTAAAATGTTATTGTGATCTTTCTCTGGTGGCAACTTTCGCAAAAATGAATCTGAATTATTGATAATTGAATTGCTTTTCACAAACAGATTGACTATTTTGGATGAAAACACATGATACATGAATACAGTATTGTTCTTTTTCTCGCTGCATCGGTCAAAACAATTTGACGAAAAGAATCATTAAACGATTTGAAATTATTTCTTAATGACTGGAAATAGAATGAAAATCACACCTGCCTTCATTGAACAATAACCGATTAATCTTACTCATGTGGTTAATTTGAAAGTGCTAAAAGAAAAGATTATGAGGTGAAAAAGTCACTGTACACACCTTATCAGGGTTGATATACCTTTTCAAGAAGTCAAGGCAATGATTATGTGCCAGTAGTGCTGGGTAATACATTATAATGTTTTTGAAAGATGATATCCATTATTTTATCTCTTTGTATACCAATTTTTATGCACTCTTCCTCTTATGACATCTTTTGTAATTGTTATGAGACTCTTTAAATTTCTCTCTGTTAAAGCGCAAGATTATTACAACAAAATAGTCCGAATGTGTTGTTTGCAAATAGGAAAATTTACGTAATTCATCTCCCAATAACATCTTCTCTTTCTCCTATACGACCATATTTTTGTTTTAAATTCTGTCATTTTTGTCGTTTTTTTTTTGTTTTTGTTTGTTTGTTTGTTTTTTGGTTTTTTTTTTGCATGTTTATTAATCAGTCGGGCAAGTAATTTGCTCACGACACATGTTATTCTTCAAAATGTATTTCACTTAGCTTGATGTATCGATTTGACTCGTTATATTTCCTATATATCTGCCTTCCAACTTTTACATAGGCCTACTAGTAATACATTAATATTATGAATATTTCCATGCAAAGCTTTGTGCATACCGTTATGCGAACCTTACTTCCGCACTCCGGGCCCTGCAAGACTTTAACATCTACTGAAGATATCGCGATGGCCTGGCTGATGGGTAAGACCACCCGAATGTGTTTTTACAAAAGCTTACATCCCCACTCTATATCTTTCCCTTTCCCGACACCTCTCTGTTTCTATCTCTCTCTCTCTCTCTCTCTCTCTCTCTCTCTGTATAACTCTCCCTCTCTTCAAGTTTGTCTGTCTCTCTGTCTCTGTCTGTCTGTCTGTCTCTCTCTCTCTCTCTCTCTCTCTCTCTCTCTCTCTCTTCTCTTTGTCTGTCTGTTCTCTCTCACTTCTCTCTTTCTCTCTCTCTCTCTTCTTCTGTCTCTCTCGGCGTCTCTATTCTTGATCGCTCTATATAAAAGGCCACACGATTCTCTATCCCGTCTCTCCCCTTAATTTCTATGTATTGCTATATTATGTTTCTTCATTTCTGTCTGTATAATTATGTCGTGACTGGTGTTCACTGTGACTTCTCCTAGTCCCCATCGCCCCCCCCCCTCTCTCTCTCCTTGGCATGCTACGTTTTCAAACCTAGTATGAGATCGTATACCCTATATTATATTCCTTCGATCTTATTGTTCATGCAGGGATATACAACCAGGTCAATATTCATGATATTTTCATTTTACGAACAAAGAGGAAAACATGTCATTGTAGATACTACACGACACGTTGGTGCAAATGCATCATTTTTCCAAGCGTCAATTGAAGTGGTACGGTGAAAGGAAATCACTTTCCTTCCTAAACACTCCGATCGCTTCCAATGAAATGGAACACATTCAATATCATATCAATTCAAATATGGGTATGTCCGCACTGCCCGTTTTCGCTAGTACCTCAGTCACATCGAAGCGGTCGGCACCTAATGATAAAATGGCGAATATGTAGATTGCTGCCTATGTTGTACGGGGTTCGACAGTGTGACTGGGTATATAACCAGACGAGATGACAGATTTTCTCATGATGGTATGAATGGAGGTAATATGAGAAAGGGGTCGTAATGGTCCAAGGTTATAGCGCTCATTACTCCCTGATTGACTCGCCTTGATCCACGTGATGATAGCAATAGCAGATGTATGCTATACAGGGAAAGACTCATCCAAATCACTCCAGAAAACGCGGCAAGCTTTGATTTCGTCACCCATTCAACCCCCCCCCCCAACCTTTTTCGATCAACGTCCGACAGGGAAAGCATAAAGATTCAATCAGGATCAAATAATATATCGGAACCGCCAGTTAAAGTGATAAGTAAGATATCTTACTGCGCAAGACATACGCATTTTGGGTATGTTTCGCGATAATAAAGACACCAACAAACAACATCATCGAGATAATACTTTAGATTGGAAACAAGAAATATATTGTAGTCCGCTAAATATATTTTGCTTTACCGCTGTTGAATCTTTTTAAAACAAAAATCATAAATATTTATTTATCTTTGTGATGATTAAAAACGGCACTTCAAAATTCAAGAATAATTATTGTCTGCGAAATATTGAATACAGCATTGTAAGTGATGCTTATTTATTGGGATCAAGATACACATTTTGATTTGAATACATTTAAGAAAATATACAATAAAGCATAATTATGTCATATATCATTATTTCCATTTGAGATCTGATTAATATTTGAGATCGTGATATCAAATCAGCTGAGATATCTTAGTGGAAACAAAAACAAAATGATAATCGTTTAATACCCATTTACTTTCTTTTCTATAAAAATGGGTCCTATACAAATTTTGTCCTAATATGTATGGTACTGTTGTATTCAATTAATAATTCTTATGAGTATACAGATGGTGTATTCCACGAGTTTGAAATATGTTTTGTTCTGTTTTGATTTTGATTTTTGTTTTTTTGTTTGTTTGTTTGTTTGTTTGTTTTTTTTGGGGGGGGTCTGTTTTGTTTTTTTTTTTTTTTTAATTTTGGGCTTTTGCTTCAAACTTTTATCAAGTATTATGGCCTTTTAAGATATTCATTGTTTAACAAAAATATCATACTTATAATTTTCTTCCTTGCTATAATAAGACAATCATCTTACACACACTCTCAGTACAGAGTCTCCATTATTCAGGTTTGCCACATCAGTAATTTCATATCCTCATGTGAGTTTGAATATTACATATTGCTTTTAAAACCAACGCAATGGTCTCTTAATGACCCGGGTATGCGTTTCTAATCCCTTCTAATTAGGGAGGAACATGCCATCATATCAGTCATAATTGAACTAGAAATAATACCACTTTGCATGATGCGTCTAGCTCGCCAAATTGATTATACTGTAATAACTCTCTAATTGGGAAACCACTTCTTAATGAAAACGGAAATGTTTTTGTTCAAATGGAATAACCGGATAATCAGAGTACTAGTTGGAGCCAAAAGCTTTTGTAATTATGAGATTTAGGGGGTAAGATGACAGTTAACATCAAATATGAAATGATGCGAACTTTCTTTGACCTGCACTGTTAGAACGCGGTTTAAAAATTTCGCTGTTTAAAAAAATGTTGGTTTACAAGTTAAGCATTCTTGTTTAATATTTAAACATTGTTGTTTAAAACCGGAAATACGAGGTTTTATAGTCATCAAAAAGACCTGTTTAGAGATGAGAGTTTAGATATTAAACAGTTTTGTTTAAACATGCTGAGGCAAACTAACATTCATGGCGATGGACTTATGCCTCACACATTAAATACGGGTATGTACAGATGTGTTGGCTCCGTGGATAGAGCGTCTGCCTTATAATTGAAAGGTCGTGAGTTCAATACCCGGCCACGTAAACCAAAAGTTGGAACTTTTTTATTTTTGGAGAGAAGCGTTAAACAATACTGTTGATATTTTAAACGACCATTAAACAACAGGTTGAAACAACTACAGGTTGTTTAATTTCTAAACAACGCTGTGCGATTCACCGGTTAACACGCAGTTGTTAAAGATATTAAACAACTTGTTTTATGTTTTCTAACAGTGTGTTAAGAACATATAAAAACAACATGCTATTTCAGCTTCATGGTCTTATAAAATGATAAAACAACATCGGTCATCCCGAATTTGAACTTTTATCAGTCATACACTGATTTATTTAGTAATTTATAAGTAAATTAAAGAAATAGGTAATTTAATGCCCTTATATACAATTTTCACAGTAAAGGAAATTTCCATAAACAAAAAACAATCATTTCCCCAGCTTAAAGTCGTTTGTCATATTTCAAACGTCTAATTCAGAAAGCTTTCACAAAAGTTTTTACGCGCATTTTTATACGAGATTGTCATTTTGCTTTATCAATACAGACATTCTCATACATTAGGAAATGGCGTCCACCTTGAAAACCTGAAACCACAAGGCATGACTTCATCCTACAACTGATTCCAAGAAAAATCTCTCTGTCTCTGTAAAAAAAAAAAATACGCGCATTCTACGAGATTGTCATTTTGCTTTATCAATACAGACATTCTCATACATTAGGAAATGGCGTCCATCTTAAAAACCTGAAACCACAAGGCATGACGTCATCCTACAATTGATTCCAAGAAAAATCTCTCTGTCAGAGAAAATGGAGGATGTCCTACCAAACAGCTAGTAACACCATGCGATTTTTCGCCTTCTACCCTCTTGGCTGGATTGAATTTCATCCGCCCTCGGTAATAAAGGCGTTTATAATGACCGTATAGCAACAGGGGATAGCAGTCCACTCGTGGTGTCTCATCTGATATTTTCATGCTTGACCCAGTTCCTATGTTTTTAAAACCACCGTTTTTAAATTGCGTAATGTACCAAAAAGTGAAATTGAAGGCATTACACATTAATTCAGGGTGAATCAATAGCATGATTGATAAATGGTAGAAAGCATTTAACTATTCATAATAAAACACGGAAAAATTTGTTGCATGCATGCCACATCAGTATACCCCTTGATTGAGTGAGGGCTATGGGGGCAAAACAAATTATGGAACAAATTAATAACCTGAAAAATTGGCAATATATTCATGATTTATCCGTATGAAAGGCAAAACGGATTGAAAGTTGGTTAAAATGCAATGAAAATATACATATTTTAGTTCTTCCAGGTTTAACGTATCATTATTATAGACAACATACTTCTACAAAGTACTTCACATTTCTTTGGCAAACCATCCTGTCTAAACAAGATTGTTCAGGCTTCAATGTTAATATAATTATAATACGGAAACGACCAAACGTTAATATTGCAGGTTAAACACTGCTACATCACACAGAACTTTAATAAATCTCAGACTGATCACAAACAACGACAGACACATTTGAGGTGAAGATAATAATGAAATTCCTTAGTTACGTCGTTATACTTAACTAGTAAGCATGTAAACTGACAGCAAGATCAAGGGTGAAAAGGCACTTATTATTATGACAGACTGATGAAGAGACACAGAGGGAGAGAGAGAGAGAGAGAGAGATAGAGAGAGAGAGAGAGAGAGAAAGAGAGAGAAAGAAAGAGAGAGAGAGAGAAAGTAAGAGAGAAAGAGAGAGAAAGAGAGAGCAAGAGAGTGAGGAGAGACATTGGTAGGTCTGTTAAGGAGAGCATAAAAGAGATATGAGAGATACAGACTAAAAATGTAGGTATATATAAATAAAAGACGGGGGAAGAACGATAAGATTTACAGGAAGATGGAGCTCGGAGTAAAGAGCATGGTGGAAAAGAGAAGATGATAAATATGGAGGGATGGAGAAAACAAGAAAGAGAGAGGGAGAAAGATGTAGAGATAACTATCATTGAGGGAAGAAAAAGGAGGTGGAATAATGTACTTTACACAGGCCTAATATTCAAGTGGACCACATATGCTTTTGTAGCGATTCGTGAATAATTTTGTAACTATCTCGCTCTCGATGATGGTACTCGAGCGGCTTGGAGTGTTTTTCTATACCTCAAACACCACAATACATTTGCATCCAGTTCATCGTCTGCGAATACATGCATTTTCATGTTAAAGCTTGTTCCGTCTGGGAACATAATTCTACGGAATGAAACCGACTCCTTCATTTGGTGATAATAATTATCCATCACCACCATTATTATAACGTGTGAGATGTTAACGTTTCCATTATCATGATTGGGCCTAAAAAATCATGGTAAATTTCTCCACCATCATCTTAATCTCTGAGTGTTATTTGAAACATGAGAATATTTTGTAGTCGTCAATTTAAAATAAATTTTTAGCAGCAATGAAGAAATTAATGGTTAGAAAGTTTAGATGTTGTGTATGGTAGTTGCTGTTTTAGTAATGTCCTCATTAATAGAGTGCATTCTTTAATAAAACCCAATGGAAAATCAACAATTCAACAACCCTGGTTAACCATTGTGAATCGTCCAGCCGAATGCTCCCAGCATTTTCCAGAAGTTGTTGAAATTGAATAACATCGCCTCAACACACAGTTTTTCTTTTTGATAATTATTTTGTGGTGCTTGATATAGTCTATGGCAGTCTCGCGATTATAAACGTTTGCAAATGACATTAGAAATAAACCAATCTACCTCAAAATCTATACAAAATTAAAGAACTATTATAGTGAACTACATGAACATGATAATATTATGCAAACTTGATACCAAATCGTAATGTTCAGCTTCACTGGCACAGGTACTTCAACAATGATATTACATGGAAACAAAAATATTCATACAATCAATTTTGACAGCTTTTGATCCTTCAAAGTAGCACGCCTGTTGTGATAAAATTTACCTTAATATCTCCCTCAAATAAATTTCAAGTTAAACGATTACATCAAGCGTACTATAAATTGAGCACCTCTTTTAGTGGACAATAATTTAAGCCAAATTAATATTACCGTGTTCATTAATTCGTATATATCGAAGCAAACTCTCACCAAGAATGGGGTTGAATGTCTATGGCTAAAATAAGAAGAATTAAAGGTTGATTGTTAAAATTATCTTGATACAAAATGATGAATACATGCAGTTACCAAATTTACTTGGGTATATCACCCATAATTATGTGACCAAAATGTATCTTCACATGCCATTACCGATGATAATAACACTCGACATGCTTGTCGTCTTAGATAACACTCTTTCAGAGGAGAAATATATCATCAATGTCGTGTGAACATTATCCATCAGCTCGTTATCTATGCAAATTGGGCATCATGTAGCGGCACACAATACCAGTTTGAAGGTGTCTGTAAAATCAGGTCATCTTCTTCATATTCTTCCTTCTCCATAATTGCCTCTCGTTTGAAGACGGGGAACTATTTTTTTTTCTTCACAAAAAAAAGAAAGAAGATCCTAGCCTAATCATTACTGAATTTCATGGGGTGCTTTAAATGTAAGGTGCTCAATAAAACCTTGGACATTTCTGTTGGAAAGAAGACAATGTTGCACAGTGTGTTCATGTAGTCAACTATGTGATAACACTTGAATTGAACAATGTGAGTATGATTTCGAACTGGTTTCCCACTGTGTTCGCATCGTGACGTTCGATTTGAATTTACTCCCTTACATTAATGCGAATATGTATCATTCACAATTTTAAAACGCTCTTTTCAGATTCAGATTCAGATTCATTTTATTGGTCGTTTTAGGAAATTCATTTTGTCGGCATTACATTGAAACATTCAGATATAACACAAAATTGACAACTACAAAGATACAGACGGAACTAAAACAAACACAAGAATGGTACATAACAATATGGCAACAAGTTTACAAGAAAATAGAACATATAACGTGAAAGTGAAAGTCATATGAGGACTCGTAAAAATAACTTTTATAAAGTGTTATTAAATATGAATTATAAATTCACACTGTATTTATACCATGTTCATACTGTGTATTCTGTTTCACAGTGAGGGACACTATGTTTGTTTCCACCAGAGTTGCTTCCTCAAAACTTTTATTTCCAAACATCAACACTAAGGTCAATTTTACCACAACAACCATAACGCTTTTACAATTTTCATGAGTCATTATTACTATTGAAGGAACAAACATATACTATAGTATTCACTGTTTTATATGAAGAGTATTTTTAGTTTTATAATATATTTTGGATATTGCTGTGTTTTTCAAATTCTTTTGGACATAATAAAATTATCACAATTCGAAATCCTGAAATTAGGAAATTAATAAACCATGGGTATATTTGTATTCTTTCGATGAACAATTTATTTTTTCTCCTTGAGTGTTCAACTGAGCTAAATTATAATAAATATACAATTAGATGTGTGTGACCCCTAATAAAAAGGCAGCGGATTGAATCTCAAACATACTATTCTATTACATAAAATACACTTAACACTTTGTTTGAAGATCATCAGATTCTTAAAGGTTGCGATCAAAGGTTCTTCCATCTAACATTGTTGAGATAGAAAAATTGAAGATAATTATAATTATATAGATAACAAAGCATAATGTCCTGACATTGTTAACACTTTGAAATATCTATTATCTAGAAGTAAATATACAATATGATAGAATAACAAAACATAATGTAACACGTTGAAACATCTATTATCTGGAAGTAAATATCAACAGGCCTGGCATGATATAAAACGTTTTTAAAGTCGAATTTGTCATAAAGACTTAAGAAAAACATTGTGACACCAGAAATTAATGAACGGAGGGTTGACATAAATAAACAACAATTATTGGGGAAAATTAGAGAAAATTAGAAAAAAGAGAGAGACGGTGGTTAGAGAGAGAGAGAGAGAGAGAGAGAGAGAGAGAGAGAGAGAGAAAGAATAATATTAGAGGAAGATAAAGGAGGGGAGAGATAACAAGAACTGTGAAGACAAGGTAGAGCGGGAGATGAGAGCAAGATAGCATTCATTATGCAATTGTGGATCTACGGGGTTTATGAGGTTTACCACTAATGAGTGAAAATGATGCATATCAAAGGAAATTAAACGCTTGCGAACCGCCTCTAACTAATTTTTTTTCAAAGGATGCAACTGAAAGCCACAACGTTGATTTATATGAGCGCAGATCTAATGTGGCATTTTCCTAAACCCCGATCGTAATTCAAGTCTTTAGCTGATAAATACAGATAAAGAAGACAAAAGAAGAGAGGATTTTTTGTTTTGTTGTTTGAAAGAAGGTGGAAACAACGATAAAGCCCCTATTGCATCATGAGACCTGGACGGAATTATAGCTTGAGGAATATATGGCAAATCTCTTAATACCAATACCATTAACATACAATGGCAAAGAACAAGAGGCACAACATCAAATTCTCTTGTTGGTATTTACTCTACAGAAAATGACGCACGATGACGCAAAATGCAGGAAAATTATTGCATGCGGTCAAAAACATGAAGAAGAAAAAACATCGGGTGATATAGGAAAGATTGATACACCCAAGAAACAAAACGATACAGCAATTGAAAAAATAACCAAGATTTACTTTTTAGTAATCACGTAGTCCCTCTTGGGGAGAGTTTTGTCAAAAATTTAAGCCAAAATAATATCATATTTCTTTCTTTTGTTTGCTATTTTTGACAAATAAGCTTAAATTTTACGATGATACTACACATCTTAAATAAAAAGTTAAAGGTATGATATTGTTTGAATTCTTTGAAGATTATCATCCTAGATGTCGCGTCTTGGTCTCATCAAAGGATGAATTCAGTGTTATTAGAGGCGACAATATAGATTTGCCACACGCCGAATAAAACTCGCGGCTATTATTACGAATCACGCCCGGCTAACCCCTTGACAGACACAGAATACTGCTTGTGGGACTGACTATTCCCCCATACGTTGACTAGGTCAATTCTACGTTTTGATTAAAGGCGAAAAGAGGAAACTTAATTGTGTTTCTTGACTGAAGGCCTTGATTATGTTCCATCTCCTCATGTGGTTTGAAATGTCAGATGGTAAAGAGGACTACTGTTTTCGTGTTGATTTTATCTTGAAAATCTAGCTTTTTTTTTCTGTCTCTCTCTTGCTTTTGTTATTTACAGTATACTTCTGTCAAATTACATGAAGGAATGTCATGGTACAAAGGCATTTCTTATTTTGTCCGTTTAATACATTTCAGTTTTTATCGTTTGATCATTTTTATCGTAATACATTGTTCCTTCGCCGTAAAGTGTTTGTGTATATATAGACTTATACCTTGACCAAAATGTATTGAAAAGCATTGATAAAGAAAAAAAAAATCCAATTAGCCTAACATGCAATAAATCTAAACAGAAGGTCGCTGTGGTTTGGCAATGAAGACATCTGAATAGCTGCCCATTCCTCATCTTGTAAAATAATACTCTTTCCCAATCAAATCCCACACACACCCACTCCCACACTCTCGAACTGAAACACCAGATGACCGCCATTCTACACCTTATACTCAGAGTGAGGTTGGAAGTTCAACGACTTTCCAATGTAGATGCGCGCATTCACCGCTGACATTGAAGTGTTTGTCCGGACGAGCATAATGACATCGTGTGAATTGGCGCGAAAGAGAACGCGACAAAATCTTCCCCCTGCAGCAGACGACAGTATACGGGAATTCGAGCGGTTCGGGATCGGGGTAAGATGTGGAACTACCGGACTGTGTATAAACGCGATGGTGCTGACCCCTCTCCGATGATTGTTTTTGCCCGAGGCAATTTTAAGTGGTGTTTTGCTCGGAGAAATTCTTGTTTTTGTTTAATTTTTGTTTTTACTGTGTAAAAGGAATGAGGATGGCACTCACTAATCAGGCGCGGATCCAGAGACGGTTTTTAACGGGGTGCAAAAAGGTAGCTAAAAAATTGTCCACGTCACGTTGGCAGGCTGATAAGCGCGGTAGGTGTTGAAATTTTTTTGGCCTTCGCCCGTTGAAATATTCCAAACATACTACATATAGGAGGTAGGTCAGGTCAGCGTTCCGCTCCGAACAACAGACTGACAAGCAAAAAAAAAAAAAAAAAAAAAGGTTTATTAGCATTTTTTAGGGAGGTGCGTTAAAAAGGTCTATGTCAATATGTATCCTGATTCCAAATTGTACGGGGTGCGCATAGCACCTTTACCCACCCCCCCCCCCCCCCCCCCCCCTGGATCCGCGCCTGCTAATAAAGCTCCACTGTAATTGAATTAATGTATTGTTGAACACAATCTCTTCTTCTTATATGGAATAAATTTATAATATTATATTTTCGCAAGAGTTGCAACTATACATGTAGTCCAAACAAAATTTACCTCATAGTGGTATACGGTACGCAAGGTTATATTGCAACTTTACTAGAAGTACCTCCAAACGAATTTTCATCAGCGAATGACAAAGACAACAAAATTCTTGACGGAAAGGCACCCACGCACTTTAACGGTGGCTATCCTATTCCGTGCATCATTCTATCCGAAACAAACGCTGGAAATCGGATTAAAGACAAACATAACCTTGTCAAACCATGTCAAGACAACAATCACCCTTGGTTAACGAACTTTTGTTTTGATAAAAATAAATTTAAAGTATATTAAGAATTAGTCATGCTCTGGAAAATTGAAGGTGAAAATAGCTATTGTTCAATAATTTTATTTATTTTGTTGGAAGGCCTATTCAGCCAAAAAGATCAGAAAAAGTAGGCTTATAGTATCCTAAATTCCAAGAGAAATAGAGAATGAAGTGTGAAGTTTATAGAGAATAAGAAAGAAACGGTTACTAATTATTTTATGAATTGGGGTTTACCCTGAAATTCATCATTGTTGCTCGAAAGCATGCTAACCCTCAGAAGCATGCAAAACATGGCGTGAATATTTCAATAGCTGCTGTAAAACCTGTAGACTTACTTGATACAAATCTCTTATATAGAGAATCATTATAATTTATAGGCTGATGGAAATAGAATTATCGAATGAACATGTTCATGTCTAGGTTCCAAATGATACTCAAATGCATTGGTTTTTGAATCATACATGTAGTTTGTTTGTATTATATTTTACCCCCCCTCCAAAAAAAAAAAAAAAAAAAAAAAAAAAAAAAAAAAAAAAAAAAAAAAAAAAAAAAAAAAAAAAAAAAAAAAAAAAAAAAAAAAAAAAAAAAAAAAAAAAAAAAAAAAAAAAAGAAGAAGAAGAAGAAGAAAAAAAAAAAAAATAAATAAATGAATAAATAAATGAAATAAAAGTAATAGATAAAATAAAATGAATAAATAAATAAACAATTAAACTACATATAGTTCTGTAATTTGCCTCAAAAAGACCCACAAATGTATTATCTTTTCAGAACAAGCCAACATTTGCAACACAATCGTTCGTTAAAAAAAGTTTTCTCGCAAATAAAAAAAAGAGTATTGAGGGTCGCTATCAATTCTTAATCGTGTGATAATACCCTCTTAAACCTAGCTACAGTCGACGAAAGTTTGGATACGGCACGTCTGACCCATTCAAGCCCTACAGCACTCTTAAGATCGCACTCACCTTTTAAACACGGGGATCGAAGGGGGGTAATCAATACAACGTGCAGGTGTCAAAAGACTAGGGTTAATTGACTGCCTTAGTGCCCGAATTAATTTGTGATGTTTGTCTTTAATTTCTCACTATTGGAGCATGATGCTACAACCATGAATGCTTTTAGGACACGGAGTTATTTTGTTGGTGTTTTAACCCTCTTTATTTTGGTATCCATTCTATCAACGCCTCCTTAAAAAAATCATCAAAATCGCGATCTTGGTGTCAGCGTACATGCAGAGCAACAAGCGATAGGCCTACATCAAAATTTAATCTTACGTATTTTCAAAGGTTAAGCCAAAATTAATTAAAAAATGGTACATAGCTAAGCGGTAGAAAAAACCCTTAAATCTAAGCTATTATGGATGTTTAAACCAGTACCACGTATCCTTTCCATACTCTGATTGAATGAGTAGTGTAGAAGGTGAAGTCACTTCAACGTTTTAGCACTTCACAAAGCGATCGATTAGGGGAAGTGTTCAATCGAAACAGTTCCTGCTTATCTCAACAAGTTGAATGAGTGCAAAATAACGAACGGACCCCGATTTGTCAAGAGATTGACAATGGATTCCTTCATTCTACATGTCATATAGATAAGAAAATAATATAAAACATTGACAGAACAGTAATTCTTATGAATGTATCAATCAAAATACGATATAAACATTATTATGAGTGATTCTTCATTCTTTTCTATTAAAAAAAATGCCTATGATGTAAAAAAAATATATGTACAGATTCTCCAAATTATAGCAACTTTTGAAATGTCACGGGGCAATACAGGATCAACTAATAAAGTTAAATAAACGACATGATATATAGGCAAAGGCCGATACTGGTCAAATTCTGAATGTAGGGGAGAGCGGGGTTATATGGAACATTTTTCACAAAAATGGCCGTAAAACAAAAGCGGATTTATTTCAAGAAACAATAAACAATCAGGTTGAGTATATATTATGTATGCTACAAATGTACCCCATAAAATTATTAAACTTATTGATGGTTCAGGAAAAAATTCATCTTCAACAAGACCATGTCAAGTGTTCCAACTAACCCCAGACACGGGGTTAGTTGGAACAAGGTATGGGGTAAGTTGAAACATTGTGCATTATATCATATAAAATTGTATTTAAAATACCTGCAACATTATTGCATGGGTGCAGCTAACTTGATTTATTGATTCCAATTAAAATATTAAAGATTAGTGTTCATTTTTTTTTTCAAACTTCATGTTTTATTACACTTGATAGCATCCACTCAGATACAGATATTCTGAAGTCCTGTGAAGTAGCATTCTGCAATATAATTTGTTTAAATCAAAATAAAATTGTCCAATGTGCACTAATATACATTTATACGAATATTTCGGAACACTTCATTGAATTATATGATTTTTATTTTTTTATGCAGCTGAAACCTATTTACTTAGTACATGTTCCAACTAACCCCGTTCAAAATGTTCCAACTAACCCCATAGGCCCATTTGACATTTGTAAGCTTACAGCACAAAAGAGGGACAATAACATGCCATATATTTAACCTTGTTTTGTAGCTTGATATAACTGTTTGTTATAATAAAAAAAATTGCCAACTTAATTTATGATCTTCTCTGAGATAATAAAACATTTGTAAAAATGACAAAATTTACTCAGAAGTTGAAAAAACAAACATTGCTTTCTAACTTTCTGCTGTCTAAAATGTGGTGGATGGCAGTTGCTAATAACAACAACCTCAGGGTTTATTTGCATAAATATATTTATAGACGTTCAAGAAAATTACAATGTTTCAACTAACCCCGTGTTCCAACTAACCCCATTCTCCCCTATCTCATAAAATCATTACAAAAAATGTGTTCAACGCTTTATACACAGGTTTTGTTCGCCATTGGAATAAAATGATGCAGAAAGTCATGTCGGTTAATATAGGGTGAATGTACTCTCACGTTTAGCATGTTTAGTAACAATTTCATTCAGGCATGGAAACAATCTCATATGGATTTGATTGGGACCATTCTTAATGGGAAAGTTCGTTGCTTTTCCAAATTTCCATTCCAATCATATTGATAGCCGGCCCAAACCATCACCATGGCAACATATATATTTCATTTTATCATGTTTTCAACTGTTTAGGTCGGCATGAAATTATATCCACGCATTCGCATTGCATCAAATCCAATGTGATCGGTGAATGTTCAGGCAGCTTTATCGGTTTATAATTGTTCCAAAATATTCAGACAATAGTTTTTAAAAAAGAATATATATATATATATATATATATATATATATATAATATACACTCACGTCGCATTTGAAATGAACGAATCGAATCACGATCAAATAGGGCCTACATTCATTTTTCCCTCTCATCACATTTGAAATGAACAACCACGATCGAATAGATTCAAATTCTCTATTGCTCAAATCACATTTGAAAATGAACAAATCACGATCGAATAAATACAAATTCTGTATCGCTCAAAGTAAGATTTGAAATGAACAAATTACCGTAGAAAAGGTTAAAATTCTGTATTGCTCAAAGTCAGATTTAAAATGAACAAATTACGGCGGAAAAGGTTCAAATTCTGTATTGCTCATGGGCGCATCCCATTTAGAGATAAATGTGATTTATTGTTTTGTGCGGTAGATCGACCTCAAACAACCCTTCTATCTCTGAAACATCACGAACCCAACGCAGATGAATAATGGTCTTCTCAGAACAAGAGGGATCTTAGTGCAGTGTTGAAGTATATGAGTTAATGCCCTTTTAGAACTGAACTGATGAATTATTTCTCCATCCATTAATTTCACGAAGAAGGGTCATCCCATCCATCGTGTTTATTTTCAATCTTAAGAGCCATTTCAAAGTATCACTGAGATGTTTTCAAAGATTCAGTTTAAAGATTCCACCAGTATGTTTCATCATAATTTATTGGCGTTGCAAAATTACAAGTACAAACTTCATTCAGAAATATCTTTCTCCAACATCAAATTTTACCCTCACAGAACTAATGGAACAAATTGTGGAATTTCAATTATTAGATGCTGTTTCGTTAGTCAAATTATGAAACGTGTAGTCCTATATTTTCTTCAAAATAATGCCATCTCTACAATATGAATGAAGTTAATATGCATATTATTTCTTTCTTTTCATCGTAATACTATAATTGCCCTACAAAAGGATTAATAAGTGTCATTGCTGGATCTGGATTGAAAATAAAGTGGTCGTTCATAATGTTAGACAATAGAAATTAATTGTTTCATTTCGTCCTCATTGTATTCATTCAAATTGACAAGCTTTATTCGAAATACAAATCGGATTTCAACTAAATAAGAGAAAATGTGTTCACGCCAGTCTCAGACTATTAGGCTTTGGCAATTAATGACAATCCCTCCCTTTAAGCTACGACGTCATCTGAGATAAATCCCTGTCTTTAGCGGCTCATGAATAATTCATGACGGTTGTCAGGAGTGTTTAGGTTTCTCTGTGTTGAGGGTAAGCCCTAATGCTATAGTCACAACCGGACGTGCTTATCTTTCCAAGCACCATTCCTGCAGCCTGCGTAGGTCGACTACAACTTCTATGATTCCTCATAATAATAATTACTTCTCGGCCTATAAAAGCGGTTAATACAAATGCTAATTATTCCTCATTATACTTTTTACGTATAAACATTGCTGAAATAATAACCATGCTCCAGCGTATCTACGATTTCTACCAGACTGATACCAAACGCAGAGAGGTAACATTTTGACGAACGAATGGTTGTGGGTTGTGACCATGTCTAAGATGGGGACAATCTCTTGATTGGTGGACTCGACTAAAGTTACAAGATGGCCGCGTTGGTGTAATCTCCTTGAAATCTTTTATAAATATTGTCAGAAGATGTCAAGAATATGAATATAAAAGATGTGACTTGGTTTACTTAGACATTTTAGAAATGTAAAAGTTAATTTTCAATCTTTTAAACTTTTATTGATTGAAGTATTTGTGCATCCAAACGTATCGTCAGCACCTCTCGTAATAATTGGTTACGAATAACAGATATTACAAATTTGTAGCTATGTAAGATATAGTCATGCTTAATAACAATTGTCGATTTTATATTAAGATATTCAGCATTTAAGGATGGAAACAAATTGACGAATAAATGAAATAGAGAGCCAAAGGTGAATGACCAACTGGTTTTGCTTAGAGCCAGTAGGGCTTCTGTCTTTGTTACCGTATAATGATTTAAGGTCCTTGTGGCTCTGATCTGACCACATGATCTGTGGAATTAGTGAGGTGCCCAAGAGAGTGAAATACGAACCTGATAGAAGCGAATGGTATAGATTGCCAGAAATTGGCTTTCAGACTGCACCATGATGTGGGTCTATATATGTGGGTCTATACGGTGTGGATGGCATATATTTCGTGTACTAGCCTTGATGGGAGTGGGTATGTAATTATGAGAGGAGTAATGTTGTAGAAGTATCTACACAAAAAATATAAACACAAGGGCCACATCAGGCTAACTATTTTTTCGATTGTTAGTAATATTTTACTTTCCCCTTCCACAGGGTTACTAAAATATTGACAATTAATTATCCTTCTCAAAGGCAGACGTTGGCTCCTATAGAAGAGCGAAAGGGGGCGAACGATGGAAAGTAAAACACAAGGGCCGCAACCTAACTATTTTATTAATCATTAGTATTATTTTATTTTTTTATCCCCTTCCACATGGTTACTAAAATATGTATATTGTGGTCCACGGTCCGTGCATCCTTCGATTCGATTGAAGTAATACAATTTTTTCTGAATATAAATATCTAATATTTAAATGATAGGGCCCATAAGTTGTACATGTCAATATAGCACATTATATTGATGCAGTGTTTCCACTCTTGGGAAAAAAATTCCCGAAACTGGACTCAAAATTTCCCGGAATTCAGTGGCATTTCCTGGAATCTTCACATTTGTTTTAAGATAAACTTCAGACAATTATATTATAAGCTTGAAGTATGCCTACTGGCCAGAAATCAATGATTTTTTAAAACCTGTTTTGCCTGTGCATCTCCTGAAATAGGGACAAAATCATTTATGCCTGCGCGAAGCGCGAGCCGAAAATTTCTGAGCTCTTAAATGAGGCAAATAATGCAATATATATCATGAATATTCAACTTTGTTACACTCAGATATTGCTTACATATTGCGTACATCTTGATTTTTCAGATTTCCCGAAATTTCCTGGAATTATTTTACTTCCCGAAAATTTCCTTGAAAATACCAAAATTTCCTGAAATTTCCCGAATATCGGGAAGAGTGGAAACACTGTATTGATGTAAATAAAATTTTTACTCAAGCCGGGGGAAATATGAAAAGCAAACAAAATATAAGTGAAGGAACTACGCGAATCATTTCCAAGATCAAAAACCTTATTCGATTCTTTTGACAATGAAAAATTGAAGCATGGTTGTGAAATTGAGAATCATTTTTGAACTCGACACTCTCTTAACATCCATCTTGAAAGGGCGATGATTCGTCATCGACTTACCCGCCTTGCTTTCATCTTCTTCTTTATGCACACCCGCAGAGGCATTATTGCATAATAGGTAATTTTCCGCGTTTTCCACGTGTTACAACTTACATCCTTGAGATCACGGGGGTGGGGTTTGATATTATTCAGGATGATATCAGTTTAATTCCATATGAAAAGAAATATTATCCTAAATAATCTTACTGGTTAAAATGAGCATTCTTAAATTACTAAGAGGGTGACTAATAGGGTGGCACATTATATGTCCCAACATTTTGGGTTTCATGAGTTTCATCTTTGCACGCATGATATACAGAAGACTGCAAAATCCCATTTGTGCCAAGTGGCTGGATGAAGATTTAAAAAAATGTTGAGAGAATATGTGTACACACATAAACACACTCACACCAGCACACACACACACACACACACACACATACACACTCACATACACACACACACATCCTCACTCAGACTGATACTACGTCCCAAACATTCAGTGATGGTCATGGTAAACAAAACATCTGTTCAATGGTTAATCAGAAAAAGGGAAATGTTATTGTGAATATTTTTACTGTGTTTGTGGGTGCGTGTGTGTGTGGGGGGGGGGGAGAATGGGTTGGTGTGTGTGTGTGTGTGTGTGTGCGGTGAGAGGGTGTGAGATAGAGTGTGTATGTGTATGTGTGTGGAATTATATGGGCGTGTGTGAGTATTTGCTTTGTGTATGTCTAAATGAAGGTATGTTTGGGTGTGTATCCTTGTGCGTGCACATGAATAATACATTCTCAATTTGTTTCTTCTTCACCCAGCCACTTGCAATTGGCGCAAGTGAGAATTTGCTGTCTTCTGAAGATTGTGTTTTATCCAGTCAAGATTCAGCGTTATTCAGCGTACAAGATTCAAATGAAAAGGGTCCCGACAGATGGTAGGACGATGATTCTACTAATAATCATAATAAAATCATGAAAACCATTAATAAATGTTCATACTTCTCACAAGCAGACAAGAAAACTTCAAAAATATAGGACATTTTTTCTGACTCACTTTGAGAGCGCTTTTTAAGAAACCGAACTTGCTTGATTGTTAGTAAAATGAAACCCCCTATTTTACCGGGAGCTGACCAATGAATGACATTGATTGATAATGGTCATGATGGTAATTTTGTTGAGTGTTTGCACGGTTAATTATGCTAATCTTCCTGACGCAAATTAAGATTGTCCTCTCCGTCCTATCCCTCTGTCTTTCCAAAGGGTCACCAGTAATACTCTATACGATGAATAGAGGGGCCCGTTTCTCGAAACCGTCATAAGTCTAAGTTCATGGACATCCCATGAAACGTGTGTTAATGCTACAACACGTTTCCCTATGGGTTATCCAAGAACTAAGACTTATGGCGGTTTCAAGAAACGGGGCCCAGGTGCCTATGTGCATAATCATTGGCAATGTCTCACTTCATTCTTTTGGAAACTATTCACTGAATGAACCATGTTCATATTCACATTTTCGAGCTGCCCCATCCCATGTTTTTTAAACAAGTCTAAGATCCGCTTCTGAAGGAGATTTGATTATACGCTAACAACATGAACAACACCATTTAGACGAAACACTAACATTTCCATTTCTATCCCAGTCGTAATAATACGCCTATATATAAAGTAATTACAAGTTTATGTGAATTTGTGAAATAAAGACACGATATTTGGATTTTTCGGATCAGATTTGGGCTACATTTTAATACTTTCTAAATGTAAAAGAGTGAGATGGCACTAAAAAGCCGTCAAATCCCACTCGAGTAGTTAAAAGAGGGACAACCCCTTTTGTGAATGAAAAAAAAAAAACGAGCGGTCATGTTACACTCATGAAAAATTTGAACTTCAACATCGGAAATCAAAACAATAGGGTAGTGTTTCACTAATGCGGCGGTCACAACTCGTCGTAGGCTACGGGGCACGTGCCATCAACGTAGCCTGCGTTGAATGTACAATGCATGCACAGGTCCTGGATCAACTTCTGCGATTCCTGCGTTTCTGTAGTAATGCGGCGGTCACAACGTCGTATGTGCACGGGGGCACGTGCCATCACGTAGCCTTCATTGCATGTACAATGTCATCGCACATGGTCCTGGGTTAACTTCTGCGATTCTGCGTTTCTTAGTTATGCAGGCGGTCACAAACTCGTCGTAGGCTACGGTGGCACTGTGCTCATCAACTGTAGCTCTGCGTTTGCATGTGCAATGCATTGCTACTAGGTCGTTGGTCAATTTCTGCGATTCCTCTGCGTCTGTAATGTAATGCGGTCGTCACAACCCGCCGTACTCTTCGACGTTGCAAATCTCCCGTATCGACTGTGATTTCTCTGTTAGAAAATCCGTTTGCAGTCTGGAGGTACTCGAAGGTACAATGCAGTACGTGGTACGTAACAGGAGGTTTTTGTACAATACCTCTTACTACAGAAACGCAGGGAATCGCAGAATGTGTTGTACTCCAGGCTGTGCTTTGCATTGCCCATTGAACGCAGGCTAGTCTGATGGCATCTGCCTCCGTAGCCCTAGACGTTGTGCCCGTCCGCTTACCTCTTCAGTTATGCGCGGTTCACAAACTCGGTCGTAGGCTACGGGCTACGTGCCATCGACGTATGCCTTGCTGTTGCATGTGCAATTGTCACGCACAGTCCTTGGTCATACTTCTGGATCCCTGCGTCTGTGTAAGGGTATTGTAAAAACTTTCTGCTCGTCGTACATGCATTGTACATCGTATGGTACCTCCGCTGCACGAATTTTCTACGAAATCCATCGTAGGGAGTTGCACGTCGAAGGTACGGCGAGTTGTGACCGCTGCATTAGCTGGATAACAGGAGCAAAACCACACTGTTATGTATGATAGTAATTCATGCACCGTTTGAGCTTAAAGATAGTATAAAACCGGACATGATGGCTCAATGGTTAGAGCGCCCGCCTCGTGAACAAGAGGTTCTGGGTTTGATTTCTGGCTGAGTCATAGCAACGAGTTTTAAAAAATGAAACCCTCTGCCTTCTGTATGGCCAGGCGTTCGGCATTTCAGAGTAGAGAAGGGTAAATTTAACATAATGTTATAGAGGGACCGCTTGGAAGAGCATTTGTCAAAATTGAAGTAGTTACCCCATGTAAATACAATTTTAATATTATTTTATAATGGTCACGAGAACTAAATTTACAACGATATGAAAGGAAAATGAGGCAGGCTCCTTTGTCTTCGTGCAGATGTAGTTTGTCCCCACAACGGAGTGACCCGACTTCAAAGTGGGATAAGGAGAATTGATATTAATACGTATGTAAAATGGATTTGACATTCTCGTATTAATTACAAAGGATGTGCTGTTTTCATTATCTTGTCGTCGCTAAATACAAAAGACGCTAAATAAATGATATTGAACACATTATAATGTGATTAAGCTTCTCGACTCATCAACTTATAATGTATTTTAATTAAGTGTGAACCTGCATCAATCAAACCATACTGGCGATAAAAAGAGGGTGAACGATTTAACGTATACCGCCACTCATCATGCAAAAAAGGACTCAGAGATAAAAAAAAATCATATCGCAGATATATACGTAACACATAATGCGATACAATACAATTTGATTTAAATATAATTAGAAGTATTATGGAATCAGTAGCAACAAGCATTCATTCCTTTTATTTTATTTATTTATTTTTGTTCAAAACATTGTTTGAACGTATACATGATATTATGAATTTCGTCAGCGCCTCTTTTTTCAAATCCCAGAATCACCGCTACGAAATTTCATTTAGATCACTAATTGTCTTTGCTGGTATAAAAAGCGCATCAGTGCTAAAGTGAGACTAGTCATGTATATATCATAATAGTTCTAATGAATTCTTGGATATCAGAGTAGTGGTAATGGATTCATCTGAAGAAATGTATTTGCATCTCTTCATGAATGTACAATTAAGTGTTTGTTTCTCGCATTTGTTAATCACATAACTGAAGTCCAAACCTTATCCCATTCTTCGTAACACGTGAAATTGGACATACCTATGAGAATGAAACTAGTCAGAAAACTATTATAAGAACCATTATAGACCTATTGCTTTCTACAAACAACATATACAAAGATGCAGACTATTTTTTTTAATGATATTGTAACTCCAGTGTATTTATCGCTCGGTAATGGGGATGGGGTATGAGTGTAAATTTAGCTTGGTCATGGGGGAAGGGGTATCAGTGTCAAGATTGGTTGGCCAATGGGGCACCAATGTATATTCTATTCTACTGTATTTTTATTCAGTCATTCGACGGAAGGGGAGGGGGCAAATGCCCATTCGACGAATTAACATGGACATTATATGGAAGGAGGGCACATGACCCCCCCCCCCTCCTCGTGCCCGATTAAGCTAAATCACTCTTCTAACAATAGTAACATGGTCAAGAAATGGGAGTGTATGAGACTGTTATATCTTTGTTCGGTCACCCCGTGGGGGAGGGGTGGCACCTGCCCCCTCACCCCTCATTATTGTATGTAGCTGGCTATCTCGTCTAACATGGTCAAGCAATGGGAGTGTATAGTCTGTTATATCTTTGTTCGGTCATTCGATTGGGGGGGGGGGGGAACCTGCACCCTTACTCCTGCATTGCCCTTATATATTATTGTAGCCAGACTATCCATGGTCTAACATGGTCAAGCAATGAAAGTCACCACACTTCCTTCTTCTCGAGTAGTTCTGTCCTGTGACGTCACGAAAATAAGGATCTTGGCTTGGGATCAGGTTTCGGTGCTATACAGGGAAGTAGACAAGCTATTTCATCTTTTAACAGGCTTTTCATAACTCTCATTCATGAACCAGTTTCCTTTTCCAGCTTGATAATAACATGAAGTGTTGAGTGGGCAAATTCATATGAGTAGAAACAACGTCAGTTGTTATACCATAACTCCAACAAAGATGTCAATTTACTTTAATTCTGAACGATATCTACCATCTTAATTTTAAATGCATTGTTTCATATGGGGTCAGTCGATTTACTGTTATAGGATTACGTAATAATCAATTTAGTATTTAATAAGATACGTATAAAATCATTATATTGATATATTAAAATAAGAAAAAAATTATATCATCGTTTGTTTTATACATTATCAATCTCATTTTGTCCTTTTATTTTTGTTCCTGTAATAGGCAGTCGCATGGTGTCCCCACATTTTCTTTAAAACGTTCCCTTTCATCAAATCACCTTATAGTCCATAACACTTTCAATCGATTTATGGAACAGCATTCCTCCCCTTTTACAACAAGCATATATTTGAAGAGGCATTATTACAGGTAGCATGATGGAAAGTCATATTATTAACAAAGACCAGATCGATGAGAAATGCCCTATTTTTTTTTTATAAAATCAGGCAATTATTTATATAGGTCGAAATCCAAATCGTATATGTAACAAATCATTGTAGTAAACAAGTTCTTGCAAGGGTCACAAGAGTATTATTCAGAGTTTTATTTTTATATCTCTTTATCCCTTTTTTTATTATTCACATCGGTTCATTCAAGAGAAAATCTTTGAAAAATATCTCTCATCATCATGAAAGATACCCTTTGGGGCCTATTTTGATAGGTAGCTTTGAGTAGTAATTGTGATTTTAATTGAAGATTATCTAATTACATTACATAAAAAAAATTATATCGTGTAATCATTTTACTTTCACTATAGGTTTGGGGTTTGTTTTCTTTTTTGAAGCATGCTTTTGTTTCAAGAGCACAATACACATGTAAACGTTCTCTTTCCTAATATGAACATTGTAGCATAAGGTGCATGTATAATCGAAACTTAAAGAGTTTTATACGAATATAGATGCTTAAAATAATATAGAAAGTTAGGTTGATAACGGTACTCTCCAAGAGGCGTTTATGTAGACATGTTATACTAGAACTATGTGTTAACGAGTCAGATCTGTATTGATGAGTGTACTTATCCACTATTAAACAAACTCGTCGTAGGCTTATAACACGTTTTCATTATTACTTATTAATATATGAAATGATGCATAGCACATTTAAATGTACAATCAATAATGATAATTGTTATTAGGGAAATGTACTGACGGCACGTTCTTACATTGTCATGCTATGCATTCACAACTTAAAATATGTTTTGTTTGAGATGGTTCAAGGGCAACGTTTCCATTTTAGAAGAAAATCGTACTTCTGTCCATCATCAACATGATCAATGGCACATAAAGTTTTGTGGTACAGAATATCACCATAAACAAACGAATATGTCAACACAATACAGGAATAGACAAAAAGGAAGAAGATTTTTTTTTCTTTTGTTGTTGTTATTGTTACTGTAGATACTTTTGTCGTTTATTTAACTACATATTAAGTCGTAGGGCTAAAAATAACAAATTAAAGAACGGTTTTAGTTTTACTCACCCACTTCTTTCTCTTCTCCGTTCTCAAAGTACGTGAATTTCACCGTTTTGTTGGAGGTGTTGATTGGTCCGGGGGCTCCGGCCGGGGCCGCTGCAGTCGCCATTACCAAATGGAATCCTGAATATATAATTCAACAGAAAACGATGACTCCTCGACAGTACCCAAGGGGTTAATTTCCAATCAATTCTGCAATACACGAATGATTCGGCTCGCGAAACCACTATACGAAGAAACTCCGCTTGCAATGATTTATTCCAAAAAAGTTATCAGTGAAGAATCAAGAATGTCCAGTTACTCGTTAGATCTTGAATTTGTCCCCACAGTGCACTCCAAGTGATTATTCCTTCTTTAAGTATCAGTTTGTAGGTTTGTTTAGTAAATGAACTATGAACTCAAAGTGATATCCTTGTGTCTATAGACACGGTGCCCCAGATCGTAGGTTAGTTGATGACTGAACTCTCTTTACGTGCGTACACACGATAGCTAATATCTCTGGTGTTGATTTTTGTGTGCTCTTTCCGCGCGCTCTCGATCATCTCTGAGCGAGCTGAGATGCTGTGATGTCGTCTGCTAGGATGGCGTGCAAGCTACAAATCCCGTACGCCCGAAATGACGCCAAACCCAAGCCCCTGCCTGGCGGTGCAGAATCTATTTATCATAAGCTGTAAATAAAAATCTTGAGCCCTGAGGCAAACGCTGATTTTCAAGCATATATCGTGGTGACAAGGGTTAGTTCATTGTTAAAGGCAATCAAATTATTATTCCAAACGGCTCCTAGGCCTTGTCTAAATCCAGATGTTAAGATTTAACAACACAAATATGTTTATGAATTAGCTAAAGGAGCCATTAACGTGCTACGCTTATGTACATGGCCGAGGGCTTCGTTTGTTTTTGCTTTTAAAATGGTCAAGAACAGCAAAAACGGTGCACTCTTCATTTACTGTTATTGTCCACGTTGGTTGACAAATCTTGCGAGGATATGTTTGAATTGGTCGAATAAGCTGCCATGAATGACAATTGTTTGTCAAAGGGATATGTAGAGGAAAAAGGCGGACAGAGATAATGTGAGAAGTCTTGTGTCAATAGACTGAGTAAGATAAACATTCACCTTACACCAAGAAGGAAAAAAAAGAAGAGATTTATGAATGATTTACATCTTGCCCCTTATACGTTGAGATGTACAAATGGAACAAATATGATTTCTTTTTTAATTAATAAATTATATTAGTTTTCTTTTAGTAGGGACGCTCCATCAATGATTACAAAATTTGCTTTTCATGTGCCTTCTTGATGCAACTCAAGGATGTCACTCTCTGATCTCCTAATAATAATGAAGGATTATATCACTGTCATCAGATGTACCTGACGGGCATGTTAACACCATGACGTCACAATACAAGCGGAAGATGACATTGATTCACACTCCTATTCTGATTATATCATCAGTCGTGTTGGAGTCCTATTTATCGTCGCTCCTTCAAATTGAATATACAGCCATCACGCATGACGGATGATGAGATAAGATGAGCACTTCTTCCGATGCATCCAACACATTCCCGCGTAAAAAGAAAAAAAAATCAGCTTGTTATTGACACTGCGTATCTTTAATAGGATGACGTAGAACAGTTCCTATCATCTAGAGTGCTAATTATACCATTGTCCTCAGATATTCTAATTAAAATTTTAAATAAGCTAATTAAGCTTTATTGATTGTTGCTTACATCACAATCCGAAATCAATTCCTCTTCATGCAAATGAAGGACCTGACGAGGGTACAAGCGTTTGAGATGATAATCATGAAAATGCTTCTCCCTCCTAGAGTGAATGGAGTTGCACTTTAGTAAGTAATCTTCTTTGGCATGGACATAACTTTGTTGGTGGCGTACAGTGATGTATGACAGATCATAGAGGTCCATTCCATTGTGACATGATCCATGTGATATTTACATACTCTATCTTCGTCACCCTGTCAGTGCGGTCAAGTCGTATGCGCACCCTTGGTGACCGGACTCTACTCTGTCAACGCCCTAATGATGGTGCGGAAACTATCATGACCTTCGCCTTGCTAGAGAGGGAGAGAGAGAGAGGGGGAGAAATGTGACGTTAACAATTTAGAAAAAAAATATCGAGGATGGATTCATGTCAACAACGAGTGAAATTTGACTTGTGATAAAAAAAGTATATACTCTAAGAAAAAAAGAAGTCAAATGAGCACCTTATTTGTTCACAACCTAAGCACCGTTTTAGGTGCCCATTAACACATTTTGTCCATGAAAGTGTGCTCATCAGCACCCCAGGATCCGTCATGTACTGGTGAGCACCTTTTTTGCACTGAAAGATGCTAATGGTAACTCGTGATGTTCAATGGAACGGTTTTTTTTCTTACAGTGTACAGTCAAACCTGTTTATAAAGGTCATACAAATTGAAATAGAAAGAAAGGGTTGCAGGAATGGGCCCCGTGAACATTAGATACGTGATGTTCTATTAATTCATATAAAGAAATACGATATAGACGACTACTAGATAGATGATAGTCAGATTTTATTTCTACAGTGAGATTATTATTGGTGACACTATACCATTTTAAAATGGTATGAAATAGTCTTGTTTAGTGTAAATGACTGAAAATTGATCCACAGACATCATGGACATAGTACAATCAACTGTGCCATTTGGAAAGGCTTGCAATCAAAAGAAAATGAATTATTACGATTGTATAAATAACAAGTACAATTGCACGAAAATTTGTCAGTGGCACGCTAAGGGTTAACATCATAATGAGTTGCCTTATTAGGGACTGGGTTTTTTTCAACATCGGAGAAGCAATATTTTCAATCAGGATCGGAACCCCCCCCCCACAGGTTCGTCGCCCCTGCAGTCTTTATAAAGGGATGCAATAGAAGTAAACTATTAGCAACAAATAATACATTTTTTTTTTTTAAAGACTAAATGATTGCGGCCGCCCCTAAAAACATACCCCACCCCCGAAATAATGAGGACAGAGGAGTTTGGATCAATAACCTTGCCTTTGCCTATTGACCGGACACATCACCTCAGCGTCCGTCACACCGCTTCACGTTTAACCAGTGGAGCATGACCCGTGGAGGGAGTTTCCCCTCTCTCAACGCTCTGCGCGGCACGTCTAGGTACTTGAACTCCTGGATATCAAGACACCACAAGGCCGAATCAAAGGAGAGTTTGACAGACCATTCCACTGACTCCTGACTATTGCAATCACCTGAATCAGAAAAGAAACTACTCACTGCAATCTGGATCAGATCGATGTTTTGGCCGTCTTATTTTGTGAATAATGAGCTTTCGGGAACACTACGGTAGGTAACAAGACGGTGGGTTTAATCGACCGTACTCTCCTCGCACTCGCACTTGGCGCGGTCCTTAGTTTGGTGACTTTGTAAGCGCTTTTCGCCGTCGCGAAGACGACGGTGAATAGCATATTCGTGTATTTCCTCTTTATTTCTTCTTTTTAAATGCATATTGCTATGTATTCTCTTTGTCTTGTCTTTCCTGTTACTTCTTTTCTTCAGTTTTAATGTATTCCTTTGTGTTGTCTTTCTTCATCATCTTGTTAGCCATTTCTCATGTATTTCCTTTGTCCTTCTTTCTCTTACTCTCTCCTATATAATTCTCATGTAATTTTCTTTGTTTATCCTTCTTCCTCTTCTCTCCTGATAAATCTTATGTATATTCTCTTTGTTTATACTTTTTTCTCTTCTCTTCACATCATTCATTGTTTTTTTTCTATACCTCCTCTCTCTTCTCTCCTCATAAATTCTTATGTTTTCCTTTGTTTATCCTTTTTCCTCTTCTCTCCTATAAAACATAGTCTTTTGTATTTTTTGTTTTATATCCTTTTTTTTTTCTCGGTTCAATCATTTCTTATGTGTTCGTTTGTTTATCTTCTTTCCTCTTCTCTCTATAATTCTTATGTATTCTTTGTTTTATCCTTCTTTCCTCTTCTCTCCTTTATTCTTATGTATTTCTTTGTTCTAATCCTTCTTTCCTCTTTCCTATAATTTATGTATTTCTTGTTTTTATCCTTTTTTCTCTTCTCTTCAATCATTTCTTATGGTATTTCTTTGTTTTATCCTTCTTTCTCTTCTCTCCTATAAATTCTTATGTATTTTGTTTTATCTTCTTTCCTCTTCTCTCCATAAATTTTATGTTTTTCTTTGTTTTATCCTTTTTTCTCTTCTCTCAATCATCTTTTTGTATTTCTCGTTTTATCCTTCTTTCTCTTCTCTCCTATAATTTCTATGTATTTCTTTTGTTTTATCCTTCTTTCCTCTTCTCTCCTATAAATTATTATGTTTTCTTTGTTTATCTTCTTTCTTTTTATCCTATAAATTTTATGTATTTCTTTGTTTTTCCTTCTTTCCTCTTCTCTCCTATAAATTCTTATGTATTTCTTTGTTTTATCCTTCTTTCCTCTTCTTCATAAATTCTTGTATTTTCTTGTTTTTCTTCTTTCCTCTTCTCTCCTATAAATTCTTATGTTTCTTTGTTTTACCTTTTTTTCTCTCTCTTCAATATTTCTTATGTATTTCTTGTTTTATCCTTCTTTGCTCTTCCTTTAAATTCTTATGTATTTCTTTGTTTTATCCTTCATTTCTCTTCTCTCCTATAATTCTTATGTATTTCTTGTTTTTCCTTCTTTCTTCTTCTCTCCTATAATTTATGTATTTCTTGTTTTCCTTCTTTCCTCTTCTCTCCTTTAAATTCTTATGTATTTCTTTGTTTTATCCTTCTTTTCCTCTTCTCTCCTCTATAATTCTTATGTATTTCTTTGTTTTATCCTTCTTTCCTCTTCTCTCCTATAAATTCTATTGTATTTCTTTGTTTTGTCCTTTAACTTTCATTTCTTTTATATTCTTCCTTCCATTTGCGTTTATCATTGAAATGTATTTCTTTGATTGTATGTACACAAAACATACCAAGACTTTGCCTACCGTAGTAATTCTGCACCGTACGCTAAATCGCTCGACTACCGTCCTGTTTGGGAAGAAGACGGTAGCAAAAAGGATGTTGCGCATGCGCAGTTCGATCTTTGCTCTGGAGAGCTACCGTAGTCATGCTACCGTACTGCTCCGAAAGCTGCTTATTGTCACTGGTTTACCAACAGTCTTTTGTTTCTTAGTGCAAAAAAAGAAGCTGGGAGGAGCAGGAGATCTAGATCTGGATGTATTTTGTAGAAAATGTGCAGTACATATCGCTAATAACAATGGATAGAGCTAGAAACAAGGGTGAGGGGAAGAAAGAAGAAACGAGGGGTCATGTTGATATTTAAAGAGGCAGCATAAAGAGGGTCAGGAGAGACTGGATAAAGAAGGTGATGTGATAAATAGAGAAGTAGGAATTTGGAGGAAAGGAGTGGAGGAGGTAACAAAGAAAAGTAAGATACAAATGGGATGGAAAGGGGTTGAATTAGAAGATGAGAATTAAGATAACGAAAAAAATATGGATCAGCAGTCTCTGCCAGTCTTGGACGCATGCCTCGAAATACTCAGCACTTCGGTATCTTCCCATGGTGTCTTGTCCAAGATCGCCAGTTCCGGTAAATCTTGGAAGCAGTTTCGTCATTATCCGGAGTTGTATCGGCAAGGAACAACAATATTTGCATGTCTAAAACGAATGTTTCGGCACCCCAGCAATTCTTGAGTTGTCTAGTACCAGGACCAGCAGTTTTTGTAAGTCTTGGAAGCATGTCTTGGAATTCTCAGCACTTCGTTGACAGCTACATTGATAAAACATGGAAGAGTCAAGACTGGCAGTTTCTGCAAGTGTTTGGACGCATGTTTCGGCGTTGTCAGCTTTTCGGCAACAACCACATTTGTCAGAGTCAGAATCGGCAGTTCCTGCAAGTTTTTGGACGCATGATAATTTTTAGCATTTCGGCGAGTCGGCGACAACCACATTGGTCAGACTAGACACGTGATCAGCAAGTCATGGAAGTATTTTCGGCGTGTCCCGACATCATCTGAAGTTTTCTGAACCATGATGGTCATTCTCGGCAAGTCCTGGACGCACTTCTCGGAATTTTCAGCACTTCGGTATCATCCAGAAGCGTGTCAGTGACGATTAGCATTCGCGGCATGTCTTGGAAGTATTTTTTGCATCATCCGAAGTCTCTGTTTGCATGGTATTTTTTGGCGAGGGATTCGGTATCTGTATCATGCGCAGTATCGTCATGTTTCAACAGTCTCAACATTTCGGCATTCTTGATATCATTCGCAGAATTCTGCATTCTCAACATTAATCCAGTAGTCTCAGCATTTTTCGGCTTTCTCATAAGGAAGTTTTCGTATTGTGACGAGGTGAAGCCTCTACGAGGTTTAGAGGTACACAATAAAAGCTTTTAACAAATAATTATGATAAAAAATGGTGGCTTCTTCACTCGTGACGCTCACGTGACGTTCTTGGTCGACAGGCTGAACTTAACTTAAAATGCTTCGATTTAACCGACCACTTCCACTGTTTACCTCTCAATCGTGTAGAGACGGCAGGTATATATAATTAGAAAACCCTCTTAATACCATGCGCAGTCCCTGAAAATTCGATCGGCATTTTTTACATCCTCCGCAGTCTCGGCATGTTTCGGCATTCCCACCATCAATTCAGCAGTCTCGGCATGTTTCGGCATTCCCACCATCAATTCAGCAGTCTCGGCATGTTTCGGCATTCCCACCATCAATTCAGCAGTCACGACATGTTTCGGCTTTCTCATTATTATGCGAAGTCTCTGCCTTTTTCGGCATTAAACATTATCCCTAGTCTCTGCACATTTCGGAATTTTCGACATTGTGCGTAGTCTCGGCATTGTTTGTTTTTCACAACATCATTCGCAGCTTCAGCAACATTTTCTTAAAGTGACAGAGTGAGTACCAATGAGATAAGAGTTCCAGTATTTTTGCTCTTTCGCTTCGGCAACTTTACAATATGGATTCCCAATAGTAAATAAAATATTGTTGATAACACGTATTTAACTCGATCAAGAACCTTTACTTGGCTTATGGTTCCCAGTATTTTTTGCTCTTTCATTCGGCAACTTACAATATTGGATCCAATAGTTAAATAAAATATTTTGGATAACGTATTTAACTCGATCAAGAACTTACTTGCACTATTGGACAATAATTAAAAATTTGGTAAGAGAAAGACTTTAACAATCATGACATTTAAAACTTTCATTACATTCATGACGGTCATTCAGTAAAAAATATTTTCGTATATCTCTTTCTTTAATACCAAACCAATCCTACCTACGACAAACATTAATCTATTAAATATTCAAGATATTACTCTAAAATTAGCAAAAGGGACGCAATATTGACACTTGACCCAGTAATGCTACTTCGATGCATTCTGTTTTTATTCAAGTTGAAAAGTAGTGTAAAGAGTATTTTTAAATTTAGTATCAGGAACAGTGATCCTGAATTAAAAAAGTGTTTCAAATCAATGAAATCATCTATACATTCGTAATCTCACAATCTTACTATGCTCATGAAACTGTAGGAAACTTCCGGAGCGTCTGTGCATTCCTATTGAAGATTCTCCATCTAAGCATGACTTTTGCCGGTAAAGGCTCTCCTCGCCTTTGTAAATCACAGAGCATTAAGCGACTCTTGCTAAAATCAAATTATTGTGAGCGGATTCATTATGAATGATGCATTCGATGTTCTGCTGTTAAAGTTCAATCAAGTTCAACTCGTATATCTGATTAAGTATATATCAAAACAGATGGGTGAGAGCCGAACCCCCCTACCGCTCCCTGGTTTATGGAACTACCATTCTCCAACAACTACTCATCGTCCTATACGTTACTTCCTTATCCTATCCCCTATATCGGTATAGCAACAGGGTCATGTGTTACCCCTACTGGCAGGGACTGTACCCCGGGCACCACCAAAACTCATGACTCCGTGTACTTTGTGAAATGGTAGTGTGGTTCCACATTCAACTTTGATCATGCCAGCATAGCAGGACAACCGATAAACCTCTTGCCCCCGTACCATTTGTTTTGATTTCCCCGCGTCTCATATTTTCAGATCTTTTTTTTTCTCGTGTGCCGAGAGAGAAGGACAGACAGATGGAGGGATGTGACAGCGAAACGGATATATTAGAGCAGATAGATAGAGAGGAGAACACAGAGGAGAGTGTGCAAAAGCGAAAATTTAAAAGTGAGGCTATACTGATGTGACAAAAGAATAATACAGCACCGAAGAATAAGCTCGAAAGAGATGAGAGTAGGACGAAGGTCACGGTATTAGAAAAAAAGAGTATGTGTCTCATTTGATACGAAGACTAGAACAGACAGAGAGGGAGAAGAGTTCATAAAAACATCTCCTCTGTCACCCTGCTCAGACAGAGAGACGAAATGAAGGTCTAAATACGTGTAAGTGAGTGGAATTCTACAATTAACGAATAAAACAGATTATTGATTTATATATAGTAGCGAGAGATAGAGAGAGATCGATGTCGATGACGCGTGTACTACACTACTGACTACACGTAGTTTTGATCTGCGGAATCCTCAAGTTCAATTGTTTGGGGTATTTGTTTCCGACCTCCAGTACTTGGCTCAGCGGTCTCGATATATGGCCCGACTCAATCCGTGATCTCTTCATGAAGTATCGTACCAACTGCTGTACCCATTAGGAGACAGACTCCGCGTATTCCTAACTACATGACCCTAAAAATCTAAAAATCATGTTTTCTATCTTGTCACCTCAGTGACCCAATCATAGCCAACACAATTATAATCCAAAGTTTTGCAAAAAGCGAGCATTTAGGCCACCAGCCGTGCTTCACGCCTGGCTTTGTTAACTATTTACTTTATGTCCCTAATCTTTTTTCCTACATTACCGCATAATGAGCCCCAGTTGTAACAACCACCCCTAAAAAGTGGCCGCCGATATAAGACATCTGACACATCTGTTTAAATTCCATTACTTTCTCTTCTACAAGAGACGAAAACAACATTTTATCAATATGTTCATACCAATGACCTTCTGTGACCTTTGACCTTTGACCTAATGACCCCCAACGTCTAATCAAGATCCATATGTCCCCACCATATGAATACATCATCCAAGTTTGAAAAGTGATCCCGGTGTGCAAAACCGAGTTCAATGTTGCGTCAGGGTGATAAGTGGTATCGCCGAGTCGGCGCCAACCCTACCAAGATTGCAAAGAAAAAATTATCTCCTTTCGTACAAGGGCCTTTCGTGGCTGCCCCCCCCTGCGCGAGAACTTTAGCATCGCTTAACGAACCGTACAGAATAGCGATCACAAAGCAAACGGCTGAAACTCCTACGATACTAACCGCTGCCTGTTGCATACTAATATTTCTCGCTGCCACTATTCGTATGAGTGATTATACATGATTCACTCTTTTAATTGCATTCACAACAATTTCTAAAGATCATTGACAAAAAACAATAAGCTTGTGAACTACTAATAAATTAAGATTTGAAATAAAACTTATCTCCATCGATATAACTTCTGTTTCACAGTGGTTTATAAATACAGAACATTGAATCTTTTGAATTTTGAAGAGAAACAAGTTGCATACAGGCGCTTGCGCCACGCACGGGAAATAAAATTTTGACATTGTTTCGTGCTTTCACTGACAAATCTTGATCTATTGTATAAATACTCCACGTAAAATGTTTATATCGCACGAATGTGATCGCCACCAGATGCTCAAGGCCGAACTTCCAAACGCTTTTTGTTTATTTGAAGAATCTCAAGTTGTAACCCGTCTCCGGCGAAACCCTTCGATCCGTGCGGGCGGTTTATGCCGGATGCAAATACCACCTCCCTGAGGAGACTCTACTCATATATGGACCGGCTGCCGAGCTGCAGACCTCCTCTATAGCAACCTTCATATTTATCGTGACATACAATTACACTGATGTATAATACGCACTCTAGTTTGATTGCCTGCAGAGAAATCACCCCCCTCAAATAAATAAAAAGAACTAGATTTCGCCTCTTCTTACATGGAATTAACCTAAAGCATAAGTCCAACAATTGACACCAAATTAAAAAAATATTTCCTTTTGTGTTTCACGAACATTAAACAAATAATTCCACAATGATAACGTAAAAAATGTGTTGGATACCCTGCCTCCTGTCGTCAAACGACCCATGAGACGATTATAGTCGGAGATCCAGATAAGATATGAGCATCCCTGGATGAGAGTAAATCTGAGCTTATCAAACTAATAAAAGTAAACTTCAAATATTTTGTCAGCCGGGAAAATATATGTTTTTATTATTTTGTCTTGGATCCCTCTAACCATGCGCGTGTGACCATTTAACACATTCTCAATTGACTCAGGTGAGTGGTGAAAAAAAAAATGATTGGTGAAGTAAGTTCCAGGAGAATAATCGCGGGCAACACTTCGTTAAAGCTGTAAATAACCTAAGTTCTAGTGAATATTTGAATCCGCCCCGAAGTGAGTGAGTTATAATTCCTTATGGTTCGAAGGTTCATTATATTCATTTTATCTCAGCTATGTACTCTGTACGCTCCTGACACCGAAACGCGCATCCAAGTGGGCCACAGCGTTAGGTCACTCCATAATTCGCCCTCTGCCGTCGTATCCAGGCTCCTCTTGGACGGCCCTACTTGAGTCAACGCATGGTGCCCCTCTTGCCGTAATATGAAAGATTGGAAACACCTGTCCTCTTAAACCCAGAAATTAGCAGGTCAATAGTGTGGCGAGTATAGTTTATGCTTATTGTAGAACGAGGTTTTTCCTCTATCTCTCATATCTAATCTATATCCGTAAACCTAATATTTCGCCATCAATTATCTATCGACTCATCTCTAGATAGACTATTATGAAACTATCTAATCTACGAATTTTTCAATCCACTAGACCCGCTACCACTGCTCGTGCGTGCATACTGACACCAACTCTGTCTCTAAAGT
>CALNVZ010002100.1:61785555-61796800 GCA_940671915.1 Paracentrotus lividus | reverse complement strand
TATTGATATAGTAGGAAGAGAGAGAGAGAGAGAGAGAGCGCGCGCCCACACGGGGTCAATGTGGGGGATTTGTTTCCGACCTCAGTTGTCACGTCAAATGGGCCCTATCATCGTGCCTGAAGTCGTACTAAGTGAACAGATCAAGCTGCATGGAACTCGGATCCTAAATTAATTTTTCTATAGAATTCATAAAATAACAACACATACACAGCTCTCGTCGCTATTTACTTAGGTCCCTATATCTTTTTTCCTACATACCGGAAGAAGTTATAACAACGACCCCAAAAAGTGGCCCTAAGTATCATCTACAATGTTTAAATTCATTACTCTCTCTCCATAGAAAATCATTTCTGGTGCGGATCCAGGAGGTAGGAGAGTGCTGGCGCCCCCGTACGATTGCAAGAAAATATTCCTTTGGTACAAGGGCCTTTTGTGAGCGCCCCCCCCCCCCGTAGGATCCGAAGAACCTCTGGATCCGCGCCTGAACTCCTACGATACTAACCGCTGTGTTGCAATTTATTTCTCATGCAATCGTATGATATTATATGATTTTTATCATCAGAATCAAGTCATTACAAAAAGAAGGTTGAACTACTTAAATAAAATATTAAAATAAAACTTATCTCCATCGATAAAATTCTGTTCAAGTATAAATACAAACATAATTTGAATTTGAAAAATGCAAAGCCTGCGCCACGCATGAAATAATTTGACTTGCAGCATTCACTCCCTCATTGTGTTATTCACGTAATTTATATCGTCGAATGTGATCGCCAATCTCCAGGAACTCCAATCTTTTTGTTTATGAGAATCTCAAGTTTCTTCGGCGAACCTCGATCCTGGGGCGGTTTATGATGAATAATGCTGGGGTCACTTAGGGTCAGCTTTTGAACTTCATCTGACATCATTAATGATGTTAACGCACTCTAGTTATATGTCTCGAAATCACAACTGATCATTCCTCATTTGATAAACTTGACACAATATTTTTTTGTTTACTTAATCAAAATCAAATGATAATATGTAGACTTGTACCATATCTTTATCAAATTAAATATTGACAAATTACGTTATCAGTAATGTAATTGATATTGTATGAGTCCTATAAAGAGGAAAAACCGAAAGGGGTCTTTTATTCTGAGTTTTAATTCACATATTCAATATATTGAGGAATAATATTTGTTAATATTTTAATAACAGAGATTTTTTAAATATCAATATAAAAGAAATTACAAAATAGTAAAGGGTTACATGAATTAGCATGTGAGGCATTGATGTGAGGGGGTGACAAGGAAACTAATGACACAAAAGTGGTGAAACTGTCGCCTGCCATCTAGCGTTTATAAATATACAGTCTCTAAAATGAACTTGAATAAAACCGGTGAATCTGTTTATAAATTTGAGTACTATGCCCTTTTGGCTCTGAGCAAAGAATTTTAATGCAGGATTGACGTAATTGAATCATCGTTTTCATAGTTATAAACGTAATCTTGCAGATTAAAAAAAAAATACATGAGCGTATCCAATACGCAAAATGCTTGGATTTTTAAACCTTACTTTCATGAAACATCTACCTCTTATAAAACAAGAAGAAGAAGAAGTCAAGTCAAGACTTTCTGGTTTTGAGTCTATAAAGCTTTGTTTCATATAATAATGTTTTGACTGTGTGTGTGTGTGTGTGTGTGTGTGTGTGTGTGTGTGTGTGTGTGTGTGTGTGAGAGAGAGAGAGAGAGTTAGAGAGACAGCGATAGACAGACAGACAGACAGAGCGAGCGAGAGAGAGAGGGATGAAACTGGAAGATAGAGGGGATGAGGATTGGATGATTCACATCGTATTAAAACTTGGTACACCATTGTACTCCCATTGAATATGGCGTACGTCTGCTGTGAGCCATGAGGGCGTTATTACAGAGTTGATATCCTTCTTGAGCTGAACATTTCATTTATGAATCACACATTATGATAAAGCATAAATCCAGGATTTTATTAGGGGGGAAGGCAAATAATTGAATTTCGGATTTTTGTTTTTCAGAAATTTTCAGAACACTCCGTCCCAAATTGGTCTACGTTAGGGAGGGGTAAAAATATTCGGCCTTTCGGCGATCAAAAAATACTTATTATGTCATAAATATTCAAATAACCAGCATGAGGGGTCGGTCGTCTATCTATTGAAAAAAAAAATCTCTTTTAGGGGAGGGGGGGGGGTGAAAAGCTAGGAATTCCCGATTATAGGCACTTTTTATTTTTTTTTATTTAGGGACAGGCCCGCCAGCCCCCCCCCCCCCACCCCCTCTTGGATCTGCGGATGAGGGTTGTTGGCCGGGTCTCTAAACTTTGAACTTAAGTTCCACTCTCTGAAGCTTATGTTTGTGGGTTATGACAATGAGAGTTCACTCTACTTTCCAGAGGTCTATTGTCTGTGTCATCCAATGTTTTCTGATCTTTTTTGCTGCTTTCTTTCCAAGGTCTCCTGTCGGTTGATTTTACTTCGAATCCTGAAAAATATGATGAAAAGAGGAAATAAACCAAAACAACAGGTGCCTAACCATAAGTCGGAAACATTATATGATAGAAATGAAAAAAAAAAAAAAAAAAAAGAGGTGGAAAATTTTTTTTGACCTGGCCCCACGTACCCACCATACCCTTTACAATGGAAATAATAATAATATCGTTGATTGAAAATGGGGACTTCAATATTGTTTAATAACGAATTATATAATTTATCCATTGAAACATTTGGGGGTTTGTTAATATTCCAAAATACAGAAATAAATAAAAGTAAAATGATGTAAATAAAAAAAGAAAACAGCGGATCTTTTCTCGATAATTAACGTATTTTTACATAAATAATAATTTGGTAAAAACATTATTGTGTCAACAAACAGCGCATTTTTATTATCTATTTTTTTAAATAATTCCAAAGGTTCATTGCAGATTTGGGGTAATTTAAAATGCAGTGGCAGATTTAGATGCTCCGCAGGCGCGTACCCCTCTCCTTTTTTAAAATTCTTTTTTTTTATAACAGATATCACGTATTGAATCCACATGCGAATAAAATTTCTATTGCCACCCATTTCCAAAACTTGCGACTCTAAAATTATATTAAATCGCGTATTCAGGATTTGCGTTTGATAATGAGATGCATGATACAAACTGTTTAACTTGATCTCTAAAATATATTGTGGTAATTCGCTGAATCCAGAATATAGTGGGTGAAATATACGCCCCTCGTTTAACAGCTGACTATGCGAGTTATTGGATAAACTATAACATCCGTTTTCTAAATCCCGCCACATATCCCATACTATCTGCACTTTTGTGGGGAAAATACAATGAAGCTGTATGATACATGGATAGGAACTTATTTTACTCTCGAAGTTTCGGGAATATTCGAAATTGTCTATTAATCGTTACTTGTACCTGACCTATACTTCTGCACACCCCTGGGGGATATCTCTAGACTTCACTCCCTATCTCATCATTAAATCTGTCACGCGACTCAGAAAATGAAATTGGGTAAATGGAGAGAGCACATACATATTTTTGCTGAAAATTAGTTATTGTATTGTATTAATATGCTAAGGGCAATTTTATGCAACTCATATTCATAACTATGATTTGTATTGAGAATTGCATATATAAAACTTTTACCAAATAAAAATATCAAATGAATAAAAATCGTCCATGTCTACAGTGACATTTTATGTACCACAATATTGTATTGTTTAATAAATTTCTTATACATTCCATCAGGGAAGGTGTCTGGGAACCTTCCCTGATTCCATTTACTTTTTCATTTTTATGCATTACTATTTTGTTTTTATTGAGTAAATATCTAAAGGAAACTGCTGATTTCAAAACTTTCCGTTATACTTAAGCATTAATCAATAGTGTGAACATTCAATATTTTCAGTTGCTGTTTGTGCAGGAAGTTTGGTATAGTCCATAGGGGAGAGGAACGAAAGAGGTAGTAGGAGAAAATTAAAGACAGAAAGGAAGATCAGGAGGGAAAGGCGATGTAAGGGAAAATCAAGATACAGATTGGATTATGCAACTCCTAAAACTAAACGCAAATCATTAATATTACGCGATCTTAATCATGTTAATAAACTGGAGTTTCTTGATGATCTCACCTTGAATAAAAACATGCAAAAGTCCCCAAAATGTCCCGTTAAAAAAAAAAGAGAAAAAGATCAAATTGATTCGAGACATACACCAAGAAAACGACCAGGGGAAAGAAGGCTGCTTCTAAACCAGTTGAGCCCGTTAAAAAAAGGATCAAATTGATTCGAGACATACCATACACCACTCTTGGTCAATTGAGCCGGAATGGCGTATGACACCACCCCCACCACATGGACCCATAGATTTGAATGGCCTATGACATCACCCCAACACCCACGCCATGGACCCATAGATTTGAATGGCGTATGACACCAACCCCGCAACCCATGGACCCATGGATTTGAATGGCGTATGACACAACCCACCCCATACCCTGGAACCATAGAATTTGAATGGCGTATGAAACACCACCCCCACCTCATGGAAAAACCCATAGATATTAAAATGGCGTATGAACACCATCCCCCCGCAATGGACCCATGATTTGAATGGCGTATGACACCATCCCCACCCCATGGACCCATGGATTTGAATGGCGTATGACACCACCCCAACCCATGGACACAAAGATTTGAATGGCGTATGACACCACCCCACCTCATGGACCCCATTTTTATAGATTTGAATGGCGTATGGCACACCCCGACCCGCATGGACCCATAGATTTGCAATGGCGTATGACACACCCCAAAACCCATGGACCACAAATATTTGAATGGCGTATGAACAAATACCCCACCCCATGGTCCAATAGATTTGAATGACGTATGACACCACCCCCAACCCATGGACCCATAGATTTGAATGGCGTATGACACACCGCCACATACCACAAATAAAAACACCAATGGACCACATAGATTCGAATGACGTATTGACACACCGACCACCAACCATGGACCCATAGATTCGAATGGCGTTGAACCACCACCCACCCCATGGACCCATGGATTTGAATGGCTTATGACATCAAGACACCCAACCCCATGGACCCAATGGATTTGAATGGCGTATGACACCATCCCACCCCACTGGACCCATAAATTTGAATGGCTGACATCACACCCCCATCCCCATGGACCCATAAGATTTGATTGGCCAATGACACCACGCACCCCACCCCATGGACCATATATTTGAAATGGCCTAATGACACCACCCCACACCCATGGACCCATTAGAATTTGAATGGACGTATGACACAACCCCCAACCCATGGACCACATATAGATTTGAATGACGTATGACACCACCCCACCCCATGGACCAATAGATTCGAATGGCGTATGACACACACCCCCAACCCATGGAACCATAAGATTTGAATGGCCGTATGAACACCACCCCCATATCATGGACTCATAGATTTGAATGGCAATGACACCACCCCATCCCATGGACCTATAGATTTGAATGGACGTATGACACACAAACCAACATGGACCCATAGATTTGATGGCGTATGACACCACCACCAAAAACCACACAATCATGGGAAAAGACCCCATAGATTTGAATGACGTATGACACCACCCACCACCATGGACCATAGACTTGAATGGCGTATGACACCTTCCCACCCCATGAACCCATGGATTTGAATGGCGTATGACACCACTAACCCACCCCTGGACCCATAGATTTGTAATGACACCAACCCCAACCCAATGGACACATAGATTTGAATGGCGTATGACACACCCACCCCCACCCATGAACCCATAGATTTGAATGGCAAATGACACCCTCCCCACCCCATGGACCCATAGAATTTGAATGGCGATATGACACCACCCCACCCCATGGACCCATATAATTGCATGGGTATGACACCACCCCAACCCATGGACCCAAGATTTGAAGCGTTTGACACCACCCACCCCACTGGAGCACCATAGATTTGAAGGCATATGACAACCACCCAACTCACGGACCATAGATTTGAATGGCGTATGACACCCACCCCCCCTGGACCCATAGATTTGAATGGCGTATGAACACCCCACCCAATCATGCCTATGGACCCATAGATTTGGACCCTTCATTTGTTTTTTTGTTGGTGTTGTTTTTTGTTTTGTTGCATTTTAGAGTCCAGGGAGGCATTTCATCAAAGGACTTGTCGGACGTTTATCACCGACAAACTGTTATAGCTACTGAAATGCTTGCATCTGATTGCTGAGAGCAAATTTGTCGGATAAAACGTCCGACAAGTCCTTTGAAGAAATGCTCCCCTGTTGTTATTATCTTAAGTTCCTTTCTTGTATGAATTATTATTCTTGTTAGAGAGAAGAGATAAGAGACACGGTTCTTCTATCAAATGTCCACTGATGCCCACAGATGAAATATAAATATATAGATATTCTTATGTAAATTTACATTGCACACACATTAGGGAGAACTTGGAGGAAATTTTTTAATTCCTCCTGGGCAAAGCAGTCACATCACAAAGTTAAAACTTAATTATTCATAACTTCCTTTTTTCAAAATGGATTTTCTTCAACGCACTGATCTCTTTCTTGAAATAGTTATGCTTTATTGAAGCCAAAATCAAATTCAGGATCCCGTTTCTTCTCTCTCGCCTCCCTCGTCCAATCACTAAAAAGTGGCTTTGGGGGGTTGAAAGGATGAAGATGATGCAATAATAATTGGTGGACTGATTAATTGTTTGTGGAATCACTGAATCGATTGAGGGTAATACAGATAATTTTCATTAAGTCTTACAAACAAATTTGACCAAAGGATATCCACAATTCCAGCGCCGATGTTACATCTGTTGTATTGTTAATCATACTGCTTATTCTATCCAAACAACCCTTCCAGTGGTTTGGCTTCAATATTCACCAAAACCATTAAAATAAAAGCCTTTTTTTTTTTCTTTCTCATGAATATTAAATAATTATGCAAACAAACGAAAAGCAGAAATTATAACGAAAAGGATTATTTAGCATTTTATTTTATAGAGCTCTATTATTTTCAGACAATAGTATTGCACGAATTTTAAAAAAGTATATAAAATGGAATAATTTTTCAGAAATCATCATACACTTGATTGTAACAATCATTCGAGAATCACCGACATAGCATCGATAGACCTCATCCAGAACATTATATCAAGGTACGTCCATTATTCTTTTTATTTCCATTGACAATTCATGATTCTTATTGTTGTTGATTTTTTTTTATACTTGATTATACGGTATACACCACAGATGCATGAATTTAGGCATATAGACGCAGTAATTGATTGCATAACATATATCCATGAGTGTCACGAGTTGTTTCCGATTTAGTACACAACACATTCATTTTATATTAATGAATCTCATATGAAGTTTAAGAATAATATGACTTGCAAATAAAGGTGAAAAAAGAGCCGATATTTAAAATTATTTTGTTAATTATTTATTGAAAAGAGACTCAGTAGGGCATCTATATCGATTCAATTTCAATACCTCTATAAAAAACGATATGCTGTAACAAATCAAGATACATATATTAATTCAATTTTTACCAATTTCAAACTAGTTGAATACTGAAGTATTTGTTTAAACAAGATTTTTCCCATAGTTTCGGCATATCATAAACTTTTTATATTATATTCATGGTTACTAATCTCCAATGTTAGATATGTTTTAATATATCTTTGAAAAATGATTGCCCTCTTTTTTGAAGATTACCTTATATTATATTTAATGATTATTTTGTGATAGATGAAGGCCATATCACTTATTGTTCTTTCTGCTGCTATCTGTCTCCTGATGGTTACAAGCACACAAAGTAAGTCTTATATCCATCGTCTTATGAATTTGTAAAAATATTTCATCATCCTCTTATAGTAAGCTCGATTATATTATTTGTTTTATTTTAACTATGAAACAATGACTATGATTTTATGGAAATGTCCGTCATCAAAAAGCTTTGATTTTTACTTTTAATGTTTGCATGAAGACCACACATAGGCCACTGTTCTTTATGAACTATATTTTTCACGCAATAATTTTATGAAACTGTCTTTTCATGATTTTAGAGAGACAACCAATGCAATATGTAATTTTAGATATTTTTGAATTGTTATTGTTATCTTTCTATTTATCTAAATCTGACTCTTTAAACTCGAACATTGTTTCCTAAACATATAATTGAAAGACGTAATGACTTGAGAACTATTTCTCGGGGTATGTTTTTTGTGTTTGTTTCTTTGTTTGTTGTTGTTGTTTTTTCTTTACTAGGGGGGGTCAAAGTAATTGTTCAAAAATAATATCAATAACAGTGAGATGATTCTAATGATAATAATTAATTTCATTTCTCTTGCATCGTCTTTTCAACATACCTATAAAATATTCTTTTTGACATATTTCTAAGTGATACGGAAAAAAAACAAAATTGTGTTTACAATTGAATCTGAATTGATACTTTTGAATATGTATTTGAGAATCAATTCTTTGACTGTACTTTTTTCTGTTTTTAATTGTTATAGCTTGGTTTGCGGATCAGGGGGGCAGCGGCCCCCCCCCGCTAAAAAAAGGGGGGGGGGGAGGAAATGGCCATCGACCCGAGTGACTATTCAACCTTACCCCTATAGCCGATAATTTATAACCTTCTTGATACTCGAAGCCCGAAAAAAAATTAAACACCTTTCATGATTATTTGGCAGGTCGTGCTGTAGTCAGAAATGAGGGTCATGTTTTGAATAGAGTAAAGGAGGCAGGATGATTCAAGCACGGTAAGTTATCAACTAAAATGATTATTTTATCAATAATTAGGGTGCAACTCGTTGTTCCGAAGGTTTCATTTGTCCGAAGGTTCACTCGTCGCGAAAGTGAAATTGGTATATTCGTCCGAAAATGAATAGAGTTCATTCGTCCAAAATGTTCGAATGACTCGTATTTCATATTCGGACGAAAGAACCCTATTTTATATTCGGACGAATGAACCTTATCAAAGTTTCGGAACAACGAATCTTATTTCATTTTCGATTAATGAACCCTATTTCATTTTCGGACAAACGAACCTTCGAATAATGAACCCGATTTCATTTTCGGACATCGAACCCGATTTCATTTTCGGATGAGAAGAACCTTCGGACTAATGAATCAAATAGTTGGACGAACGGACCTTGTATCATTTTTGGACAAACGAACATCCATGTATAGGGAATTTACGTGCTCGGACAGACGAACCTTCGGAACAGTGAACTAGATCATAATACGATAGTCATTTTACACCTGTGGTCATCAGGGGCAGCGGAGCGGGGCGGGGGGGGGGGCCTTCAGCCCCTCCACCTTTTTTTTGCCAGCAAACGTGTACAAAAGCGTGAACATGAACATAGATTTGAGATTTTTTACCCTGTTTCACACTTTCGCTCAGCCCCTCCACTTTCAAAAACGCTCTGCGGCCAATGATCATCACTAAACAATATTTAAAAATCATGACAAGTCACCCCACACACAATATAACTTCTTTTTTTTTTTAACTTTTCTTTATTTCTCTGGTAATAAGCGCTATACAGTTTGGTTTTATTTGTTTAGAAATGTAAACATTGATTTAAGTTCGAATCTCAACCGAATTATAATTTTGTAAGCAACACAATCAGAATGAAATAAAGCCGGCGAGTACCATACAGGTTACGTTTGTATATAAGACCATTTGATTTGATCATAATTTTATTGAAACAATATTTCCGCAATCTAAGGATATTTTGTTGCCTGGTTCAATTAAAATAGGAGAGCACCAGCACAGAGACTACTTCGACGACATCAACTTCGGTAAGTGAATGATTTATATTATCCAGGCTTTCTCTGAACAATTATATTTGTCTTGCAAAAAAAAAAAAAAAAAAAAAAAAAAAATAATTATTAAAATGCAAGTTGGAGATTAATTTGTATAAAATTTGGATTTCGATAAATGTTATGATAGCAATGAGAGCGTCAAAGAGAGTGGATACTGGGGCAATGTATTAATAGGCATTTCGCTTTAGACCCATGTGAAAGTACTTAGAAGGAACTTTTCCTGAATGTTTGAGCGCATGTATTGTTACAATATTAGATTGATACCCTGATTGTGTTGTGATCTTATTAGATATTTTAGAAAAATAAATGACACTGCCTATTGTACAAAGCAATGCATATTATTTTAAATCAGTATCAATGTGTCATTGAGATAAAATCAAATCAAAAGTTAATATAGAGACATTTTTTTAAAATCCATTTTTAATGGATAGATCTATTATACAGAGAGTGAATTCATTTGAATATAATCGATACATATATCTTTGTTTTTTACATTAAAATAACATTTGAGAATTCTGCTTCAGATGACAATTCTTATTTCCTCCTTTATTTTGATTAATATAAGGATTCAAGTGAAGAGAGGTGAGTCGACAGAACTACTACAGCTAGCTGCGCACCACTGTCGCTGCCATTACTGTTAGTTGCTGTCACCATGGATATGTAACTGCCATAGTGTTGTTGGTGAATAGGAATAGGGACAGGCTATAGAATATTGCGATTTTGTTCTTTCAAAGTCATGTATTATACACGTATAGTATGAAAGTATACGAATAATTCGGCGAATTTATATACAAATGCTATATTAATAATATAATATTGAAATTTAAGAAGACGATTTTTACAAGAAAGCGCTATACCTGCAATGTGAGCTTTTGGTGTTTGAAGCTCCTTGTTTTTATGAAGATATTGTTTTAGAATAGCGGCTTATAATGGAAAATACTCCCTCGAATGGCATGTGTTCATTTGGGATAGGATTAAGAAAACACAGATGGAATTTCATCCATGCACAACATTAAAGCAGGCCCTCAACGAATAGACATGCATGAACCTGTTTTATATTGTTTTGTATTTTCATTATGTATTTATTAACAGAACACAACACTGGCTTTATGCTGCTAAAAGTTTGAAAAATTTTCTTATTATGTCCCATTGTTATCCATCATAAGGATCATTACTGGTCACACACATCATATTGTATTTTCAGGAATAATACTGTCCGAAAATAAAATACAGTATACATAGCGCTAAATGTCCTTAAATTTATGAATAAGAGTCGATATACCCCTTCTTTGTTAAATAAAAAATAATTTAGTAAATAATATCTCTAATAG
>CALNVZ010002100.1:61766322-61785530 GCA_940671915.1 Paracentrotus lividus | reverse complement strand
TATCTCTAGACTTCACTCCCTATTCTCATCATTAAATCTGTCACCGACTCAGAAAATGAAATTGGGTAAATGGAGAGAGCACATACATATTTTTGCTGAAATTGTATTGTATTAATATGCTAGGGCAATTTTATGCAACTCATATTCATAACTATGATTTGTATTGAGAATTGCATATATAAAACTTTTACCAAATAAAAATATCAAATGATAAAAAATCGTACATCTACAGTGACATTTTATGTACCACAATATTGTATTTGTTTAATAAATTTCTATACATTCCATCAGGGAAGGTGTCTGGGAACCTTCCTGATTCCATTTACTTTTTCATTTTATGCATTACTATTTTGTTTTTATTGAGTAATATCTAAAGGAAACTGCTGATTTCAAAACTTTCCGTTATACTTAAGCATTAATCAATAGTGTGAACATTCAATATTTTCAGTTGCTGTTTGTGCAGGAAGTTGGTATAGTCCATAGGGGAGAGGAACGAAAGAGGTAGTAGGAGAAAATAAAGACAGAAAGGAAGATCAGGAGGAAAGGCGATGTAAGGGAAAATCAAGATACAGATTGGATTATGCAAACTCCTAAAACTAAACGCAAATCATTAATATTACGCGATCTTAATCATGTTAATAAACTGGAGTTCTTGATGATCTCACCTTGAATAAAACATGCAAAAGTCCCCAAAATGTCCCGTTAAAAAAAAAGAAAAAAGATCAAATTGATTCGAGACATACACCAAGAAAACGACCAGGGGAAGAAGGCTGCTTCTAAACCAGTTGAGCCGCTTAAAAAAAGGATCAAATTGATTCGAGACCTACCATACACCACTCCTGCTGGTCAATTGAGCCGGAATGGCGTATGAACACCCCCACCACATGGACCCATAGATTTGAATGGCCTATGACATCACCCCCACCCCATGGACCCATAGATTTGAATGGCGTATGACACCACCCCCAACCCATGGACCCATGATTTGAATGGCGTATGACACCACCCCCACCCCATGGACACATAGATTTGAATGGCGTATGACACCACCCCACCTCATGGACCCATAGATTTAAAATGGCGTATGACACCATCCCCACCCATGGACCCATGGATTTGAATGGCGTATGACACCATCCCCACCCCATGGACCCATGGATTTGAATGGCGTATGACACCACCCCAACCCATGGACACATAGATTTGAATGGCGTATGACACCACCCCCACCTCATGGACCCTTTTATATAGATTTGAATGGCGTATGGCACCCACCCGACCCCATGGACCCATAGATTTGCATGGCGTATGACACCACCCTCAACCCATGGACCCAAATATTTGAATGGCGTATGACAATACCCCACCCCTGGTCCCATAGATTTGAATGACGTATGACCACCCCCAACCCATGGACCCATAGATTCGAATGGCGTATGACACCACCCCACCCCATGGACCCATAGATTCGAATGACGTATGACACCACCCCCAACCCATGGACCCATAGATTCGAATGGCGTATGACACCACCCCCACCCCATGGACCCATGGATTTGAATGGCTTATGACATCACCCCCACCCCTGGACCCATGGATTTGAATGGCGTATGACACCATCCCCACCCCCTGGACCCATAAATTTGAATGGCAATGACACCACCCCCATCCCATGGACCCATAGATTTGATTGGCCAATGACACCACCCCCACCCATGGACCCATTATTTGAATGGCCTATGACACCACCCCACCCCATGGACCCATAGATTTGAATGGCGTATGACACCACCCCCAACCCTGACACATTACGATTTGATGACGTATGACACCACCCCACCCCATGGACCATAGATTCGAATGGCGTATGACACCACCCCCAACCCATGGACACATAGATTTGAATGGCGTATGACACCACCCATCTCATGGACTCATAGATTTGAATGGCTTATGACACCACCCCACCCCATGGACCTATAGATTTGAATGGCGTATGACACCACCCCAACCCATGGACCATAGATTTGCATGGCGTATGACACCACCCCACCCCATGCATGACCCATAGATTTGAATGACGTATGACACCACCCACACATGGACCATAGACTTGAATGGCGTATGACACTTCCCCACCCCATGAACCATGGATTTGAATGGCGCATATGACACCACTCCACCCCCTGGACCCATAGATTTGTATGACACCACCCCCAACCCATGGACACATAGATTTGAATGGCGTATGACACACCCCCCCCCCATGAACCCATAGATTTGAATGGCCAATGACACCTCCCCACCCCATGGACCCATAGATTTGAATGGCGTATGACACCACCCCACCCCATGGACCCATAGATTTGCATGGCGTATGACACCACCCCAACCCATGCCCATAGTTGAATGGCGTTTGACACCACCCACCCCCTGGACACCATAGATTTGAATGGCATATGACCCACCCCCAACTCACGGACCCATAGATAGATTTGAATGGCGTATGACACCACCCCACCCCATGGACCCATAGATTTGAATGGCGTATGACACCACCCCACCCCATCATGCCTATGGACCCATAGATTTGGACCCTTCATTTGTTTTTTTGTTGGTGTTGTTTTTTGTTTTGTTGCATTTTAGAGTCCAGGGAGGCATTTCATCAAAGGACTTGTCGGACGTTTTATCCGACAAACTGTTATAAGCTACTGAAATGCTTGCATCTGATTGGCTGAGAGCAAATTTGTCGGATAAAACGTCCGACAAGTCCTTTGAAGAAATGCTCCCCTGTTGTTAATTATCTTAAGTTCCTTTCTTGTATGTATTATTATTCTTGTTAGAGAGAAGAGATAAGAGACACGGTTCTTCTATCAAATGTCCACTGATGCCCAGATGAAATAATAAATATATAGATATTCTTATGTCAATTTACATTGCACAACATTAGGGAGAACTTGGAGGAAATTTTTTTATTCCTCCTGGGCAAAGCAGTCATCACAAAGTTAAAACTTAATTATTCATAACTTCCTTTTTTTCAAAATGGATTTTCTTCAAACGCACTGATCTCTTTCTTGAAATAGTTTATGCTTTTATTGAAGCCAATCAAATTTCAGGATCCCGTTTCTTTCTCTCGCTCTCCCTCGTCCAATCACTAAAAAGTGGCTTTGGGCGGGGTTGAAAGGATGAAGATGATGCAATAATAATTGGTGGACTGATTAATTGTTTTGTGGAATCACTGAATCCGATTGAGGGGTAATACAGATAATTTTCATTAAGGTCTTACAAACAAATTTGACCAAAGGATATCCACAATTCCAGCTGCCGATGTTACATCTGTTGTATTGTTAATCATACTGCTTATTCTATCCAAACAACCCTTCCAGTGGTTTGGCTTCATAATTCACCAAAACCATTAAAATAAAAGCCTTTTTTTTTTCTTTCTCATGAATATTAAATAATTATGCAAACAAAACGAAAAGCAGAAATTATACGAAAAGGATTATTTAGCATTTTATTTTATAAGCTCTATTATTTTCAGACATAGTATTGCACGAATTTTAAAAAAGTATATAAATGGAATAATTTTTTTCAGAAATCATCATCACTTGATTGTAACAATCATTCGAGAATCACCGACATAGCATCGATAGACCTCATCCAGAACATTATATCAAGGTACGTCCATTATTCTTTTTATTTCCATTGACAATTCATGATTCTTATTGTTGTTGATTTTTTTTATACTTGATTATACGGTATACACCAACAGATGCATGAATTTAGGCATATAGACGCAGTAATTTGATTGCATAACATATATCCATGAGTGTCACGAGTTGTTTCCGATTTAGTACACAACACATTCATTTTATATTAATGAATCTCATATGAAGTTTAAGAATAATATGACTTGCAAATAAAGGTTGAAAAAAGAAGCCGATATTTTAAAATTATTTTGTTAATTATTTATTGAAAAGAGACTCAGTAGGGCATCTATATCGATTCAATTTCAATACCTCTATAAAAAAACGATATGCTGTAACAAATCAAGATACATATATTAATTCAATTTTTACCAATTTCAAACTAGTTGAATACTGAAAGTATTTGTTTAACAAGATTTTTTCCCATAGTTTCGGCATATCATAAACTTTTTATATTATATTCATTGTTACTAAATCTCCATTGTTAGATATGTTTTAATATATTCTTTGAAAAATGATTGCCCTCTTTTTTGAAGATTACCTTATATTTATTTAATGATTATTTTGTGATAGATGAAGGCCATATCACTTATTGTTCTTTCTGCTGCTATCTGTCTCCTGATGGTTACAAGCACACAAAGTAAGTCTTATATCATCGTCTTATGAATTTGTAGAAATATATTCATCATCCTCTGTATAGTAAGCTCGATTTTATTATATTTTTTTGTTTTATTTTAACTATGAAACAATGACTATGATTTTATGGAAATGTCCGTCATCAAAAAGCTTTGATTTTTACTTTTAATGTTTGCATGGAAAGACCACACATAGGCCACTGTTCTTTATGAACTATATTTTTCACGCAATAATTTTATGAAACTGTCTTTTCATGATTTTAGAGAGACACACCATGCAATATGTAATTTTAGATATTTTTGAATTGTTATTGTTATCTTTCTATTTATCTTAAATCTGACTCTTTAAACTCGAACATTGTTTCCTAAACATATAAATTGAAAGACGTAATGACTTGAGAACTATTTCTCGGGGTATTGTTTTTGTGTTTGTTTCTTTGTTTGTTGTTGTTGTTTTTCTTTACTAGGGGGGGGGGTCAAATGTAATTGTTCAAAAATAATATCAATAACAGTGATGATGATTCTAATGATAATATTAATTTCATTTCTCTTGCATCGTCTTTTCAACATACCTATAAAATATTCTTTTTGACATATTTCTAAGTGATACGGAAAAACAAAAATTGTGTTTACAATTGAATCTGAATTGATACTTTTGAATATGTATTTGAGAATCAATTCTTTGACTGTACTTTTTTCTGTTTTTAATTGTTATAGCTTGGTTTGCGGATCCAGGGGGGCAGCGCCCCCCCCCCCGCTAAAAAAAGGGGGGGGGGGAGGAAATGGCCCATCGACCCGAGTGACCTATTCAACCTTACCCCTATAGCCGATAATTTATAACCTTCTTGATACTCGAAGCCCCGAAAAAAATTAAACACCTTTTCATGATTATTTGGCAGGTCGTGCTGTAGTCAGAAATGAGGGTCATGTTTTGAATAGAGTAAGGAGGCAGGATGATTCAAGCACGGTAAGTTATCAACTAAAATGATTATTTTTATCAATAATTAGGGTGCAACTCGTTGTTCCGAAGGTTCATTTGTCCGAAGGTTCACTCGTCCGAAAGTGAAATTGGGTATATTCGTCCGAAAATGAAATAGAGTTCATTCGTCCAAAATGTTCGAATGACTCGTATTTCATATTCGGACGAAAGAACCCTATTTTATATTCGGACGAATGAACCTTATCAAAGTTTCGGAACAACGAATCTTATTTCATTTTCGGATTAATGAACCCTATTTCATTTTCGGACAAACGAACCTTCAGAATAATGAACCCGATTTCATTTTCGGACATTCGAACCCGATTTCATTTTCGGATGAGAGAACCTTCGGACTAATGAATCAAATAGTTGGACGAACGGACCTTGTATCATTTTTGGACAAACGAACATCCATGTATAGGGAATTTACGTGCTCGGACAGACGAACCTTCGGAACAGTGAACTAGATCATAATACGATAGTCATTTTACACCTGTGGTCATCAGGGGCAGCGGAGCCGGGGCGGGGGGGGGGGGGGGGGGGGGGGGCCTTCAGCCCCTCCACCTTTTTTTTGCCAGCAAACGTGTACAAAAGCGTGAACATGAACATAGATTTGAGATTTTTTACCCTGTTCAGCTTCCCACTTTCGGCTCAGCCCCTCCACTTTCAAAAACGCTCTGCGGCCAATGATCATCACTTAAACAATATTTAAAAATCATGACAAGGTCACCCCACACACAATATAACTTCTTTTTTTTTTTAACTTTTCTTTATTTCTCTGGTAATAAGCGCTATACAGTTTGGTTTTATTTGTTTAGAAATGTAAACATTGATTTAAGTTCGAATCTCAACCGAATCTATAATTTTGTAAGCAACACAATCAGAATGAAATAAAGCCGGCGAGTACCATACAGGTTACGTTTGTATATAATGACCATTTGATTTGATCATAATTTTATTGAAACAAATATTTCCGCAATCTAAGGATATTTTGTTGCCTGGTTCAATTCAAATAGGAGAGCACCAGCACAGAGACTACTTCGACGACATCAACTTCGGTAAGTGAATGATTTATATTATCCAGGCTTTCTCTGAACAATTATATTTGTCTTGCAAAAAAAAAAAAAAAAAAAAAAAAAAAAAAAAAAAAAAAAAAAAAAAAAATCATTATTAAAATGCAAGTTTGGAGATTAATTTGTATAAAATTTGGATTTCGATAAATGTTATGATAGCAATGAGAGCGTCAAAGAGAGTGGATACTGGGGCAATGTATTAATAGGCATTTGCCGCTTTAGACCCATGTGAAGTACTTAGAAGGAACTTTCCTGAATGTTTGAGCGCATGTATTGTTACAATATTTAGATTGATACCCTGATTTTGTGTTGTGATCTTATTAGATATTTTAGAAATAAATGACACTGCCTATTGTACAAAGCAATGCCATATTATTTTAATCAGTATCAATGTGTCATTGAGATAAAATCAAATCAAAAGTTAATATAGAGACATTTTTTAAATCCATTTTTAATGGATAGATCTATTATACAGAGAGTGAATTCATTTGAATAATATCGATACATATATCTTTGTTTTTTACATTAAATAACATTTGAATTCTGCTTCAGATGACAATTCTTATTTCCTCCTTTATTTTGATTAATTATAGGATTCAAGTGAAGAGAGTGAGTCGACAGAAACTACTACAGCTGCTGCCACCACTGTCGCTGCCATTACTGTTTAGTTGCTGTCACCATGGATATGTAACTGCCATAGTGTTGTTGGTGAATAGGAATACGGGACAGGCTATAGAATATTGCGATTTATTGTTCTTTCAAAGTCATGTTATACACGTATAGTATGAAAGTATACGAATAATTCGGCGAATTTATATCAAAATGCTATATTTAATATAATAATTGAAATTTAGAAGCACGATTTTTACAAGAAAGCGCTATACCTGCAATGTGAGCTTTTGTGTTTGAAGCTCCTTGTTTTTATGAAGATATTGTTTTAGATAGCGGCTTATAATGGAAAATACTCCCTCCGATGGCATGTGTTCATTTGGGATAGGAATTAAGAAACACAGATGGAATTTCATCCATGCACAACATTAAAGCAGGCCCTCAACGAATAGACATGCATGAACCTGTTTGAATATATTGTTTTGTATTCTTCATTGTATTTATTTCAACAGAACACAAACCTGCTTTATGCTGCTAAAAGTTTGAAAAATTTTCTTATTATGTCCCATTGTTATCCATCATAAGGATCATTACTGGTCACACATCATATTGTATTTTCAGGAATAATCACTGTCCGAAATAAAAATACAGTATACATAGCGCTTAAATGTCCTTAAATTTATGAATAAGAGGTCAGTATACCCCCTTCTTTGTTAATATAATAATTTTAGTAATAATTCTATTAGCCATTACGCTTAATATATTTGTATTCATTTGTTATTTTTTTTACAATTTTGTTCATGGAAAAATAATAAAATCAGAGACAAAATGACAATTCGTATTTTGCTCCTCGATTGTTTCTTTTGTGGAATAATGATTCATTTTCAATAATATAAGTGGAACGCAAAATGTTCGGGCTATATTTTGACTTTATGCTATTTCAGTAGACCTATTCGTTCTTTATAACGCGATTCAATGAACGATTTTGAGGTACGATGTAAAAATGAGTTACAAGTGTTACAGGTCATTTAGCCTTCTTGTATGGTGGAAAATTTGGCAAAATTCGGGAATTAATTAAGGCCTGCACTCATAGGGAATAAACTGGGCCAGATGGAATAAACTCCTTCCGGGTTCATTTGAGGCCATACTCTATCCGGGGGCATTTCATCAAAGGACTTGTCGGACGTTTTATCCGACAAACTGTTATAAGCTACTGAAATGCTTGTATCTGATTGGCTGAGAGAAAATTTGTCGGATAAAATGTCCGACAAGTCCTTTGATGAAACGCCCCCCCCCCCCCGTATGGCCCAAATCGACCCGAGGGAGTTTATCCTGACCCATATTCTAATTGTACAGCACCTCTGTCCTCTCATTTCATCTCTCCTCTGAGGATCAGGGATTCAAGTCCCTACAATGAGCCAATTTCCTTTCAAAACTCTTGTATGCACCTTCTTTTTCTGATATAGCATCTGTATGAATGAAACACATACGTAATGGTTATATCTCAATGTTAAATTCGGAAAATTTCAGCGGTTCACCCCCTTATCAGGCCTGGCTCCCCTCTATTTTCAAATCCTGGATCCGCCACTCCATGATAATTGTGTGGCAGGGTTAATTACGGGGGACTTGGTGGGGAACGAATGAAATTTGGAAGCCCCTGTCTTGTGGTTAGAAGGCGTTACTGGTAAACCACATTGTAGGGCTTGCAACACTTGTGACCACAGACGAGGGCAATGTTCCAGGAGAGAGGCAGAGAGAGACAGAAAGAGAGAGAGAGAGAGAGAGAGAGAGAGAGAGATGAGAAACAGAGAGGGAGGGAGAGTGGGGTTAGAACTATGGTAAGATTTTCTTCATTTTTCGCATGATAAGTATTACTGTTTTGTTAAATCTTTAGTGAGATTAAAACTTGTATTTTGAAAATAGAATTTCATTAGACTTTTTGGCAAGCAACCTTATTCATACTAACCTTTTAAGATTCTGTTATTGTAGTGTCCATGATTTTTGTACCATATTGTTTAAAAAATATCAACAAAAATAACTGGTGAAATTTACCTTGATCTCCAACTAATATAATAATATAATATACATATATAAAATCTACTTCCATGTTATAGAATCTAAGTTGTAACTGAATATAATTATTTTATTGATTGGTTCAATTCAAATAGGAGAGCACCAGTACAGAGACTAATTCGTCATCAACTTCGGTAAGTAAAGATTCCTTTTCTTTTACTCACGTTGAAAAAAGAAAGAAATAGATATCGAGTCAAAACAAATTGAACTTAGCTGCATATTTCGATATGATTATAATATTAATGGAGGTTTCTCGATAGTTAATGATTACCGTATATTTCATTCTGTTATCACTTCATTATAATTTTTTCAGATTCAGATCACCTCCATTTAAATATGCATAATTATATAATTATAATTATATAATTATATAATTATATTTGCCATGTTTTATTTTGTGCTGAGTTCTTATTAGGGCCTATTTTAGGAAATATGCAGTTTAGACTGACTTCTCAATCATGTCAATAGCACTGATGTCCTTTTCTTAAAACATGCATCAAAAAGCTGAGCAATAAATTCAGAGCCATAGTACCCATATTTACAGCTGTATATTTAACAATATTTTTTCTCTGTATCACATTGTATCATTTTTAATTCCGTTACCTAGGATTCAAAATTCAATATTCTTATGACCCCCTTTATTTTCGTTAATTAGGATTCAAGTGAAGAGAGTGAAGAGTCGACAGAGACTACTACAGCCGCTGCAACCACCGTTTCTGCCACTGCTGTTGCTGTAACTACAGCTGATACCACCACTTTTGCTGCCACCACAACTAATGTGGACACCCCCCTTCCGACCCTTGGAAACACATGAGGAAAATCATGTTTCATAATTTATGCTTAGTAATAGTATACTTTTATGAAAAAATTCTATCTAATACAAAAACGAACAGAAAAACTCCGCTCAGAATATATTGTTATTTGAAATAATTATATATTTATCACCAAGCATCAATCAACATTTAATTCATTTTAGGAAAAATCGGCGTTTTGCTATTTTATATGATACTAAATAATTCCAGTATGATAAGTATATAAGTACTCGCTTAGAAAAAAACACCTACAGGATTATGCAGGACTGATAATTTGAAAAATGCAAATTTATGAGATGACTCATGCTTATGATAATAATGATGGTTGCTTCTGCGATGATCCATGGTGAACGAATTAATATATATTTATTTCTTATAATTAGTAAGGATAGAAACAAATGCAGTGACGGATCCAGGGCGCAACACTCGTGCACAACCTATTTCTTTAAAAACTCTCTTTGGGTGTACTAAAATCAAACATTTTTCGAATGTGCGCCCCACCCCATTTTCAAATCCTTGATCTGCCACTGAAAGGTTATATTTTACTATAGAAATAAAAAGGCAATCATTTTTAATCTGAATGGCATATTATAACACGTTTATAAAGTGAATTTCGATCGATATGAAAAAAAGTAATGATCCATGTGACAGTTGTATTGTATTCTGCTCTATTGCGTTCGTAAACATCCTCAAAACTGATTCAATTGGCTAATAGTACCATCAGTGAATGGAAAAAAATATCATTAAGCCAAATCGAAAAAGAGGTGATGTGACATAAAGATAAATGCTTCTAACCCAGTTCTAACAAAATACAATTATACCTTTGTTTAAAAAAAAAAAAAAAAAGTTGTTGCAATGTTTCTTATTTTGATTTCACACTAAGTATTTTTATACATCATTTTCACGAAGGAGCCTATAATGTAACAAGCTTAGCTTTTAACTTAGGCTCCTTCATATTTCTTTCTACTGATGTCATTTGTTTTATGATTTATCAAATAATGTATGGCATTGAAATGACATATAATTGTTGTTTTCATTGTTTGATTGGAATATGTAAATAAAAACTGAACTGAACTGAACTGAAGTGTCTCTATTCAATTTATTTATTGGATAATGAAAAATTAACAAACAAATTGATAATTGATTTTTTTCATAATATTCAGAAAAAAAGATGACCGTGAAGTCAATCCACTTTTCCTATCATTTCCGACGATAGTATGACCAGAGATTATGTTCGGAGATAGAAGGACAGATCTATATGAATGAAGAGGTATGAATTACATAAGAAAATAAGTATAAGGGAAAGAATGGGGAGATAGATGTCAGAGAAGAGAAGAAGATGGAGAGAGAGAGGGGAGAGATAGAGAGGGAGAGAGTAGTATACAGACATGGTTAAAAAGAAGATGACACGGAGAGAGGCAGACGCAGGCGAATAAAGCAAGGGGGTGCAACTAGAAAAAGTTAAATAAACATGCTATTTAAGATTTTTGCGTCTCCCTATCCCAGCAGATTTTTGGACTTTTCCCGCCCAATCCACCCCAGTGCCCAAATGATTGTCTTCATTTTTGGCATCCTCCTTTTATCTTACAGCCCTATAATACAGGGGCCGCGGAGCATGCAGCCACCCCACATTTTTTTCTTCAGCAAACGTGTTCAAAAGCGCGAAAATGACCATTATAGACTTGTGATTTTTAGCCTGCTCACTCCCCCCCCCCCACGTGCGGCTTAGCCCCTCTACTTTAAAAAAACTGCGGCTCCTATTATTTTGCTAAAATGTGCCCTTGTTATTGTAACGATCGACTTCAGCGTCCTTCCCCTAAATGCCCATGTCAGACATAAATGTATGATAGAAAATAAGGTGCGATTAAACTCTAGTAAATAACATAATAAGCAGTTGTCAACTCCAATTTGGTTGACTATATCGAATGAAAATATCATCTCCATAGCAACGTGTGTTTTTATCGCCTGTTCAAGCTACAAAAACTTTCATCATGAAAACTCATCGAAAGTTGAATGAGGTCATTTTATGCATACCACTGCAAGGTCACTTCCTGACTTGTTCCAAAATATGTCAAATTAAATAATCAATAAATCATTTTCAATAGTAAATTAACACGTTAGGGAAATGACTAAAATATTTTGGCTTATTTTGTTTTAATGATGATTGCTGATGGCGACAATAAGTTAACATGAAATATATAAGTAGGGAAAATGACATACGATCGGGACCTACGTACGGGATAAAGTTCTTTCCGAGGGAATTGCTTATGGAGATCAACGACTCGGTTCGAACCGAGAACTTCACGGTTGAGAGATCGCTGGTCTACCGATTGGTCCATCACCAGATCATACTTCAATAAGTCTCACGGCAGCTTTAGGGTAAAACGGGTGAAAAAAAAAAAACAATTAAAATCAATCAATCAACAACTCAACTTTATACAAAATATAACAGAGATATAATTTGTTTCCATCTTTATTAGAAACCCAATGTACTAAACTATTCATAGGAGAAAGTACGAAGTGGAATAGGCCTTCGTACAAGCAAGCAAAACAATATTTGTATGTCTATTACTGTTTTTCCTTTAAGTTATACACTGAGTGCATACATCCCTTTAAATGTTTAAACGTCACGATCAGTACAAGGACATCGGTGATAAATTTTTCCTTTCGTAACGTCACAAAAGTTCATTGCCAGAGGGGTTAAGGTTTGAGATAAAGCAATTTGTTTATTATTTGTCTGCTGGCGTCCTAAAAATGTTGTTTGTTTTGACAATGATATCATCTTCGCAGAAAATAAATATGGGAAGAAATAAGAGGGAAATAATAAAATGAGAAGGAGGAGAGGAATAAACAGTAGAAATCTAGGATTGAAAAAAAACCTGAAAGAATAAGAAAGAAAGGAAATATTGGAAGGAAGAAAAATAAGATGGTGATGATGATGAAGGAGAAGAAGCGTACAAGAACATTTTCAAAGATGAAGCATCACAATTTTGAGCCTTTACTCAATTTCTTGGCCTATATTTTTTTCTGGAACTCACATTAACCGATGTCCTTGGTATTATTGTCCTTCAAAAAATAATCAATGAGCAAAATATTCCAGAAATCCATTCATCATGATTGGATATCCACATTTACTTTGTTCTAATGATAAAGTTAACATACCCCTTTTTATGATCACAAACTTTGCTTTGGGGTGACATTGAGACCAGTCATAATCTAGGTCAAGCAGTCATGGCGCTCGTTGTGCCTTTTTCGATCACGCTGCATGTCAATAAAAAAACAAAGCCACGCCCACAACTGATGTCGATACCTGAAACTCATAAATAGAGATACATTTCCTAATCCTGATCAGAGCTTTCGTTTCCAGTACTACTTCATCAGTTTTTTCCTGCCAGAAACATCTCCAAAATCAAAGTAAGTAATATCACAAAAATTTCCAGCTCTGATATCCACACAGTTGCATTGTTATTCTTTATCATTTTATATAGGTTTTCCCGCGCAGTTGTAATATTCCATTCGGATCGGATCAATATAATCAAAGTTGCCATTGATCCTCTCATTATCCGCGATACATTTTTTTTTTTTTTTTTTGCTCCGACTCTAAGTTTGAATGACTGGACTTATCAGGTACAGAGGCAGCTGCGTGGATTTAAAAGCACATAGAATGATGAATTAGACTGAGAAAATATTTTGCATGACTGATAAGCCTATACAGTTTGATCGAATGTTTAATCATTTCGATTTTATGTTTTACATCAGTTTCATTGCTTTTAATCTTATGATAACTGTTTAGATTTATGGAATTCATTTACTTTTCCTTTTCTTTGATGTGTGTGTTTTTTTTTGGTTTTGTATTTTGTATTTTGTATTTTTGTTGTTGTTGTTGTTGTTTTGCTTTTGTTTTCAAGTTCACCGCCACGGCCTTACTGCAATGATATAATTAATATGCCGAAAGAATTTCCATTCAGATTTTCTTTTTCCTAAAGGTAAAAAATTAATATCGTGTAGTATCATTGTAAGGTGGTATGAAAAGTGTAATATAATGCCCGTCAGAGCAGGTTTTTCTTTTCGTTTCTTTTATATTATAAAATGTATAGAGACGCAGTTTCTTTGTCGTCCGTATCAATGTTTATTGATTGCCTGTGTCGTAATTATTTTGTTCTTTCTTTCTTTCTTTCTTTTTGCAGATGAAGCTTTCTGTTTTAATGCTCCTCTGTTTGTTTGCCTGTACAGTATGGATGCAGTCTGCATATGGTCAAGATGCTGGTAAGTATTTTATGTTTATTTATCATTATAATTATATTTTTTCATTTATTATAACCACATCCAGTATTCATGAGAAGTTCAATTCTCTCGACCAGGCGAATATTGTGCTCCTTCAAAACAAAATTCCGAATTTTTTATTCGATTTTCGTTAAAAAATCAAATCAATTTCATAGTCAAGACATTCATTATGAATTGGTTTCTGTCTGCAATTTGCATCACATGTCATGTAAGACCACTATAAATAGCTTTTATTGAACCGTGTGGGAATTTCTTTTTGGAGTTATAAGAGTATGATGCATATTTAAAAAAAAAATAAAGAAATGCTTCATAATGCAAATCTCGAATAGAACAACCGCAAACGTTTACTCAATATATATATATATTTTTGAAATTCAGTTCAAAGTTTTTTTCCAGCCAGGTCTTATGGAACCCATTAACTTAGGTTGCGATGTACTTATGTGGATAAAATACAATATAATACGAAGTTTTAAATTATACAAAGAGAATAAAAATAAATGTCTATTGCACAGTCGCTTCAATGTCTCTCATAAAAACCGATTCGACTGAAAAGTTCTGACACAGCCTGTAATTTGCCTGTATACACTGCACGTAAAACTGCTATACTGATTACAAAATTTAAACATCCCTAAAATGTTCATGATCACCTATACGCTCCTTCAAAACAGTGGCGGATCCAGGCGGGGCGCAGAAGACGTGCCCCCTATAATTTGAAAACCACTCATTGACTGCACATGTTAAAATTGGAAAATTTCGGCGGCGCCTCCCTCCCCATTCTGAAATCCTTGATCCGCCACTGCAAGAAATGATTTTTTTTTTATTAACACTCTCAAGTAGACTTTTCTTTCTTACAGAACTTTCCTTTTTTAATCCTGATTTGTGAGTTTTTATGTCGTTTGTTTTCTTCCCAATAATAGGCCTGTGTCGTTTTCGAGCTTGTCATTTGCTCTATAGTCTCTTTCTCAAAACAAGAATAATGATAACGTATATAGAAAAACCTCAGAAGATTTAAAAGTCAGGAACAATAATTAATCGAAACTACATTGCTTTTTTATCTGTAGGTGACACTGATGCTGACGCTGACGCTGACACTGACGCTGACGCTACCACTGACGCAGACACTGACGCAGACACTGACGCAGATGCTGACACTGACGCAGATGCTGACACTGACGCAGATGCTGACGCTGATGCCCCAGCGAATGTAGTTGACGGAACGGCGGATGCAGATGCAGATGCTGATGCGGATGCGGATGCGGATGCGGATACAGATGGAGATGGAGATGGTGATGCAGACGACTAAGACAACGACTTGGACATCCATCATGGAGAAAATGACGGCAGGAGATTATAGAACAATGATGAGAGAGAGAGAGAGAGAGAGAGAGAGAGAGAGAGAGAGAGAGAGGGGGGGGTGTAAACATGATGCATATGTACTATTGCGCTTATACACAAGGCATTCTAAAATTACTCTCACATTGTTTGAAGTGCAATTTGAGTATTTCTGATTTTTGTTTTTCTTCAAATATCAGATTACAGCTAACAGGCTGATACTCTTTTTTTCATTAATATACACGAAAAAAACCAAGGTTAAAAGAATGGTTAATATTGTTATAAGATACATGATATACCTTTATTTTTATTTTAATTGTGAACCATTTCAAACTGAAGCTTAAGTCCGTTAAGTTTCGTTTTCTAACAAAATAAGCTTGATAAAAGCAGTATGCCAACATGTTGTATTATTTTGTCATTAAAATGAGAGTATGTATTGTAGTATGTCAGTCTAAACATTGCATGATTGTAATTCTATACTTATTGGAAATGGAGAGATTTAGGTAGACGAAAGGTGATAAATTGAGAGAAGAAATGAAATTAAGGAAGGGATGGACAACAGAACGATAGGAGATGGGGAGAGAGAAAAAGGGGTAATGGTAGAGAGAAGAGGAAAAAAGACGAAGGGTCACAGGGTAAGAGAAGAGAGGGGAGATACGAAGAAAATAGGGAGGATAATATAGAGAGAAGGGGAGGGACGGAAGGGAAATGGAGGTAATGAAAGGTGGGAAATGAGAGATGAGAAGGAGAGAGAGGGGGAGGGAGAGAGAGAGAGGAGAGAAGAGAGAGGGAGAGAGAGAGAGATGGGGGAAAGAAGGGGATATCATGGGGAGAGTGAGAAAGAGAGGGATGGGTTAAAGGAAGAGATTGGAGAGATAGGAGAGAAAGGAGACAAATGGTAGAAGGCAGAGGAGCGGAACGGGGGGGCAGGGGGACGTGCCTCTTTCATCCATCCTAAACTCCCCTTTTCTTTGCTAGAAATATATCTTTTCTTTGTTAAAAATGGCCTCATGTACTAAAAATGAAGCTTTCGGACTTCTTAAATTCTTATAAATTTATTCGAAAAAAGGGCATAAAAGTGCACCTTTTTGTCGCAATTATAATCTTGCTAACTGAAATTTAACCGCTGGTTGCAATGCAACTTCGCAATTAAGAGGACAATACAACATATAAATTTAAATGGAAGGATACCCCTAACTCTGGAGGATAAATATTTGAAATGTTTAAAAGTTGTGGTATCATTCTAAATTCATGATAGAGTGCTTAAATCATTAAATATGAAAATGGTATAGTCATGTTGTGAGGGAATTTATTATAACATTTCCGTCACTTTGCTTAAGTTTTAATGCTGAAAGTGTCCCTTTTCCTACTGTTATTAAACAAAAAACACATTTCCCGACATCAGCTAAGTAAAACGCAATACGTATAAAAAGAGTTTGAACATATCTGTGGAGACAGACGTTGCGTAAGGTGTTGCCAGAAATCACAGCATACAATTTGGGTGTGCAGTTTGTGTGTGTGTGGGGGGAAAGGGGGTGTGGTGTGGGCGATTGAGGAACATGAGCACTTATTTATTTTTTATAGACAAAAAAGATTAATGCCAATTTTCTGGCGCTCCTATACCAAAATGATTTAACCAAACCCGTAAAATGTCTCTTTGATTCGATAACTATTTTTCAGGAAACGTGCCCCTTTTTAATCGTGATCCCCCTCATTTTCAAAATTCGTTCCGCCGCCTCTGGTAGAAGGGAGAGGGAGAAAGGTGATAGATAGAGAAGGAAGTGGTAGAAATGGTATGAAAATGGTGTAGAGAGGGGGAGAAAGAGACGAAAAGATTGTGGGTATAAGGGTAAGAGAAAAAGAAACGAAAGGGCATAGACATGATAGTAGGTGATATAGAAAGAGGGGAGAAACTCCAGGGAGAAACTTATGGAAGCCAAAGGATCCTCGGAGATACTCGGAGAGGGGAAAAAAAAGACGAAATGGACAAAATGGAGCAAAAAGCGACTAGAGAGATACTAAATCTATCACGGGACAGTTTTGAAAAGTCTATCAAAATTTCGTTTTAAGTTAGTTATGACGTCTATATTTCGGTGTTAATAGATGCTCTAAAGTCTTATCGTTCAAATGCCATTAAGGAAAATCAGTTTCGTTCATGCCTGAGCGAACACGAAACGTTTTTGTCGGGGGTTTTAAAAAATTTAATCAATCATTCAAACAATAAATCAAAAAGTAATCGATCAATCAATTAATCATTCTAATAAACACTGAATTATTAATCAATGAAACAAACAAACAATCATTCAAATAGTCAATAGGCCTATTTTAATTATTCATTCCATCAATCGATCAAATCAATTCAACAATCAAACATACAATCAATCAATCAAACAAATAAACAAACAAACAAACAAAGCAGTCAATCAATCAATCAATCTCCTCATTAATAATGCCAAATCCGAACTTACTGGTGACAATTCATTTTTTTTTTTTTTTTTTTTTTTTTTTTTTTTTTTTTTATGAAGTATGAAGGAATATTCATTGCTAAACAATAAAATATTAAAATGAAGAAGAAAAAAATCAAGTAAATAAATAGCTTTGTAAATGAATTTTGAAAGTAAAAAATGAAAATTTTAAGTAAATTTTGAAAGCATAATTCGAAAATAATGGCAAATGGCAATGAAAGGGTTAAAAGGAAGCCGCTGATTAGCGAGAAGTCTGATGATCATATTTCTCATTTTCTGCCGTTTGTGCGCAGGCCTTTTTTTTTTTTGAACCCCCTACAAAAACGTTCCGTGTTCGCTCAAGCATGAAGGATTTAAAAAAAAAAATTTTTTTTTAAATGTCATTTAAGACTTCAGAGAATGTATTAATATAAAAATATAGACATCATAATTTGAAACAAAATTTTGATAGACTTTTCAAAACTGTCCCGTTTATTATTGATACGCATTGTAGAGAAGCTTAGAGAGGGGAGAAAGAGAAGAGAGAAATAGAGGGGTGAAAAGACGACTGGAGTAACTAGCCCGGCCTCGATAGGAGAAAAATGACGAGGGCAGAAGAGCGGGTGAAAAGAAAGACTGGGGGGGGGACTAGAAGAATGAGTAGAATATAGGGTGATGTGAAGGGGCATTATCAGGCCGAGGGGTCGATGGAAAGAGTTTAGAGGTATAGAGCATGGAGGAAAGAAATTCATTTTCGATGGAAAGAGTTTAGAGATATATCCTAGAGCATGGAGGAAAGAAGTTCCCTAAGGCCAAGTAATACACTGTCCGTCATAAAGGTGGAATATTTTTTTGCCTCTATAGCGACATGATTTTGCTCTGACTTTAATTTCTTGAATATGTTTGTCCCTGCTTTTACTTTTTGAGACCCTGGCTATATCTTGGACATTCTCCCAACCCTTCACACGGACCTTTTTCCAAAAAAGTTTTGCCAACCCCCATGATTCCTATTTTTGTCATTTTTTCTCATTTTGGGGCCCCTTTTTGTTTTCCCAGCCGATCAAGCCCCCCTCAGTCCTACCCCCAGGAAACGCGACTGAGGTGTGCTGTTTTATTTTGTTCTTTAAGTTAAATCTATATTTCTGGGGATAGGCTAAGGTCTCTAAGGGGAGGGTTGAAGTAAAAAACGAGATTGGTGAAAATTCGGAATATTTTATTCCATCTTTATGCTGAAAACAAAAGAAATGAAAAACCACCTTT
>CALNVZ010002100.1:61707984-61765496 GCA_940671915.1 Paracentrotus lividus | reverse complement strand
GGGGGGGGGGGGGGTTCTTACCGCATCTTTATTTTTAGATTTTGATGATGGTCAGCGCCATCGTTGCCAGCCGTACGATAATTATCGTATTTGCACGATAATTTGGCCCTCTGTACGATGTACGATCAATAATTGCAAAAAATGGCAAATGTACGATAATTTTGCACATTTGATAAGATAACACTAATCTATAGGAAAAACCACTTAAAACTGGCCCATAAAACCACAAAATGCCTTAAAGCTCTGGGGGCTCCGCCCCCAGACCCCCATCCATGAAATTAGGGAAGATTCCCTGATCCGCATATTTTTCGATTCAAAGTCTTTTCGCACTTGCCGGACTTAAAGTTCGAGATCATCACCCGATGAGGGATTTATTGTTTTGGCAAATTGCCACTGAATCTTGCATGTACGACAATTTTTGCTAAAAAACGATAATTTTGAGGCTCTGGTACGATAATTTGACTTCTTGAACCTGGCAACGCTGGTCAGCGCGCGCAGAGCGATAATAATCCGTTGCATGTGACCTAAGCTACGACGAGTACATACTTTTACTAGTGTATTTTATGACTGAAAGATTATAGGTATGTATGATGACTTTTGTGTAACTTTAAATAGTTTGGTCAATAAAACAACAACTAACGTTAGGTGACCTACCACTTCTGCTTTTTGGTTTCCTGCAGTTCAGTGGAGGTCGAGTGAGCATGAACTGAATGGTGATGAATGTGCGTTTATTCTGAAAAACAGTGTCCCACCTATTGAATATCGTGTAATATGATTTTAAATTCTCGCTCTGGTGGTCCGTCCGCTTGCATACGTTTTGATCAGATGAGTTGGGTATACCTCGAATTATAATTAGGCCTAAGTTAGGCCTATGTCGATGAAAATTATTTCAGTAGATCCTGTTTTTTTTCTTGCTTCATACTAGACCTAAATTTAACAATTATCTAGCAAGGTTAAATCGAAATTGGATTAGGTCCAACCACGTATGCACCCGAACATTCTGAGCCCACGACCTACACTACAGAATCGCGATTGCATTTTATGAATTAGTTTATAAATTTGAAACTAAAGACTTATACGTACCGTTTTCTAGATGACGTCGTTGTTTACTATGTAGATCTAGATTCACTTGCATCAGAGTTGAGTCATCTGTTTTTCCTTCCAAAATGAGTAAATTTACACTTGAAATCTTGAATTTGAAGATACGACACACTTTATTGTCTAGGTAAACTCACCATGCTGTTTTCAAAGAACGTAGAGGGCGTAAAACACAAATAAGCCTTGCGGCTATTTTAGGGTAAAGGTACTACTTCCGAGGACTTTTGCATTCATTCTGATTATATCGCTGACACGATATATCAACTGAGGTCAACAGCAATAATTAAGATAAATAAAAAAAGAGATAAGAAAAATAAATCAATAAAACAAGAAGAAATGAAAAAGAAAAGAAACAGAGAGAAAAAAATGGGGAAAGGGAGGTAAAAGAGAGAGAGAGAGAGAGCGAGAGAGAGAGAGAAAGAGAAAGGCATGGAGGAAAAAGGAAGAGACAGAAAGAGAGAGAAAAAAAAACGAGAGAAAAAAGAAAGAGATAGAAAGAGAGAGAGAGAAAAAAGAGAGATAGAAAAAAGGGAAGAGACTGAAAAGAGAGAGGAGAGAGGAGAAAAAAAAAAAAAGAAGAAAAAGCATTGAGGAAAGAAGAGAGAGAAAGGGGAGCTAGGAGAGAAAAGAAAAAAAAAAAGGAATGGAGACAGAAAAAAAAAAGCTTTAAAAAAATACAGAGAGAGAGAGAGGGAAAAAAGTAAAGAAGAAGTATGATGAGAAAAAGAAGGGAGAGATATAACAAAAAAGAGAAGAAAAAGAAGAAAAGTGAGGAGAAAAAAAAGAAAGAAGGAGAGAGAGAGAAGAAAAGAAAGTTTTGGAGAAAAAAAATATATAACACAAGAAGAAGAAGAAATGGGGGGGGGGACGAAGGACAGAAACAAACAATAGGCCCTGAAATAATTTTCCAAATAGAAAAGCGAAAATAAAAAATATATAATAAAAAAGAGAGTGGCCAAATAGTTGTATCAAATGCTGCCATGAATATATCAACGCAAGAGAGTTTAAGCAATGTACTTTGCTAGGCTGACATCAATAAGATATATTTCTATCTTTCAATGTAAAGGTACTACACACACGTCTAGGTTAAATAATTCGAGAACTTAACAGCTGTTTTCAATTAAAGGCTGAATCACAACAAGAGTTATCGATATAGGCTGACTTCACATCGAGATTCACTTATTTTCGACAAGATCAGCATTACGTGAAGCTTCGAGTCAACTCTACCTATATTTTTTTTCATTCACTGAGGTACGATGATTTGAGGAATCACAAGCTCGCCCACAAAACGGGTATAGTACCACCGGTACTGAGGAATGTAATTTGAGCCTGCTCTATGGCGATACCGAGTTTTGGAATAGGCCGAGTTGATTGGGTTGATTTGGGCCGACTTTTTTAACAATATAGTATTGCTGTGTGCTATAGCGCCATTTGCAATAGGCGTCGACTACGGACATGACGGACAGGTCAAGGCAGTTAATGCGGTGAGTTTTCTCCCTTTTGTCTATGTTTATATCAGTAAAAATTCGTTTAAACTTGCATTACATACCAAAAAAAGTGTGTAGTATAGTTTGGTGTAGTTGTTTTTCATCATAGGCATAGCAAAATGAAGAGAAAAGTGGTCAAAAAAAAATATACTTTTCTCGAAGGACTTGGTTAACGAGGTCGATACGTAGTATCGACCTCGTAGTAATGTGTGGGTCCAACATGAATTAAGATTAGAATTGAGACCGAGTGACAGAGACTTCTAACGTTAACTGTTAGTTAGACTATGAATGATAACTTACTAGACCCTACTTAAATTTAAACTAGATTTCTAATAGACTATACTTTTAGATAAATCTTCAAGTAATTGATAAAGCTTGACCGCATGCAGAAACCCGGAGCCAGCAGAGGAATAGGGGATTATCACTCTGTGTGGTTATTCCTCGATAGACCATGAATGATGCAGAGCTATCAAGTCTCGTGCATTCTGCGTGAGAATCACGCATTTAGGGTCCGTCTCACGCAGAAATTCCATTTTCTCATGCAAAAAAAAAGTAGCATTGTAACAGATTTTTACCATTTTGGAGCCTGAAAACCCTAAAAAATCTGCAGTCTTGTTGCACATCAATCCGGACGAGTAATTTGTTATATGCAAGATAGCTTACCAGGCGCGGATCCAGGGGGGGGGGGGAGCGGAAGGTAAGGGCGCACCCCATTGAAAACTTAATAACCCTCTTTTTTCTTTTTTTTTTTTGCTTGTCAATTCTTCGGGCCTGAATGATAGGATGACCTGACCCTACCCCCATACGAAGTACGTTTGCAGTTTCATCATGGCCAAAGGCCGAAAAAATTTTAACTGACATGTTTTTTTAAATGACTTGTTCTCGGTTTGGTCGTAGTGAGCAACAGTCTCCTCTGGCAGGTGCCTGCTTAGATTTTCCAAGAGATCTTTTCTGTGACTATCAAAGAATGAGCAGGAAGCCACAAAATGAGATGTGTCTTCTTCTTCCTTGCAGCTTTGCAGGCTGGTAGATGACGGAACCTTTTTGATGATAACAAGCCTTGCTTGGACCAGGTACGTTTGGTTGAGGAGTTGGGCCCTGACTATCACTGCTTGCCATAAGAACTTTTGCTGCTCTTCGAATATGTAAGATTGAGGGGTTTTTGATGTCCACGTTTCTTCAAAATGACAGAGTTGGCTTTGCTTGAATTGCTTCTACAATGTTGTTCGTAGCAACAACTCTAACAGTTTCTTTAAAAATCTTTGAACGGCTGCAATATTATACATGGACGTCTGGGAGACTATACTTCCCAAGTATAGATTGCCAGGAATTGATGGAGGTTGTTCGCCAATTTGACAGGGCAAGAAAAAATATTTGGTATTCAAAGCGGTCATGGTGGAGAACAAGCATCAGGAGAAGCTTTTCCAGGTCAGCTTGGCTACTGAGAGGTATAAGTCCAGTGAGTGGATATACAGCCTCATCCGCCACAGTTCTTGTGAGACCAAGGATCCGCTTGAAGAGCTGGTGTTGTGCCTGATTTTGTCAGCCTAGTGGACATCCCTTGGGTAAAATTGAAGATGGCTGCACAGGAATGCAGTATAATCTCCACAAGGCAGCACTTTGCTGAGGAAGCAGTCCCCCAGTGTAAGCTCCAGCCTAAGTGAGGGCATAAAAGGTTTCCAGTCCTTTTGATTAAAAAGGCAAAATTAAAATTGAGATAAATTATGAAATGTACAGTGTATATGAAAAAAGATGCAAAATATAGCTTTCAGTACATCTGGATGATTTGAACATTAATGGCCCTTTAGATTGATTGAATTTGTCTTATTTCTGTGATTTAACAAAATCAAAGTAAATTATTTTACATGAGAAATGCATTAAACAGAAATTTGTAGCTCAAGTGTTACCATTGTCTATGTTTTACCCACAAATTGTTATTCATATTGCCTTTCCTTTTCCTGATTCTAACATTTTGTACCAAAGTGGTTATCTTTATATATAATTTCATGAGTTATATCTATGTAATTTCAAAATAGCCTGTATTTAGTCAGAATAGAGCAGTGGATGCAAGGACATTTGATGAATAAAGTTGCCAATAAAACTGATTTAAAAAAAAAAAAAAAAGGATTAACATAGAAGTGAACAATGGAATAATTTTTCTTATAATTTTGTTCTTCAATAGACTTATTCTTTTCATGTTTGAATGATATGAACAGGGATAGAATTTAAAAAATTGTGTCTTGTCTCCAATTGTGTTGTAACAATGCACATATTGTACAAAATGTATTATCAATATTATTAAGGATTCTAATAGCAATGCAAGTACATGTATACTAAAATAAAATAATTTATATCCCTTGCTAAAGGCTAACAGGAAAAAAAAAACCCCAAGTATATTGCAATGAATTTTGCAGACCTTCTAAAAATGAAAAATGCACAAAACTGCTGAGAATCTACCACAAGAGGGCCCTCTTTATTAAAAATAAAAAATACTGCTGATATTGTAACAGTGGGTACCAGCTGGCTGTGTGATTACAGTACTACATCACAGTCACACTTATGCTGGTACAAAGTATATACAGTGTGTCCCAGAAAGAACTATACAAAATAAGAAATATAAATATAGGGGGGGGGAGATTTATATGTAAATAAAGCTTGTATCCTCAATTATTATTTGACACCAGAAAGTCAGAAATTGATGCATGTTTCAATGAGCAATGCCCACTTTTGTGAAGGACACAAAATTGAGGCTGCTCAGGAATTCGCTATTTTATGCATTTACCACCTTCTTTTGGGTGGTAAATGGTCAATATCAATAATGGCATGAATAGGCTAACAATTAAAGACAAAATAAACCAAAATACAAAAAAAAAAAAAAAAAAAAAAAAAAAAAATGAACAATATAATTATGAAAACAAAAAGGTTAACCATTACATTTTGGATAATATTGATGTTTATTTTAGACTTTTGTGTTATTTATGTCTCAATACAAACTGATATATTCTACTATTGATATTGACCTTTTTGGCGGCACATACTTAGGTGATAAAGGAATAGCGAATTCCTGTGCAGCCTCGTTTTTGTGTCCTTCACGTGTGCATTGCTCATTGATGCATGCATCATTTTCTGACTCTTTGATGTCAAATAATAGTTGAGGATATGAGCTTTATCTTCATGTAAATCTTTTCCCCAAGAACCACATATTTCTTATTTGGTAGCCATTTCAAAAGTGTAAATTCTTGCTGAGACACACTGTATATATATCTTGTTTATTCAATCATGGACTCTATATGCCTAGTCAATACAAGATTGCATGCATTGCTCTAATACATTTCTCAGAGCACACAAGATTGGGTAATACATATCACTGAACTTTAGACTTTAGATTCAAGGGTCTCTGAAAAAGGCTGGAGTTTATTTATAAATTACAGGTCTCGTTATCAAATATTAGCGAATAAAGCAGTTTCATGACTAAGAATCATAAGATTCCATGTTTTATTTCTGCAAGTTACTCATTGTACAGCGATTTGAATGAGCAATCGGAATAGTTAGTAATATTGATTGGACATGTCTGAAAATAAGATTATTGTTAAGAGCCCAGAAGGAAAATCAGGTAATGTATCAGGTATATTTGTTAGATATAACTTCCATTTATTCTCATGAAAGTAGAAGGAAGTTCTTGATGATTATAATAAGAACAGTCGAAGTTGAAGCTGGGGAGTTGAGATGACTGCTGTCATATTTCATGTATATTGAACAAAAATATACGAACCATATGGATAATATGATATTATCATGTAGTTGTAAATGCTCTGTTCTGTTGTATTAATACTTGCATGACATTGAGTAATAAATTTTGAGAATCTTCAATATTCCATCAATTGTTTTCTCCCAATATATTTGTTGTTCGAGGTATAAAATTATTGTTGCTTCAGCTTATATGGAATTCATTTACGCTGAACTTTACTTACCATTCATCAATGACTGTTATTTGATTTATTGCCCCCAACAAGCAAATATTGTATGAAGAGAGTGGGCAGTTGAGTGCCAACAAATTTTAAAGTTGATAATAACATTTACTCTTCACTGTACCTAGAAAGGGCAAATATCTCACAGACTCTACACAATGAATTAGCATTTGCTTTTGAAAGTATATCGTAGTTTCAGTTGTGCCTTATTAATTATTTCTTTGAAAGCGCTGCTTGTTAATGTGTGATACATGCTCTTATCATGTGTCTCATGCTCTTTTCATGCCTAGGCTTTACCGATCTCTGGAGTAAATGGAAGCGTAGAGTCTTGACAAAAGATCCTGCTCGTGTGCTGGCAGTAGTGTCGGATGCTGATCGGAAGACAAAGGCTCTGTCTGTACAGAGAACAAACCAGGAAGAGAATGATAACCAGCTAGATACTGAGACACTGTCACATGGAAAAGAAAGACGCGGTCAAACAATCTCTGGCCTTGGAAAGGAAACATGGAGGCAGAGCTCTTCATCTTTAGAGACTAAACAGAGGAGCCATTCAAATCTTGAATATAATTCACCTCTGAGTGAAGCTTTGAATTCTACAAAGGTTGACCAAAATCGGAATGAACCTGCGACGGATGATGAAATAAGGAGCATTTCTGATACTACTAGCAGCAAATCTCTTGCAGAGAGTGATATCAAAGACTCTGATCAAAAGCATTCTTCTCTTGGTGATCCTACAGAACTTCAGAAAGGCGCACAGAGCATAAAATCAGTAGCATCATCTAGTAATACCAAGCATGCAGCTGCAAATGTTTTAAGAGAAGAGAAGCAAACTGAACAACCAGTAGAGATGAATTTCAGGCAGCAGTTCTCCCAACTTCGGAACAGACATGGTCAAGACACCAAGGTCCGTTCCAAGACAAGTATTTCCTCTGGAGAAGATGACTGGGCAGATATTCAATCCTTGGACGTGGTTTCCATGGGGTCATCCGTCGGTGATGTCACCAGCTCATCGGCAGATGAGAGTGCTTCTGGTTCATCTAGGGTAAGTTGAGGTCATTTTTTTTATTTCCCTTCGCTATGAAGTCACGCCAGAGGCATTATGTTTTCGGGTTGTCCGTTTGTCCGTCCTTAGACCGTCCCATTTTCGTTTGACGGATCATCTTCATACTTTGTAGATGTGTGCATACTGGAGTGACAATGTCTGATTAGATTTTGGGGTTACAAATTCAAAGGTCAAGGTCAAATATGTATTCATGTATAAAGGAAATTGAATAGATGAATGTGCCATATATTTCTGATCTGGCAATGGCAGAGGCATTAATTTGGACTGTACGCGTTCAAGGATTCATGTAGTTATTTAGATACTTTAGAAAGGAAAGGAAGATTTTGGGGAAAAAGGCAAAACTGATTCACATTTATATTTTTGAGAAACTAATTCTACATTTCATACACATTACACAAAATTCATTGAAATTATCGTTTCATATAATGAACCAGAAATGTAGCATGATATAGAAGTATAACATAGAATACAATAGACATGGGAAGGCATGGAACATAAGCATCATATGAGTAGAAGAAGGATGAGCATAATTTGTCTACTTGTACCCTAATATTTCCAGGACAAAGCCATTTCAAAATCTAGTCTTGAAGGATCATCTCTCGGGAGTGGACAGTTTCCACGAGAGCCGCAGCAATCCAATCCTAAACCCAGCAAAGCTTGGAGTAGTGATCAGAAAGGGGTTTATGAGATGCAACTGGAGAACCTACAGGAACAACTTGTTGATATTATGATTGAAAATCAAACACTTGGTAAGGAATTTATTGTTTTATAATGCATTATTGACGAATGTAACTCTATACATTGTTTATTTATTGTTGCGACATTGTTTGAAATCGAAATAAGAATACCAGAAAAAAAATCAGCAATTAGAGGTGTGTGACATGCCACTTTAGATTAAAAACCAGACACTGGGTAGGGGAAAGGGATTCCTTGTTTTTATTATACATGTACAATGAAGAATGGAATGTTATTCCAATCATGTAGATCAGAGAGGTATTTATGGGTTGCAGCTTGAGAACCTACAAGAATAACTGGTCAATACTATGATTGAAATGCAGTTGATCGCATTGATGAACATATTCAAATTTTATGTATACTTTTTATAACAAAGGTTCTTGACAACCTGAAAGCTTGCCAGAGGCTTGCCTGACATAGCAGCAACTAATGTAAGGCCACATGTCATGAGTTGGGCTGGAAAATGCGTTACATGTCCAAAAAATTGTAGAAATGTACATTTCACAATCAAAACATCTCTAGTTTCTTAGTAGTAAGTCAAACATGTTAAAGTATATAATTTGAAAGCAGAGATTGAAAGAGGATGATTAAACATATTTTTTGTGCCTGTATAAGGTGTGTCATAAAAGCTATACAGAGTGTTACAGGAAAAATGGTTTGAAAAACTTCACAATTTTACCGGCGAATTAATTTCTTAATCTTTTCACCAAATGAAATGAATCATCGTGGATTGTGTAAATAAGATGTTATGCTTCAAAAAAATATAGACTTGTAATAAAAATTATTTTTTCTAACCGCGCTACAGGGTGCCAAAAAAGAATAAAAAATAGTGCAAAAAGGGTAGAATCCTGTCTTTTACAACTCAAACAAAGTTTATTGCAAGTAATATGTTTCCACTTAATTGTGTTTTTACATGCATGCCGAAAATGGCGAAAAATGACAATTATTGTTATAAAATTGCATGTGACAATTTTTGATGCCGCAATGCATTGTCTATGAGGATGTGTGCATTAAGTTTATTTTAATTGATTAATTAATTGATTAAATTTCTTTTGAAAAATCTTCTTCACATTTATCTAGAACCACATAAATTCCCAAGAGAATGATATATCCTCAACTCATAAAGACCAATTGGCTGCAAAGATATAACGCAGCAAACAATAAGAAAGTAACAAATATGGAATGCCCTATGCTTTAACACGTGCTCCACCGTAGGATCCTCCACCCCTTACCCTACTTCCACTAAAAGTATTTTTTAATTAAAACTATGAGCATAACGAAGCTGAAACTTCACAGACATGTAGCCTGATAAATTATCTACAATATGAATTATGGCCACACGCTTATGAATGTGCACCATTTCCATGCTATGTGAAAAAATGTGATAATTTCCCTCCAAAATGTAACGCCTCCACCTTTTACAATACCCAACTTGTGACACATGGCTCATACACTTGTGTGATATAATGATATATATATTATATGTACCTTTAAACCTCACTGACACACTTGACACAAAAATGGTGAAAAGTTGAAAAATCACCACCTCGGGAACAAATAGCTTGGACTGGCCCCTATTACAATAATGATAGTTGGATTTGCAAAATGTTGTTTGCCTGAGAGTACATTTACTATTGCCTGGGCTTTTGCCAAGGAACAATTTCATTCAAGAATTTTCTTTGTACCATGTACCTACATGTATTTACCTCAATTGGGTCAAGTACGACAATTGTACGTTCATTTTATGTGAGGGGATATTTATTCTGTAGCAGGGTTTGAACTGTGTACTGTGTGAATGACAGCTGTAGTGACAAATCCAGTACACCATGAATCCAATCATAACCATTGATTACAATGTTATTTTGTATTCATTTTGTCTCTTATAGCTCAAAAACTGCAGAGATATGAGAACAGTGACATCATTCCCTTGTTGAAGAAACTTGAAGAAGAGCGAGACACAAACGAGAATCTAACCAAGAGATGTGAGGCATTGGAGGATAGGCTGAAAAGCAATAGGTCAGTATTTTGGTTGTTTGCTCTTTGGTCTACAACCCTTTTCATCTAATACCCAATTAGTTACAATTTTGCTCCCATTTTATCTAGAATCCATACATACAGGTTTGTAATCATTTTGTTTTCTCAATCCAGTTTTGTTTACCAATACCATAATCATCTTTAGATGTGTGGATGAGACTGTATTAGACGAAAAGATGATTAGACAGAATGACTATTATACCATATGGACAGATGGATCTAGACCAATCGGATATAGGATTTGGTGGTAGACCAATTAACAGTTCATCATGAAGAGCAATGTATGCACTTTTTTAAGTAACAAACTTTATTTGTATTGCACCTTTCTAATACCAAGAAACTAATCAAAGTGCTGTAATACAGCACTTATCATTATACCAGTTGTATATTTGAATACTTCCAATATACAGACAAATTCTTTGTTCTCCATTTACCAGGATGAAAAGCTTTTTATGAGGCACATTTTAGATATTTTAGCCAAAATACATTTACAGTGTTTACAGTTCTTGTAGATTGTGTCATACTTCAATTATTGATTCTCTTTACTTGAGGAATAATGAACTTGTTTTTATTCCTTATTAAAGGCCTATGCGTCAAGTCTCAGTGGATACTGAAGGCAGGGGGAATGATGGAACAGATAGTGCAGACACTTCCTCATTACAAGGTAGGTCAGAAAGTGTGAGGGGGGTTGGTTGATATTTGAATTTTTTTTATATCTCTGGAGGGTGAACTCAAAATGTTAACTTGCTTAAACAAAATTTGCATGTTGTCTAAATAAGTGTTTTCAAGAAGCACCATAAGCTCAAGATTATACCTCCACAAAAAATTATTAACATTAATAAAATATTGTCTCATAAAAAATTTGTATTTGGCTTTATCATCTGTAAAGAGTTTTTTTAATGCTATGGGGAAAGCTATAATGTATGTCTACGGACACACATCTACTTTTCCCTTAGAATGTTATAATCCGTCAGGTATATTATACATTCTATTTTTTTATTTATAACTTCTTGAGCAGATGATATTGATGGACCACCTGCTACGAGATGGGAGAGGTTTCAGAACCACATATTGGACCGTGTCTTCACCATCATGGCTGATTTTACTGAGGATGGTGAGGAGAGTGATAATGATGCTCCTACTGAGGGAGATGAACTCACCGTAAAGAAGTGAGTGATATTTTTCGTGGCCTAGTAACATAAGTGAGCTTTTGCAAATCTGTGGCGGACCCACTCGGAAGACGAAGAAAGATCAAGATTTGACCATAGTTTAACTAGTCCGTGGTCCTCCTAATCTTCTGTTTCGCACATTCAAGAACGAGCGATCTGCTCGACGTAACAAAGGCTGATGATGACAATACCCACAAGTGCGCAAATTCAAATGGAAATAAAGAAATCTTAACTTCTCTGATATGACGTGGGGGTGCAGGTCTTAAAGCTAACCACACAACTTATGCGCATGTGCTTATAGTGCGTGACCAACAAGAACGCTAAAATTAGGAACATGAAATTGGCCAAAAACTGTTGGTGATTGAAGGACGGACTCGCAATTGCAAAATATGTGCGTGCGCAGATCAAGTTGTCATCGTCCTTTGTCCTTTGAGTACGTCTACGAATGACTTGCAAAAGCTCACTCAGATTATGTGTGTGATCCCTGCCGAGTTATACCAATGACTTTGAATGTACATGTAGGACCCTCTGCCTTCTATATTCAGAAATATAGAATGGGAATTATAATAATACCTTGTTATGTAATGTAGGGCCCCTTTGGAAAGCAGTTGTCCCAATTGGAGTGGCTACCCTGTGTAAATAAAACATCATCAATCGTAAAGCTCCTAAGAAGAAGACTTACCCGTAGCAGTAAAAGTCTTGTTTTAGAGATGTTTTTTGTATATTTTTTGTTAATCTAAATAAAGTGTAAGAAATTAACATATGAGCAGAAAGGAAAAAAAAAATAGTGATTTATTTTGATCTCCCGTGGTTTTACCAAGATTCATGTTTGTTTCACAAAGTAAAGGGTTGATTTGTCAAAAGCAATGTTGGAGCAAACCAAAACATAGGTATCTCCACCTACTTTACTCACATGTGGGTGATTCCACGGGGTTGGGGCAATTTTTGTGACATACCACAACTCCAAATCAACATCTTTTTCAAACCAGGCAAATATATTCCAATAATGGCATAAGCAAAAAAATGGGGTCCCATCCAGTATTATTTCTCAAAGACTATGGCATATTGCAATTTGAGTCAGGAAAATTTCTTGTCCATGTAAAAGCAATATGATGTCCCTGTAACGGTGGTAGATTTTTGTATGTCTGTTGCTTGAAATCCATAAAAGATTTCCAATTTTAATGTCTATTACTGAGAAAAGAGAGCAATTTTTCATTGACAGCTCAAAACTTAACCACATCTGAATTGATCTTCATGGTGAACTGCAAAAGTTGATACCTCCGTTACAGGGGACATTGCATGAAAAATTGCCCCAACCCCATGGAATGACCCATGTACAACATAAGACAGTAAATATCAATCCCCCTTTTCTAATTAATCAAATGGATTCTATATCCTGGTTTGGGTATCATTTTTATGGTTATTACTGTTTCAATAAGAAATGTAATTGATAATGTAAATGATAAATGACAGACAAGACTTTTGATATCTTATCATGAATTCATATAAAGTACCTCCATGTCTTGTTATATGAAAGCACATGATATAAACGGATGCTTGTCAGATTCAGTTTCACTTTGCAGGAAAAATACATACATAAACAAGTTAACAATTTACATTGTAGATATACTGTACTAGCACTTTCATTCTGAAGTACACTGCAATTGAACATTAGTTCAATTGGGGTTCTTGTGTTGTAAAACAGTACATGTCAGTGCATTGTAGATTTATAGATAAATATTTGTTTTGGTGGTGCACTCTGATCCTTCATAATACATTCATTTTACTTTAAAGTACTGTTACCATTTAGGGTACGAGCAAAAAATCAAATTGTGATCTTATGTAGGACCCCATTCTTATTACTTGATATACTGGGTAATTGTCAGAAAGCGTATAAAGCCTGAATATAAGCCTCATTATAACATTGTATTTCTTGATATTTGTTTTTTGTCTGTTAAACACACAAGTATACAAAATATTAGTTTATTTAATGTCCATCCTGAGTTAATTATAACTAAAAAGATATTTATGTTGTTTTTGTTTTGTTTTGTGTTTTTTATGACAGATTGAAGGAGAATCTAAAGAGATTTCGTAAGTACACAGTTTATTCATGTTACAAACTGAATCATGCAATCATACTCAAAGCAGCATTGCTAAGTGGATACGTGGTAAAAAAAAAAAAGAAAGAAAGAAAGAAATAATGCAATGATAATGGAAAAGATATAAATTTGTGAGTAAATTAGTATGCATGAATTTTTCCTTTCACCCATGATAAAATGTAGATTCATAATGGAAAAATAAAATTCCACCTCACAATGGACAATTTGATATATGTTGTACAGATACATTGATGTATTAGAATGTATAGACATTTCAGACAATGTGTATTGTTTGCACAACATTGCATAACATTTGTATAAAAGATCCTCCTCCTAATGTTTAATGTGTAACAGCTGTTAGACGAATTCGGAGTACCTGGTAGTGTGTGTGTGTATGTGTGAAGAAAAAAAAAAAAAAAATCACATTTCCTTATGGTCAAATATTTCCAGAAAGCAGTAAACAAAATTTTAAAAAATGGTACATCCGAGGAAAAAAATCATTTAAGTATGGGATCTTCTCAAAAGGTGTGTGTATATGGTATACTGTATTAAATCCAAGAAATTTGTCTTGCTTATTCACTTCATTTTGTATAATTTGCTTTTGTGAAAGAAAACTTTTGTGAAAATTCTGTGTCACAAAAGGAGAATGGAAATTACACAAATCCATTTTTTCAAGCGCTGAGCTCATGGCCATAATGTGTAAAACCTACACAGAGCCATTGAAAAGTATGCACCAAATAGATTTTTCTTGATTGTATAAAACCGAACATATCTCAAGATCTACAGCACCAAATGAGTTGAAAAAAAATCACAAAAAAGCCTGTAGAATTTCCCTGCTTTATGGAAATATCCAACACTACTAGATTGTGATTCATCTGCATGTATACTATAAAAAAAAATTTCCACTTGTATCATTTTATTTGTTACAGACTGTATATTTGTAGATAAACCCTGATTGTTTGCTCACAAATACTGTTTGTGTTGTATATTCTTCTTCTTCACGTCATTATCATAAATTTTCTTACCCCCATTGATATACAGAAGCAGGGTATGAGCCTGGACTGCTATTTTGCAAAGCTATGTCTGCTTTAGTATCCTGGAAATCTGCTTCAAACACTTTCCTTGCATTTGTAGTAAGTATATTTCATGCCAGAATTCCTGCTAAATTGATCATAATAGAATACAATAACACATTTTTAATACAAATTAACATATAAAGAAAATTGCCCATTGGTAATTATGAAGAAGAGTACAAAATAGTTGTATAAAAAGTAATAGAAATTGAAAAAATAGAATGATAAATATTATTTAAAAGGAAAGAATGCTCATAGCTACCGAGAAGCTATGTGATTCTCCAAATGTCAATTTTTGGTTAGTGGAAAAATTTAGGTGGTTGCAGTTTATAGTAGCCTTGATGTTAAAGGGAAAGTTCACCCTGGAATTTAACTGCTTTGTAAAAATGCAGAAAAATAAAAGAAAAATATGAGAAAAGGTTTCAAGAAAATCCACCAAAAAATAACAAAGTTATGAAATCTTGAAGTTTTGATTTTGTGACGTCACTTGTGAGCTGCTGTCCCAATTGTTGTGTAATGTAAATTCCATAAATTGCCATTTTTTTCAGAAGATTATTAATGAATTCACCTATGCTGTTGATATATCACAGGGGCCGCGGAGCGTTTTTGAAAGTGGAGGGGCTGAGCCGAAATTGGGGGGGCTGAACAGGCTAAAAATCACAAATGTATGGTCATTTTTGCATTTTTGTACACGTTGGCTGAAAAAAGTGGGGGGGGCTGCAGCCCCCCCAGCCCCCCCCCGGCTCCGCGGCCCCTGTATCACCAAACGTATGTTAATATAATGCTGCTATGATATATGTAGATCTATTCCTTCATCAAGAACTATTGAAAAAAGACAAATTTATAGATTTACATACACAATACAATGGGAGAGCAGCTCGCAAGTGATGTCACAAATCAAAAATTCAAAAATTCATAACTCATTTATTTCTTGGCTTGATGGATTTTCTTCAAACCTTCACTCATATTTTTCTGTTATGTTTCTGCATTTTTACAAAGCAATGAAATTTTAGGGTGAACTTTCCCTGTAATTGATTCAAAATGAGGTCTTATGATTTGTTGCTTTGTTTAACTAATCACTTAAACGGCAATTGCATTTCATTGAATTGACCTGTAGCATGTGAGTAATTGGCCAATAATCATAGCATTACAACAAATCTTATAGACAAAGGATTTCTTTTCAATGTACCTGTGTGTGTGTGTTTTAGAGGGAACTGCATCTGGTTTTCAAGTGATTTATTAATAGGGATGTCCACTAAAATTTTATGTTATTTTAAAGTTGTTTTTGCTAGGCTTATTGGATAGAGCATTTTAAAAGAAACATTTTGGTACTTGAATTATCAAAATTGGATGTTCCATTTCAAAGATATGACCCAAAGAGTGTCTCAGATTACCAATGAGCTGCTAGAACACTTTTACAGGTTTCAGACAAAGCCAGAAAATGCAATAAAAGCTCAAGTTTATGGTCCTTTTGTCTTTGATTTATTAAACCAAATCATACCAAACATTTTCTATGTGTGTATCAACATGAAATGAGATTATAGTAACATAATTTAGGCGTGTGAGTAGATTATACAAAAAGTTATGGCAGTACAAAACTGATGGTTTGACATGTATGTTACCGTATGTGATCCAATATGACCACCATGGAAAAATACTCCATAGGGCATGTTTCAATAGGAACACCCTAGACAATAGGCTATTTCATGGTGGTGTGGCTCAGAGCTGAGTGTTGGAGAGGGTAGAGTAATATTAAAACTTAAATGGCCAGTGGTAAACATTGTTCTTTGTTTTTCACCCCAATACATTTTATGTTCAAATATAGTTAGATTTTATAGATATCCACTTTTCCTTATCTGAATCTATTCCAATCATGAGAAATTCCAGTCATAACACACATCACACAGAAGCATCACTTTAAATACGCTGTAGTTTTTTCATATCAATTTTTTCAACAGGAAAAGTTAATCACCTGCTGAGATATTTTATGAGGAAGAAACTGACCAATTAGGAATAAAAATGATTGATATTTACCACTGGCCAAAAGACAATTTCGAAAGCTGTTTTTTATTGAAAATTTTGCTATTTCTCTGCCTGTGTATTATTGTGTAGGCAGTGCATGGGTTATTGTTTGCATTGTAAATAAAATGCATGAGCAAGTACATCCATACAGTGAAGTGGAAACCGTTCTAGTGGCTTTTTGCTTGTGTGTGGCCATCCCTATTATTAACTTAGTCACAAAACATTTTAATTTTATTTCATCTCTTTTGACAGTTGTACATGTATGTTGTATGGAGAGGCTGGAGTGCTACTGTACTACTTGGATTAATGCTATGGTATCTTACAACCACCTACTTCATATCAAGGTAAATGCATAATCTTCATCATATTTTGATAATCTACATATTCCTCACTCGAACCAGGTGTAGTAAATGAACATCTGTGATGAAGAACTTTGTGTTAGGCTAGATTAACTTTTCATAGCCTAAATCAATAATAGAAATATTGCAGCTAGGGGTATGCCTTATTTATGTTTATTATGTTTATTTTTTCTTTTACATGTATACACCCACCTTTGATTTTTTTTCTACAACTTTTTGTGAACTGTGGACAACAATATCAATCATTCTTGGACAATAAAGCTGATGTCATCTCAGATATTTATTGGTAAACCTTTTTCTAACATACTAGTTTAAATCACTTTTTGGTATTCAGACTATGGAATCCGCGAAACAAGGTACCATTTTGCGATTAGTGTTAAACTTTGATCAATTTTTTTCAGGAAACATAAATCTGGTGATACTTTGATTATCACCATGAAATATTGTTATTCAGTCACTTAATGTTGTTCACTCACTCAAGGTGTCGCTTTAATTTGCATCAACACACCTGGTCATACTGTCCACAAGATTGTTGATGCTCTCCATGGGCAGTGCATCCCATTCTTCAGTCAGTGCATGGGCTAACTCCTGTACATTTTGAGGAATAACGTTCCCCCAATTGATGGCTCAGCCCAATGAATCCCTGGCATGCTCGATAGGGTTCATATCCGGGGAAGAAGCAGGCCATGGCATCTGCTGCATGTCCTCTGGGTTAAGCAATTCTCTCACCAGAAGCGCCCAATGTTGTCTTGTGTTGTCGTCCTGGAATTGGTACGCGTAGTTATTCCCATTTACCCTTCTTGTGTATGTTAAGGCAAATGGTTCTCCAGGATTTCACGTTACACAACAGCATTGACATTTCCCTCCGGTACAGTCAATGGCGTTTTCCACCATAATGTATATTGGCCCATATCATTACTGAGCCTCCACCACCTTGAGTGGTTTAAAGGACGTAGTTATTATAGAGGTTCTCGCCACATAATTGCTGAACCCTGTCTCCCATCCATATGGTCAAGGATGTAACGGCTCTCATTTGTAAAGATGACATGTCGTCAGTATCCAATCTGCCATCTTCTGTGTTCCCTAGCCCATCTCAGTCGAGCAACTCTGTGTCAAACTGTGAGATGTGGACACTTGGTCATTTGTCTAGCTCTGTAACCCTGCTCAACCAATTTCCCATTTACAGTTTGGTGTGATACTCCAAGGTATCTTCTCCACACACAGCAGGGACACCTCCCTGGCATTTTTTTGTTCCCTGTGGCACATGTTTATCAATTGCAGATCATCCTGTCTGGATGTTCTTTGTGGTCATCCTGAAGATTCCCTTGGCCTCAAAATATGCTCTTCTCATTATCATCTGAGGATTCTGGATATAGAACTCTGTGCCATCCCAAGGACATCTGTAATTTATTCTTTAATTTTTTATAAAATTTCACCTGGGTAGCCCACAAAAGTTGGTCTTCCAAGGGGCCCTGTAAAAAAAAACATCACATATTATACAATTAAAAGATAAAAAAAATTATGAAATACACAAGAATCGAACAATTTCAATCAGTGGAAAGTATGATAAATGTAAAAAACTAATCAAATACATAAATATACAGACAAGAGAATAGACGTGATAGAGGAAGTAAAAAGAGAGATAGAGAGAGAGGAATTGATATATAATGGAGTCGGACTTCAAAATAAAACTATTCTGAACCAATAGCAAGGTGGAAAAAATGTTTCTTAAGAGCCAGTTTGAAGGTGTTTACATTGCTGTATCTGCTTAATATCAGAAGGTAATTTATTCCATAGAGAAGCACCATCATAACTTACAATGTTTTGTATTCTTAAATTCAGTATGACATTTGTTAACGATCAGGTCATTTCGAGCAGATTGAATATAGCGGTCGATCAAGGAGTGCTTGGATTGCATGTTTCACCTCTTTCATATCACTCAAAAGTTGATCAGCTTTACACATTTGCACTTCATGCACATTCTTTCTTTGATGTTGCATTGAAGGTCGCACATCATGCAACAGCCTTCCCTTTTATCTTCATTGTGAGATGACATGATGCAACTAAAAATAGAGCCATTATCATATTCGTTGAGTGGTGAGCATGTTTGGTTTTGTATGCTAGTACAAAATAGCGACAAATTTCCACTTTCAAACCAGGATATATCTGTGAGAGCTCTCCTAAATAAAAATCAGTATGAAGAAGTCCATATGGAACTGTTATATGAGCCTTAAAAGTCACCTCAAGAGCAAATTAAAAAATGTCACAAGTTTGTACTTAAATGATGAGGTTCTGTGATATCAGTTTGTTCTGATTTTTATTGCCATGATAGCTGGGACTATTGGATATACGAGTGAATAAATGGTAATAAGACTGTTGGAACTTAAGAAAGGAAGTAATTCCAGCTTAAACCCAACACGGCTATAGGTACAGTGTCATAGTCGAACTGAATGAGAAATTCCAAAAGAAAGTCAAAAAGATGAGATTATCCGTAATATAACTTTAAATTTAGGGCGAAATCACCGATCACTGACCGCCGGATCTTATTCTTACCTTGCTTGTGTCCATCATCTCGAAGTGCTTGCACCCTCTGATGCCTTGTAAGTGATATTGGGCCAGTCATAGTGTGAGGAGCCTCTGTGTCAAATTTGACGGAAAATGATTGAGCCAATTTAGAAAACGAGGTCTTAACACAGAGTATTTCATGAAACAAATATTTACTGATTCTCACTGACAACTGAAATGCTTGCATCTGATAGGCTGAGAGCAAATTTTTTGCCCCCTGGTGTCGTAAATGAATATCTTGGAGTAAGAAGCCTTGTGTAAGGCTGGATTGTCTTTTCATAGCCTTACTCAGTAATAGAATTATTGCATCTAGGGATAGGCCTTGATTATGTTTCTATTTTACTATAAACATTTATGCAATTTGAAGTTATTGGATTAAAATGAACTGTGACATTTTACTATTTTTATTGTTCTCTTACAGGGGCTGGACCATTCAGTTTTCTCTACTTCCATACCACCTAGTTGAAGTGGTAAGTTACCTAATTCCCTTGGTGAAATTAAAATTCAACTTATGACATTTAATGCAAGAAATAGAACAAAAACATAAAGAACATTTTTGCATTTCATTTACAGAAAAGAAAATTGTGTAACTGAAAAAGAAAGGGGGGAAAAAAAAAAAAAAAAAAAAAAAAAAAATCTTGTTTTTTTTATATTACAGTCAACTCTGCATAAGTTGACCCTCTATAAGTCGAATAATCACCAATTCAAAGCAATTTTTCAGTCCAGATTATTCAAGATATGTTTCATTCATTTCTCCTTAGTCCAAAAGATTTCTATATTTGTTACTCAGTTTCGGGAATTTATTATATCCTTGTGATAGGTACACATTGATTTTCCTCTCCAATCTAAAGTATAGCATTTTCCTATTTATAACAATGTTACAAGGATTTACGGAACATGGAAAATAATTAGATAGTTTCACACGTGATACAGGATTTGAGAACATTTTATGAATTTAGAAGAATAACATAAATAAGACAATGAAAGAGAAATTAAGGTTCTATCGTATTTTTTTTAATCAGTAGTTTGAGCAGAACAATAAAAATGAAACTTTGGCAAGAAATTTATCTATTTTACCACTTTCCGCTCACATGTTAAAAAGGTACACAGTAGGATTGATATGTCATGTGATGGTAGTTTGGCCAACATTGTCCATATCTTAAATAGTGCTAAGCATAGAATGCTTGCAAGGGATATACCTTTTGTACCTGAACCTGAATCTGATGACTGTTTGCATAATATGTAAAAGTGCTTAAAGTTGTAGTCTAAATATTAAAAAGCTGTATACATTTAAGTCCAGAATATTTTGATTATGATATCTAAATGTGTTAGTGAGATATATATTATACTAAGGTCTGAATTATAAGACTATGTTTATCTGCATTCTTTCCCTGACCTCTTGCCCCTTAACCTGTCGGAGACGAGCTGATTTGGCTATAACACACATTTCCCATAGATGTCAGCCCGACGTCGGGCTCAGTCCCCAACGGGTTAAGGGCCTGTCCCACAGAAGGCGATCATTGTGGCGACAACCTATGCATGTTAGAACCTGCCAGAATCGTGTCAGAATCGTAGGTGACCGAAGATCATATACGTATCTATGACTCTGTCTACGATAGGTTACGACAACGGCTTGCTTCCACGCAAACAATAGGCTAACAATAGCTGGTATCCGATAATACAATAACCTTGACCTTCGCGCATCTCGCCGCTCGAACTTCTCTTGTCGCAGGTTAAAATCAACCAAAATATGAACTTGCGCAATGTGGCGATCCTTGCAACTGACACAGGCGATCGAGTGTTTTCTACCTGATGGCGGCCTGTCGCCTTTATATTCGTGATAGTCCTCTCAGTTGCGCATTATAATTTGGGTCGTGAGTGATTTTTGAAAATTTCAAAAATCAGCGGCGACTGTACAGTATCTGAATGTGAGGCCGATCCTGATTTTGGTGAATGTAGGTGGCGACAAAGGCCGTAGCGGCTTAAATTTCACTGGCCTTTTGGTTCAGCGATGCGTGCAACGTACGCTGGAGCGCGGCAACCTACAACTGGCCGCCGTTCCGCTCTGCTAAACATGTTCTATCTGGCGACAATCTACGATAGCACCTTGTCGCGACAAGAGAAGACAGGCTACGGTCATTGACGTCAACCCAACTGACGCCGGCTATTGTTTAACTTATTGAGAAACTAGCGGCGAACAAAATTTTGCTACGTATTTGTTGGCGACAGACGCGATAATTCACGATCTTATAGGCGATTGGACCTGCGCATGGTGCCGATGGGTACTAAAAAGTAGTTCGCAGGTTGTCGCCACAACGATCGCCTTCTGTGGGACAGGCCCTTAACTTTCACTCTCACTAACAGAGACCCCCTTGTTTTAACCCTGTGAAGTATACTGATATGAGATGTACATACAATACACCCAAGAAAAGTCAGTCCTATAACTACAGTCATTGAGTGCACTTGTGTATTATTTCAGTGTGCTATATTCTAGTATTTAATCCTGAATTACTAGGAATTTAACAGTGTTTTTCTATCTCTGTGTACAGACACCTGATGAGAGACCCCCTCTGTCTATGTCTGACCGGTTTCAGCTTGTCTTGCATGTTAGTAGAAGGGTACAGAACATCCTAGGAAGCCTGGCTAATCAGATGGAAAAGATTCATAAGTAAGTTGACTATTGTATCTTGGTTTTTCCTTTTCATGAACTTGATTACCAATAAACCTAAGGTAATATATTTAAAAGAGCATTGAAGGAACAAATGTCAGCATGGCTTTTCCTCTGGTAGAGCGCCTGTCTAGTTATTAGGAGGTCTCTGGTTCATTTCCCGATGGAACCCCATTTTCTTTGTTCATTTTTTCATAATATTAAAAAGAGATATGAAGCAGCTCAAATCTACAATTACTGATGTGATATCTAAGAAGTCAAAAATATCTTTAAATCTTTCTTCCCCATGGCCTTACACCTGCAGATTGCCACATTGTTTGGAAGTCCACTGCAAGTTCCTGTAGATGATTGACCAATAGTATATGAGTTTGAGGAAAATGAAATACACCTTGCTCTCTTGTATTGTCTTGTAGCTTCTTTTATTGGACAAACCCAGACCTGACAAAGAAGCTTTACACCAATCTAGTAATTGTCTTTGTAGCTTCATTGTATCTATCTGGATCAACACTTCTCACTATGGTTGGTAAGTAAAGTATAAACACTATGTCTAGGTCTTACAGCACTTTTTTCTTGAAAAGCTTGAGGCTATTTTTTGTAAAAGATGGCTAAATAATAGTGTAATGATAATAACATCTGAGCACATGATACTGAGTCTCTATGCGTTTTACAAAATAACCTATGGCAATTCAAACTAACAAAGTTATTGAATGAAATATATCAAAGTTACATAAATGAACATGACTAATTTCATCTTTAATTAGTGAACAAAAAGGTATGAAATTAAATGGCATAATAATTAAATATTACGAACATCAACTAACCCAACTATTGTGGGTTAAGTTAGATAATTGATTTATAATCACTTTTTTCATTAAAAAAAAATCATAAGTTGGCACTTAAAATGTCAACATCTTCATTTTCTCCAGAAAAAAAGTTTAATTATGGTCATCCTCACCAGTTATTAATTCAAGCAGATAATATTGATAGGCACTGTGTAATTAAATTATTTACCTCTGTCAACCTAGAAAGGAAAATGGTTTCTCAAATTTTGGTTAAAGGAACATAATTCCTCCAGTATGATAAACTTCTGATCTCGGCCAAGAAGCTGTACTTTCAGGAGAAAGTGCAGGATGCCAACCAGCGGCAGCTCTTCCAAGTTGTGAACGGACTAACATCTCCCAACCGTAAACACAATTTGCCAGATCACTCATGTTCTCTCCAACTAGCAAGACAGTTTGCACATTTTTTCCAAGCCAAGATCGAATCTCTCCGTGTCAAGTTAGACCAGCAGGTTACGATGATCTATCTGTGGATCTATTAAACTCATGTGGAAGTACGATGTCAGACTTCACCTTACTTACAGAGGCTAATGTGAAAACATCATCAAGTCGGCAATCCACATCGTCGTGTGAACTGTGATCCAATTCGGCATCTCTCTTGAAACAGTTCTTACCTGAGCTAATTCCAGTTATTACCAGATTAGTTAATGAGAGCTTCAATCTGGAATCGTTCCATCGTCTATGGAAAGACTCCATCATGATCCACGACTGAAGAAGACTGGATTGCCGCTGCAGGAACTCACTAGCTATAGACCTGTTTCAATATGAGCTACGTTGGCAAAATCTTGGAAAAAGGCTGCGGTTCTACAGATTCAAGAATACCTAGAATCGAATGGACTTTACGCAGCCACACAGCGGCCTATAGACCATATCACATCGTCGAAACTGCCCTGACAAGAGTCCACAGTGACCTTCTCCAAGCTCTCGACAACCCAGAAGATGCCATCTGTTCTATTGGACTTTACGGCGGCTTTCGACACCATTGACCACCGAATCCTTCTGCGTCGACTAGAAGAGCGCTATGGGCTTCGGGCACCGTCCTTCAATGGTTTTACTTCATACTTGAGCAACCGAATCATGTGGTTAAGGTTGAATATGACAAATCTGATACCATCAAGGACATCTGTGGTATTCCCCAGGGAATAACAGGTCCTCTCCTGTTTACCCTCTACAGCGCACCCATTCAAGATATCATCAGGCTACACGAACTTTGAATCGATGATCTATGCAGATGATACCCAGGTGTATGTCACTTTTCAAACCAAAGAGTGTTGATCTTGCTTGTCGGAAGATTGAACACTGCATCAGGGATATTCGATCCTGGGCTAATAGGAACTTTCTCGCAATCAACGACAAGAAAACGAAGTGGTTGTACTTCACATCGAAGTTCCAGGAAAGCAAAGACGCCTCACCTCGTCAGTTGTAGTTGGGGAAAGAGGTCATAGCGCCTAATCCTGAAGCGAGAAATCTCGGAGCGAACTTTGACCAACATTTGACTATGGCCTCACATGTATCAAAAATCTGTCGCGGCAGCTATGACAGCCATCAGAAAGTAAGCCATATTCGCACCTACTTGGACTCGAAAACAACCCATATGCTTGTTCATGCATTCGTCACTTCTCGAATAGATTCATGTAAATCCTTCTCGGAAACTTATCGAACAAAGATATTTCCAAAATCCAGCGACTCCAAACATCGCAGCCAGGATAATCACGAGATCTCGACGTCATGAGCATATCATCCGCATTCTCAACACCTACATTGGCTCCTGTTCACAAACAAGTACAGTTCAAGATCCTGCTTCTAACATTTAAAGCACTCCATGGAACAGCCCCGTTACATCCAAGATTTAGTTCGCCCTTACGTCCCGACACGCGCCCTCAGATCCCCAACACAACCTCCTTCATACCCCTCGATGTACACAACAATACTATGGACAGAGAAGCTTCAGCGTAATTGCAACCAACCTTGTGGAACAACTTACCTCAAGCCATTCGGGATGCTACTTCACTTCAGTCTTTCATGAGTCTTCTCAAAACCTACCTTTCTGTTCACTTAGATTAAGCTCAGCTTTAGCACTTTCTTTTTATGTTGTGATTAGTAATTGATTCTGTATTGAAATTTCTGAATAGAACATGTACATTTACCAAGGTTTAAAAGATTACTATAAATGTTTGCATGTATTTTCCTAGTACTTTGTTATCTTATGTCTTAAAATTCTTGTATCAATAATGTGTCAATTATAGTTATATGATATACCAGTTACTTACTCCAGGTATTATAATGTATTTTATTTCATTTATGATTGCTAAATTACTAAGTAGGCCTTTTTGTATCTGTATTTTAGTATTGTAGTATTTTAGTTATATTTCATGTTAAGCGCATAGAGACATTGTTAAAATGTATTATGCGCTATATAAGAAGTTCACATTATTATTATTATTATTAAAGCTAAAGTATGGTTTACATATCATCCATGCTAAAGTCAGACAAGCAAGCTTTAACCATTATTAATATTTTTCCATTATTCAAAGAGAGTGTTCCTTGATTTCCAATTTTCTTTATCAACCCATTACCCAGGTCTTTACCTTGGTGTAAAGATATTCCTCATCAATCCTGTACTCAAGAAGTATCCTCGTCTCAAGGCCAAGTATAGCTTTGAGCAGAAGGTATTCAAAGAAGTACCAACAGCAGCTGAGCTTGAACAAAGACGTGCCATTGAAGAAACACAACAGGTAAACAAGCTCTAGGGTGATGTGCCTGATATATTCAGATGCAAATAGGTCATAATGTATGAATCATCTTCAAGGGCTTTATTAAAACCTGACGCGTCACTCAGTCCCGAAGTTGAGCAACAATGGACACACAAACTTGGAAAATTCAAATTTTGCTTTTATCGTGAAAGCATCGGGCACCATCGGGCAATTTTAGCATTGTTAAGAGTACATTCTTTGCAACTTTATAAAAAAACATGACCATCGATTTGAGTTTTTTCAGGATTCGGCAGCAAAATATTTGACAGCCAAAAAAAATCCAGATGGACTATACAAAGGTTCACTTCGTTAGAGCATCATAGCATCGAGCATTTTTGCCCTACGAAGGCAATGCGAAGGCAACACAGCTTCTTCACGCCCTCTCAATGCCATCTTGTTGAGCAAGATTGGACCCACAGTCATGGAAATTTTTTAATCTAATTGCTCTGATCAGGTGTGTGTCCTTCACACCGGCATAAATCCATAAAGAATGCTATTCATCTGTGGGATATTACATAATAATACAAAGTGTCATCCCGCTAAAGAATAGAAAGTCGCAATCGTATATTACCTTCTGTAGGCATCGGCTGACTTCGCGTGAACCCTAATATATCATCATTCGTGTGTCCATCGTTACTCAACTTCGGGACAGTGTGACGCCAGCAATACCCCTTACCTACGTTGTACTTTTTTGGTCCTTAATACTATACATTGAATGTATTACAAAGAGCTCTGATAGAGAAGAGGCATAAGAATCCTGCATTTCTAATTCATGCACAAGAATTTTCCATTTTACAAGATTGTTCAAAAACTGTAGAAAGAATTACAAAATAATGGAGATGGATAAAGATTGGCTGCATGAGAAAAATGTTAAAGTTTCAACAAAATGTTCTTTAAAGATGATTATGCTTTATTTCTTCTCCAGTTCCTAGTACCGGACATTGAAGGTATTACAATACGGTTTGATAGAGAAGAGACTACAGATTCTGAGCCTGCAAGTAAGAGATTCAAAGCCTTTGCTGAGACATTCAATATACCTGAATCAGAGCAGCCTTTACCAGGTAAGAAATAGAACTTTTCAAACTACATATCAGTAAAATTCAAATCCAATTCCACTTTGTAGGAGAACAAAATACAAAAAGGACATATGTAATAATAATAATAATAAAAATAATGAAATGTATAACTCTATGTACATGTTAGTAATTATTCAAGCAGATTTCCAATACATTGTATGTGATTGAAATCATAAAATCATAATTTTTTGCTGAATAGGGAAAGTACCTAATTAAAAGTTAGTTTTTGAATTTTGATTCAAGTTAAAGTTAAAGTTAATTAAAAGTACTTTTCCAGCTCATTTCACAAAAGTTTCATTCTTATTAGACTTGAACTAGTCACATACTTCCATCTTGGGTTTATAACCATTGTCATATTGCATTAACAGGATGGAAAGAAGGCAAGCGATGTACGTTGATCAGCAAGAATACAGTTACAGGGGCTTTCAAGAATGGCAGATTTTATCTTACAAAGAGGTAATTCTTTGATTCAAAACAAGTGAAAGTGAGTTAGAAATACATCAGAAAGAGGTGAAAGAGAGACATAGAGGAAGTGAAAATCTAGGCATATGTTGAAGGTGAAAATGAATAACTCTTATTCATCTTCAATACATTTCTGTACTGTATTTGAGGGGGAAAAAAACAAATATCTTATGTTGATCAACAGAGATTCGGCAAGCATTCTATAACTTAATGTACCTGCATGATGATACCTTGGGGAACATGTCACTTTTGAGACATTTAGAATAACCTTTTGAATTATTTTTTCTCAGATATGTATCATTAAAACTGTAGATGTATACATTCTACCTTCAAAACTTTTGGATATTTACTTTGTTGTTTTGTGGGAAAATTATTTCGATGAAGTGTATGGAGATTGAAGGCTTATTGTTTTATTACTTTTCCTCTGTTTATTAACAGTTTCCTTTGCTTTGAGAAGTCCAGGCTGACTAAAGAAGATAACATGCTGATACCACTAAAAGATATTATCAGAATAGATAAGGTAAGGGAGATTATTTAAATTTCTCTTATTATTGGTTGAAATTTATTTGTATATTACTGCGAAAGTGCTTTCTGAAACATATTCTCAGAATAGATGAGATAAGGAAGAGCATTTCTATTACTTTTTGTGAGTTGAAGTTTCATTCTACATATCTTACTCACAATGTGCTTATGTTCAGAGGGATTAAGATATCAGAAACATACTTTTCAAAGCACATTTCAAAATTTAAACATGCTGTTTTATCGACTTGTGCCAGCATGCACATACCTTGTATTGAATTTATAAGCCAATAATAAAGGATCTAGATGATTTGGTTCCTAATGCCTTACCCTATAAAGCCGTCATTGGTTTTGATGTCTCCTGCAGTGGGCACCTTTGTGTAAATAATGTCCTGATTCAATATGGATATTATGATTTTCCATTTAAAATTAGTCCCCTATCCCTTTCTTTCCTTTACTCTTCGACTAATTGCACTCTATCACCTATCTCTCTTCAGGCCAAACCATTCAGCTTCATGCCTGGGTCTGGGATGTCCATCGAGATCCACCTTTCCTCTGCAGACAAGCCGGTGCTCTTTGGAGGCATGCTGCGCAGGAACCTCATCTATGACAAGCTGGTGGAGACATGGCAGGCTGCTCAGAGAGCCATACAACATCAGAACAGCTCCTCAAACTCAGAAGCCAGGAGCAGTTCCTCACGAATGGAATCCAGGGGTAGCTCATCGCAGGGGGAGGTCAAGAGCAGAAGCGGTAGTCATAGAGACGCAGCCGTATCACGAGACGAAGCAGCTGACGGTTAGTGACACAGAGAGTGATACATGAAATTTAAATTAATTTTTTTATAATGTATTTATATAATTATGTCCAATCATTCCATTTGATGTTCTTCTGCAACTTTTGGAAAGTTAACAAGAGTGATTGAACATTTTACATTTCTTATCTTGATGCAATTAAATAATGGAGGATAGATATATGTTCAGTTTATCAACATTGAAGTTTACTTGAAGAGTCGTGTTCTAAGAACAGTTTGTTCATTTTCAGTTATTATCAATTACTACCAATTATTACGAGTATCCCAATATTAGCAACCATATGTGAAATAATTTTGAAAAGGTTTTTCAACTTATTTGAGTAGGTATACATGTACATGTCAACATTTACCAGAAAAGGTAAAATCGGGGTGGGGGAAAATTTTCCCAAAGTCAATGACTTATTACAAAATACCCCAAAAGTGTATCCTGGGAATAAGACATGGTTCTGTGGCATTTTTATGTCAACAGTTTGTTCATTTCAGTTATTATCAATTACTACCAATTATTACGCCAATATTAGCAACCATATGTGAAATAATTTTTGGAAAAGGTTTTTCAACTTATTTAAGTAGGTATACATGTACATGTCAACATTTACCAGAAAAGGTAAAATCGGGGTGGGGGAAAAAAATTTTCCCAAAGTCAATGACTTATTACAAAATACCCCAAAAGTGTATCCTGGGAATAAGACATGGTTCTGTGGCATTTTTGATGTCAACAGTTTGTTCATTTTCAGTTATTATCAATTACTACCAATTATTACGAGTATCCCAATATTAGCAACCATATGTGAAATAATTTTTGGAAAAGGTTTTTCAACTTATTTGAGTAGGTATACATGTACATGTCAACATTTACCAGAAAAGGTAAAATCGGGGTGGGGGGAAATTTTTTTCCCAAAGTCAATGACTTATTACAAAATACCCCAAAAGGGTATCCTGGGAATAAGACATGGTTCTGTGGCATTTTTGATGTCAACAGTTTGTTCATTTTCAGTTATTATCAATTACTACCAATTTACGAGTATCCCAATATTAGCAACCATATGTGAATAATTTTTTGGAAAAGGTTTTTCAATATTAGAGTAGGTATACATGTACATGTCAACATTTACCAGAAAGGTAAAATCGGGGTGGGGGAAATTTTTCCCAAGTCAATGACTTATTACAAAATACCCCAAAGGGTATCCTGGGAAAGACATGGTCTGTGGCATTTTGATGTCAACAGTTTGTTCATTTTCATTATTATCATTACTACCAATTATTACGAGTATCCCAATATTAGCAACCATATGTGAAATAATTTTTGGAAAAGGTTTTTCAACTTATTTGAGTAGGTATACGTGTACATGTCAACATTTACCAGAAAAGGTAAAATCGGGGTGGGGGGAATTTTTTTTCCCAAAGTCAATGACTTATTACAAAATACCCCAAAAGTGTATCCTGGGAATAAGACATGGTTCTGTGGCATTTTTTATGTCAACAGTTTGTTCATTTTCAGTTATTATCAATTACTACCAATTATTACGAGTATCCCAATATTAGCAACCATATGTGAAATAATTTTTGGAAAAGGTTTTTCAACTTATTTGAGTAGGTGTACATGTACATGTCAACATTTACCAGAAAAGGTAAAATCGGGGTGGGGGGAAATTTTTTCCCAAAGTCAATGACTTATTACAAAATACCCCAAAAGTGTATCCTGGGAATAAGACATGGTTCTGTGGCATTTTTTATGTCAAAATTCTTAAATTTGAAAAAGAAGATGGGAAAAAAATATTAATTAAGCCCCTAAGATACTAATTTATAATTCAAATTCAAGTTCAAATTTTAGTACTGAAAACCCTATTCCATTTCTGGTAATGTCCCTAAATTAATATAAAATGCATCTGCAGAGCTGCCAATATTTGGTGGAATCAGGGAGATTTTTGTAAAGTTTGATTTTGCGAGCATTTACCTATCATTACTGCTCATCTGACTTCTAGTATTCTCTTTTCATGCATATATCTTCTCTTTATAAGAGTAAGTTGAAGCCATCAAATATGACTGTATTTCAAGAAATATCGATACAGTTTTGTTTCAAGTGGTATCAATTCAGTTGTGATTCTTGAAGAGTTGGAACAGTTGTAGTTCTACCTCTCAGGACAAGGCACTTCTTAGGTAATGGATCCTGAAGCCCACTTCACTTCCTTCTCAGTGTTAACAAAATAACATTTATTCTGAGCACTTAAATACACACTATTCGTTGGTGCAGCTGTAGGCAAGGTGGTTGATATACCTGTGTGTTATGTCTTGAGAAGTCATTTCCTAAAACCGTTTTATATATGAAAATATCTTTGAACTTGTATCTTGAGTCTGTGGTAGTGGTGAATTTCAAACATGTTAGGATGTGACTTCCTTATCATTAATTACATTTACATCTCCATCTACCTTTCTTTGCCATTTGAGCAGTGTCCACAACATAATACCTCGACGATATTTCAGGGCTGGTGGTAGGTCGGTTCTCACCGAAATCATGCTTCTCTCCTGGGGCTGTGTCGCTTGGACACAGTGGTCTTTTCTGCGTGATTGGTAGGCTTTCTAGATTTCTTTACTGTTTTACGAATTTGGCGATGATAGGTTGATCTGCGAAGTTCTACTTCTGGGTAATTGGTGGGCGTTTACAATAATTATATTAGAAGCCCTTTCAGCGTATAAGCCCAAATCGATAAAAACACTTTTCAGCTTCTCATATACACTCTCCTCCCTATTCCAGGTTATGCCGTAGAACCAAAGGTAGGCGTACGTTGATAAATCACCATCATAAGGAGCTTATTTTCTAGAGCCGTCTCCGTTGGCGCAAGTTTCATACGGCATGTTGAAAATTTGAAATTAGAATTTGCACTGAAAGCTGTCACCAGCTTGGAGCTGTCAGAAAGAGCGTGTTCACTCAACAGCGTTTCTCTCTGGCCTTGGGTCGCAGTGGACAGCTCTTGGTAGGCAGCTATCACATCCTGCTCTTGATAATGGCACCAGAATCTGGTGGAGCTTAGAAAGAGTTGGCTCAACCTTGCTGTCGAGATACCCCCGAAGGGTCATCTCTTGGCTGACACTCTGAAGTACTCCGCCAATTATCTTCCAGTTCGTGTAATTGCGAATGATTCCATATTCAATCTGTCTTGTGAGGCTCTGGTATGTCAGTTTGTCCCCTTGGCCAGGGTTGCCCACCTGGCAGGAGATTTTAAACTCTTTCCTCCCCAAAGCCTGTTCAAGGGAGGCAGCATCGATGGGTGCAGGATGGTGTCACTCAGCTTGTTCTGGCATCAGACAAACTCTCTCGGATTAAGGTTCCCAGGGAGATTTTAATGAGTGGATAAATTGGGTGCTGCATTCATACCTGGAAAAACGTGTTGATAGGCACTTGATTTACCATAGGTGGCATTTAAAAAAGACGCAAATGGATGGTCAGAAAAATTGGTACCCCAAAAAGTAATACTATTAACACATGTCAACAGAACAACCCTCCTCTTCCCTGCTCCCAGGTACCTGTGCGTGATATATGTGTACTGCTTGTACGCATAAAGTCTATATGAGTCATTGGACCTCGGGATATCCCGAGGTAATACATCATTACTCGCTGCCCTGCTGGCTGCCAAAACATTCCCATTGAGCACAGCATCAGTAAAATACTGGGCGGTGGTAATACAGGTGCAAAGGCGGCAGCATACATTCCCCACCTCCGTTGGCATCAAAACACATCTTCCACATCGACACCAGGATGGAGGCTGAATGCTAGGTCCAGGCCTCTCTTGAGGATCGTTACTCTCAGCTGCTGCTCTGGCATCCAAGTACATGTCCAGGAACCTGTACAGCAACTTCATTGTGACACGTTCCAGATCAGCTCTGTCGAGATCCATCACAAATTTCTAGATTGGGTAAAGAAACAAAAGAATAATACCAATAAAGAATATGAACTACATGTACACATATATGCATGTTACTCTTATATTGGACTTCCTTTGGGAAGTGTACAATGTAGCCTACAGTTCCAGATAACTTGGTCCAGAAAATGGGATTATCTAAAATGTAACTGTCATAAATTGGTCTGGGCTGGATGGTATTATTGCGTAGCAGTAATAATTAGGCCTACAGTAAATGCCTTGTGTTGATTCACAACTAATAAACTTTACTTTGCATTTGCAAAAATGAAAACAGAAGGCAATATACATATTTTTTTTATTTGTAAAAGTTTAACAATTTACCTTGACACTGTCAGCATGAGTATCTTGTTGAGCTTGGGCTACACTTTACTTTCGACAAGCTTTTGGCACCGGTTCTCCATCAACTGCATCTGCAGAAAGAAATTAGGAACTTTAATCAAAGTTACTGTAATGCATCTCCCCCCCAAAAAAAAAAAAAAAAGAAAAGAAAGAGAAAAGAAAAGAAAAAAAAAAAGAAAAAAAAGGAAAAGGAAAAAAAAAAAAACAAAAACAAATAAATAAATAAATAAAATAAGTAGAGGGGTAAATAAATAAATACAGATAATTTTTCAAAAAATAAATCAAGATGCTTGTATATCCTCCGGCTCCAGTTTGGAGAACTGCTGATGCATGATGCAGAGGAATGACAGGTAAAAACCAGTCATAAAAATATAGGATGAGGAGATAGAGGGTTGGAATTAGAATTTGTAACAGTTAGAGTATTTATCTTCTCTGTTAAGTTCCAGGCATCGAAAGGAATAAAATATAGGCATTTGTAGCAGAAATGTGGTGAGATGTTTGCTGAGTATAATAATTACATAAAAATTGACACAAAATGTCATAGCAGATATAACACATGTCAGCCATGCAGGGTGACTTACAATCCCTTTTAATAATATTTCACTTTTATCCTTAAAAATCATTGTGAAAAAGGATGGTATCGCCTCTGTGATTGAGGCGTAGCAAACTGATGTGTGCTGTGAAGGGATGCTGTCATTAACCGATGCGCCCTGGGGGAGCTGAGATGCTGTATAAGCCTGTATGAGCCGGGTTTTTTCTTTGGGACAACCCCGATCGGACTGACATGGAAGAAGGGCAAGGGAGGAGATAGAAATGAGCTGTTTTGTTACCTGTGCTTTCCTCTTGTCATATATTACTGGTGGGTATTCTCTCACAGATGCCAAATTTCTAACATCACAATTAGTCTTAGCCATATTAATATGCAGGGGAAAACTCCAAGTACAACCACTTAGCAAGTATTGAAGCTTGGCTTGGTCATAGCCCTTAAGAATGGTGGCCAGTTTCTGAGCGCAAACCGGGCCACTACTTGAACTGGTTTGGGGCAAAGCGAGGTCGACCAATGGGGGTGTTAGTGGGGGAAGGAGGCGCTGGGGAATCTTTGGTAGGGTGGCGAGAACCTGAAACTGGGACCACCTAGTCTCTGAAATGCCTGTTGGTGTTTAAATTGGTTGAACAGGGGCCTGTCTATTTGGCATTTGACCCATGGATGAGGGCCCCACACCATGAAGCCGATGCTTGCCTACAGCCCACACAACTTGGTAACTTGTATTGTAATTGGTTGTTCAAACAATCTTTCTTCTGATTGTATACCGATACATGGACATCCCCTTTATGCCGTCATTGTGAGAAGGATGGTATTAGATATCTTGTGCGCAGACCTCACCTTCATATTTCTATTAAAAAAAATCAAAAAAAAATATCATATTAACCAGGTAGGCCTATGCCAAATTACAGAAATATGAAAAAACCTGATTGCCAAGACAGAATAGACTTGTAAATAAAGGAGCGATTTTGACTTGCGTGTGCTGTTGATTATTTACACTGACATGTACGACCCCAATATGCTTGTTTATAGTGCGACAGAATATATCTTTCTGAAATGATATAGACAGGGATATTACCTTTTTCATGGCGTATCCTGAGAAACGTCTCTTCTTCCCTCGATCATCTTCTTTGTGGTACTGGGTCAAATCTTGACTTAATATGAGGTCATCATCCTGATGAGTATCGGATCCAGTATCACTGGTTTCTGGGATGCAAGATGATGAGAGTGAGGAGCTCAGTTTTGAGTCATGGTGGTACGTTTTTGAATCTCTGTCCCCTAAGTATCCATTGTATCTCAAATTGTGGGTTTCTACTGACTGCTTGAAAATTTTTTCCATACAACTTGGCTACATGCCATCGGACGAACCATTGTATTTCTTGTTACATGTATGTGATTCCCACCATTTATGCTTTGTGAAAGTAGCAAGAAGCTTTCGTAATACATCTTGATTTGTTTCAATTACTCTGATCTTTCCATATGACTGGAAAACAGCTGTATTCCCACTATTTGAGAACAGACTGAGCTTGTTGCGCTTGATCGGGTAATAAAACTTCACTTCTCCTGTCTCGAGCCTGTGTTTTACAAAGGTCTCATGTGCTGATTTGCCATTCGGAAGAACTTGAAATATCCCGTCCACAATGTCCTTGTTGACCGTTGCTCAAGATCTCAAGTTGTATATTCCATCTTTATCTAATCTTTGATCAAATGAGTTATGTACTCTGTTGTCATCACATCGACTACTTTTTGCACAATCTTTGCTTCAGATGAGAGGATGTGTAATGGTCGTACTTGCTTGTATTTATCCCCATTATTTCTCTTCTGCATGCACATGCACGTGTGCATTAATTAATTCTTTGATAATACTAATCGTTTAAACTGCAACCATTTTTTGTTGTTGACTGGCAGAAAAATACTTTTCAGTTATTTGGTGAGGTTGAAGTCAACATTTAGTTTACACCTTAGGTTAAAGACTGTAAGACTAACTCGCCTTTACCTTCCTTGCCGGAATCTCACAAGCTTCCTCAAGATCAGTGTTATCCTCCTCTTGCAACAGTCTACCTTTCATGATGGCCCGCTTGCCTCGACCCTTTAGCGATTCGTCTATGTCATCTGGGCTTTGCCCTTGAACTATTCGTTCCATACAGATCTTAAGATCCGCCTTTTTGTCTACCACAGTTTGGAAAAAAAAAAATTATGAGTACAGAGATCTATGTTAGGTACAATGCTTTCTTCAAGCAATTGTGCCTCTAGTTCGGCATTGACAATTTCATCTTCCACTTTCGTTGTGTCCAACTGTTCTTCAAGTTTAAGCTGTTTACGCTTTATGTCTTGAGCCCTTTTAAGCTGTTGCCTCTTCATTTTCGCGAGTTCAGCTCGGACCTTGGCGTCTCGGAGGCGAGATCACGATGTCGAGCTAGCACCTGACATGCGCGAGGACTTGCTTCTCCGCGATGCTGATGACTTCATGGACTCTCTGTCGACTTCGTCTCCTTGGATACCCGCTGCCGAAGAATTCTTTATTTGTTCGGCCTCTTTGACCCAGTCAGCCATACAAAGGGCAAACTCTTCTTTGTTTTGCCTATGAGAATTTAAGACTTCTAAGGCAGCAATGTGGTCTATTACAGTCAGTCCGCGGGAGTAGTCTCTGAACTTTCTTTCGTACAAGAGAAATGTTACTTTTAACTGGCTGTACTTAGTTGACACCTCTTCAACATTGTCTCTGCTGAGCATCAGAAAGTTGACCTCCTTATACTGCGATGCCAAGTTACCGACGTAACTATGGCAAGACGTAACTATGGCAAGTTCCATTATGACTTGTGATTGCTTGATTTTATCACTTTCTGATATGTCCTTTTGTTCATCCTTGTGATGATCACCTGACACTTTGGTCGTCAAACTCTTGTGACGACCAAGGCATCCATCTTCACAACTGTATCAATTGGTAACAGTTGCTAGCTTGGATGCTTTCCCACACTGTAAATGCTGAACCAGCTAATTGAGAAGGTACATGTAGGATAAAAATGAAGTTTGTGTTCTGACTCTGGTAGAACTTCAGCTGCAACTTCTAGTCTTCGTACCCATGATCTGAACGTCTACTCATCGATTGAGCCTGGTGTTCATATTGGTTGGTGTTCCTCTGACCAAGCTTCAATTCTAGGTTAATCAAATGTCGTAATATCTTTTCTACAGCCATCGAAGTAGGATCATTTATCTTCGATGAAGTAGAACCTACTGTTTGGTCTAATCTGTTCCTTTCTGTTTCTTGTCTTAGTACTTAGTCTTAGTAAGCAGGGCAGGCCTTTACAACTTTTTCGATATCGTTATTGATACCGGGCCAGTACAGTGTGTCCCGAGCTAATTTATACATCTGTCCAAATTTGGCATACTTATCATGTCTAGCTGCAGCCAAACATGCCTATCATCTTTTAAACTGCATTCAGATGTCCATGCCAATCATGTAGACTTTCTGCTAAGATGAAGTTTTGTACTGCTTCTACAAGTTGGTGGTAGAGAATCCATAGTTTACCTGTTCTGGAAGTTTCCTGTGCGTCCGTGATTACCTGTTTAAGATTAGTGTCATTCAGATGTCTATGCCAATCATGTAGTTTGTCTGCTAAGATGAAGTCTTGTACTGTTCCTACAAGTTGGTGGAAGAGAATCCATAGTTTAGCTGTTCTGGAAGTTTCCTGTGCGTCCGTGGTTACCTGTTTAAGATTAGTGTCATTCAGATGTCTATGCCAATCATGTAGTCTTTCTGCTAAGATGAAGTCTTGTACTGTTCCTACAAGTTGGTGGTAGAGAATCCATAGTTCAGCTGTTCTGGAAGTATCCTGTGCATCCAGGATTGCCTGATCAAGACTTGTGTCTTTATTCTCACCGATTAAGTGCTTGACTAGAGCAGCATCTGTAAGAAAGTGTGCTTTTAGAGCCTCCTAGTGAACTGCACCTTTCAGGCTGAACTTGACAGTATTTGATCCATAGACTACTAGTATTCCAGTGGGTTCTGCTGAGCCATTTCCCTCCATAATGTTAGCCACTGCAATCAACTGTTCAGGAAATTGAATCCTCCCAGCCATTTGCTAAAGTATCCCTTCATTCTGATGGAAAACTGTTTAGGCCTTTCTTCTTTATTCGGCCTTGCAGATCTAACTGCTTTTGGTGCCCATTTTGTGGTAAGATAGCTCTGATTAAGGTTTGGGTTTGGCCTTGTGGTTTGATGCAGCTAGGCAAGAATTTCCCTGGCATCTAAATATTCCTCTTGCTCCGACCAGGCATGTTGGAAAGTACTTACACAAAACACTATGCACAGGACTTGAGTTCAAAATTGATACCAAGAACAGCAAAAGACTTTTCCAGAAAATGCTCTTTTTCTCCGGCGATAGATGGTGTCAGTGAAATCAAACCACAAATAAGGTTTTAATTATATGATAACTTTTCCTGAGAAGATCAAGAAAAGGATAAATCCCAAATTATCTTGATCTACCTGGTGAAGGATGCAGCATACGGTAGAAAGACCAACACCAAACAGCTTTGCACCGTCCGATGCTCGGACGAATTTGAGCGCAGAGAAACATGAATGTGTTCCGAGACATACGAAAATGGCCCAGCCAATCCTCCTCCTCGAAAGTCTCTATGACAATTGTCTTCCACAAAAAAATCACTCTTCGGCAAAGTCCAGAGTCTGGTACGAAGAGCGTCGTTTATTAGACATCGCCGTGACGATTCTAGCATTGACATAAATACAGAGCAGGTCCTCAGTTCTTTATCCAGGGCTCTCTCAAACTGCCTCTGATGCTATGCTTTTCTCCTTGCTAGAGCATTTGTCTCATTATTCCTTCGAAATCGTCTCTTCATGAAATAGAGGTTCAAATACAGAGCTATCGTGCTCAACATTGCATTTGAAGGCATGGTGGTAATTGAGATCGAGTCTGAATATGTGTTTATTGATAAAGCGATTATGGGATACCATAGCTTATGAAAACATCGTTTAAATTTTGCGTGCGCTGATTCTCCCCCCCCCCCCCCCTTTAAGTCAAATCACACATGCACATTGGTAAATGTATCAATGTTCATGAGTCTTTGCGAAAGCTGGGGTTACGGCATGTATAATAAGCATCAAATTTCTTAACCCCCGGTTAAGTAAATAGTAACACGATATTCATGGAGTAAAGATGGATGTCGCTTGCTGCATACATCGCACTGGAGCCTCCTCTTACATTCCTTGCTCATATGCCCTTTACGTAGGCAACCAAAGGTAAGTCCACGTTTCTTAATGAACTCCTTTCTTTCTGAAAAAGATTTGTCTTTGAACTTGTGGCACTTCTCTAGCTGGTGCTCTGTAAATTAACACATAGTGCATGACCTTTAGTCCTTGGGGTTTTAACCACCTTTCTGCTTCTGTACAATTGCACCATTAGGAGGCCTTTCTTCCCCTTTGGTTGCCAGGGCAGAACCTCTTCATGCCATCACGTTTGGCCTTTGAGGGCTTAGCACTTGGATCTCCAAGGGATTCCTGATTCTTAACAGCTCCTAAAGAGGAGATTGGATTGTTTGAAATTTCTGCCTCTTCGGCAACGAATCTTGCACATTTAGCAAAAGACGGATAGTGTCCTTTTTCTAGATCAATTGAAACATCTCTGTCCCAACTGGTGATCAGACAGTTTTTTTTAATTTTGTGAGTAGTTTCTGATTTTCATGGCAATCATTCAAGACTTGCAGGCCGTCAACATACGGAATGGCATCGCAACAAGATTTCAGACAATCTGCAAACATCTGCAGATCTGTTGGATCCCTTGCAGATATCTTAGGCCACTTGTTGATCCTGTCTCAAAATGCCTGCTGCACCCTCAAAGGGTGACGGTACCATTACCTTAGGCTCTTCCATGCACCTTTGTACGCAGACTCTGTCGTTCCGGAAAAGACACCTGCAATTGCATTTCTTGATGGCCCTGTCACGTACTGTCTTAGGTAGTAAAACTTCTCTTCTGCAGAAATACTTTCACCTATCAAGGTGTTCAAACCCCTTTCAAATTCAAGAGGGTTACCACTGAAAGTACATGGCACAGGGACCAGAATCCTGTTGCGGTACATATTATCAGCAAGTGTTTGCGCAAACCCTTGCATGTCTTATACTGACTGTGACTGAGGAGGCTTATGATGATGCCGTTGGGCAGTCTGAGTATCCATGTCTTCAACAGTAGAAGGCTGAGATGAAGTATTATGACGAGAGGGTGCTACTTGATGACTAGAAAGACTACTGATATCAGGGAGTGGTGTGTCCTCAGAAAGCTGGCTTGTTCCAGCTCTTGGGAGCTCACTTAAAGATGAACTAAAGACGGACTGTGCATTGTTAATGTTGTTCTTGATTTCGCTGTTGAAATTATTATTTTGCCATCATCCTTATTGTTTTATTTGTTTTTTTTTTATTCTAATTATTATCATTCTTAATGCTACTTCTTTTACTTTCGTTTCTTTTAGCAATTGTGTACAAAGAACTACATATGTACATAAATTACAAAAGTATAAATTTAAAAACCTTAACCTTAATGAGACCTCGGTAGGGATCATTCTCAGCAACAACAACCTCTGCCATGTTGTTAACCGGTGTCTTGTGGCCCTCGCGGTCCCCTTTTTGTAATAACCTGGGGTGTGACATCAACCCACCCCAGTCCTTTCCTTTCAGATAGGGCGTTGGTCTTTTCCTTTCTGGGTCCCTCCTGTGAATGGTGGACACCACCGTCGTATTTTTGTACCCATCCCATCTGTTTTTTAAAACAAGGGTAGCATTACAAGAATGAACTCATATGTTACTGATAATGGCGATGGTGATTATTGTGATAATGACATGAATGATGACATTGGTAATGGTACCATATAATAGCGTGCTACATTGAAGCTATTAAGGCATTCAACGATAAATCTACAGTATAGCATAAATCTACCATCTCTGACAGGTACATTACTGTAGGGATTATAATACGAGTTATTATGGTGGAAGTCAAGGTTTATTAATATGTATCAAAATAGTGACACATGTTAATAAACCTCTGCAAAATAGTGGAGTAGTGCATCCCTGACTGCATAGCCATTGGCTTTATCTTCGTTGGCATCAAGGGGATGTGGGGCAGGTTCAGCACCACGGTCTCCAAGTTCCTCGTAAAAGTTATCACCAGCTGATTTGCACAAATTGTGCAAAACATGACCATTCTGGCTCTACTCAGCCAGTAGATATAGAGTTGCTTTTCTCTGGTCAGTTGCCTGTTGCAGCAAAGGCAGCAAGTGATAGGCACTACCCTCAAGGATGAAGACCGGGACCTGTGTTCCATTGATCTCTTGTTGGAAAGGGGGGCACAGATCACTGTTGTTACCTAGACGATATATGCTGGAGTTGCCAAACACATGGGCATCATGGACGCTCCTCGGGTATCCAAAGTTGACTTCATGAATCTGTAGCGATGATCCACAAGCCCCTGAAGCACCATTGAATGATATCCCTTTCTGTTGTAACTGTACGCCCGTAACTGCTTTAGAGAGAGCATTGGAATGTTGCTTCCGTCGATGGCACCAGAGCATTGAGGGAACCCCCACTTTACCTCAAACTCTCGAACAACTTCGACAGCAGCATCACCTCTCGGTATCTGGATCATTGTGTCTTGCAGAGCTTCTCTGATGGCTTTGCATACCTGATATCAAACATAAAAAGAAAAGAAAAGAAAGAACAGGTATGTAAAAATTCATGTCTGATATAAACATCCTCTTATTGGTATCATTCTTATGAATGACAGCGTAATTGGGTTGATAGATATTCAAATGTTCTTCTCGACATTCAAATATGTCTTTCCTCTATGGTACATGTTTGAATTTTAATTAGTGATAGATCAAATTTGTTTACGTTCCTTCAAATTCTGTGTTTTCTGATTATAGCCAGAGTTCTCAACATTGTTTCTTATAGTTTTAAGCAAGTGAGGAGTGTCTGCAAACAGGTATACTTTTTGGTTAGTGATCGGATTGAGAAAATAGTAGTCTTCAGGGCTGCACTTGGTAAGGAGTTTATAGAGGCCACGATTTGGAGCCACACCATCACTGACAATGCCTCTGACATTATTAGCCAATATGGGTTAGGACTTCAACAGATTCCGTTATGATCCAGTAAAGCCGGTCAGTTGTTGCACCAACAGTGGCAAAGTACGCAACCGCACTCTTGTAACTTGCACTCAGTGCGTGGATCATCACCACTAGCACATGGCTAGCCATTCTCGGTTCCATTGTCCCATTGCAGTTATGTGCATATTCCTTGAATTCTGAGTTTATGGAGCCAAGATCTGTGAAACCAGGGATTTCACCAGTCCTTTGACAGTACACAAGACTTTCATTTATTTTCATTTCATCTATCAAAATCATGATGTTCTTTTTTGTGCTTTGAGAGAAGTGAACTTTATGTCACTGCATAAAAGTTGGAGAAACTCTGAGTTAAGACCAGGTCGATTGTGGGTAAAATGAGTGTACTGATATAATGTTTTCAGATGTGGTAAGGACAGAAATCCAGATTCTCTCAATAGCTTGACAGCAGCTGCAGATTTCGCATGCAGAGCAAAGCATAATCGCAGAATTGCTGGGTGCCGTCTCATATCTTTAGCCTCCCTCGTTGTTCTCTTCAATTGTTCTTCCCAAAGGAGTCGCTAGGGAGAATTTACTGGAAATCTTGCCTTAACCACGCCATTCTCATCCTGCAAAACTTTGACAAATGACTCGCTCTTTGCTGCACCAATTGAAGTTGCTTCCTTGTTGAATTTATCAGTGATATGTGCCTTCATTTGGGACAGTCGTTGCTTTAAAGCATCCCGTTTTTTCTTCTCAAATCTTAGCTACTTCACCAGTTTATTTGATTTCATGTGTCTGAAGTTTGTCTTTGCAGTAGGAGACATTGATGAGAAAAAAACTTTTGAAGGTCCTTGAAAAGCTAGATCAATATATTTTACATGCCTCACAGCGTCCTTCAGTGTTCATGATAACTGGACAACTTTTATGTCTGATTGTATTTTACATTGGGCATAATTCATTTTGATGAAGATTGTGATATAGATATTGATATGATACTACATGTACATGCATTGAACTTATTATCCAATCTGAAGTAAGATCAACTATATATATGTTTGTTTCTAAATATTTTTTATAAAAACATACTCTGAAAAACAAAGTAGATGCCATACCTAACCGTATTCATCAAAGTAAATGATGCCCAATGTTCTTATGGTGGTGAAAATCATATTAATATATTTTCTAACCAGGTGTATGTATCTGTGATATATATGTACACACTTATATTTACAGTAATATGAAAATACATTATCCACTTGATATCTTATTTCAATGCTTCTTATTTTCTTACTTCCATTAAGATAAAACCTTAAAGAAATTAAACGCCTTTCCAAAGAAGGTTTATACAAAGAAGAAATATATGAAACAAACATATAATAGAACTATATGACTTTAAATAATGCTTACCACTGTGCCTGTTCGCATCAAAGGCAGACAAATCTCTGGGTTTATAATTCTGCAACAATTTTTCTCATTCACATGATCCAAATAATTACAATGAAAATGAGCTCAATCGAGTATGGCGTGCCGTTACAATCATGGAGTAAGATGGATGACACTTGGTGTGCACACACTTCGCACTTGGGCCTCTTCTTGCACTCTTTGCTCATGTGCCCTCTACGTAGGCAACAAAAGCAGGTCCACTTTTCTCAATGAAATCCTTCCATTCAGACAATGTTTTGTCTTTGAACTTCTGGCACTTCTCCAGCTGGTGATCTGCAGAAGAACACATAGTACAAGACTTAGGTCCTTTGGCTTTGTCCATCATTTTTGACTTCTTAATTGTACATTTGCACCATTGGGATGCCTTTCTTCACCTTTGCCCTTCTCACCAGTCTCCCTATATTCTGCCCAAGATTGGTTAGGTACTCTTCTCAATATGATATTTTAGTTCCAGATGAGTCTTGTTGTTCTGTGATATTACCTTGTCCTTGAGCCTCATTCTCCCTGTCTTGAGCAGGTCCATTGAAGTTGAATAGGACTTCACTATCATCAGACTCAAGTCCACCATGGTCGCTGCTTTGTTCTGCCTTTGTGACTTGAGCTTGTATCTTTGATCTTTAAATAGTGCCTTCAGTTTCCCTGTCCAGAAGTCTTCCTGAGATCCCACCGCTGCCACCAGTTTTGTAATGTGTGCCGAGCGTCGGTCAGGACTCTGTCAGAAGGGGGCAGTATAACGATAGTTGTATTCTTAACAGGGTGTAGGTAGAAACATTCCAACAGTTAAAGATGCCTAACTTCAATTGTCTATGGGTCTCTCAGTCCTCGCCTACACATTGTCTATTATCAGTCTGTCTCATCTCCCGAATAGTGCACTCTATATATTCTTGCTATATATATTCAAGATGTCACTGATGGTCATTTAAGCTCTCATTTACCTTCCTCCTCTTTATCAAGGATGCCCTGATATACTGTACTTGCTTTCTCTCAGTAGACCTGGTTTATCACGCAGAAAAGTACCATATACATGTAAGTGGCATTCATTGTTCCATAGGTTTTATTTTATCACAAACAAAAATTATGGTAAAAAAAGGAAAGTCATTATATTACAAGGGGTGAGATATATTTCTGTTTATCTAAAAATGCTCTTAGATATGATTCAATGCAAACAAAAGAATATAGAGGAATAAAGAGGGCTACTGTATGAGGATATAGCAATGATGACAAGTTTAAACGATCCATGTGCCCTTTCATTGCGTATACTGCATTACTGCAGGAGATCAAAAGAGTTTTCAACATTATTCTTGCTTAAGGCGGTTGCTCTGGCAAGCGAGGTAGCTTCTGGAGATCGAATGGACAACCTTGGATGACGTCTTATAAAGGAAATGAACCAATCACTGCCTGCTCTACGAGTCCCCTTACATGCTTTTCAAGCTTATTTATCTGTGCCCTTTTGTAGGCCATCTCCCTGACTTTCTGGGGTGTGAGGCCATGATAAAGCTTGAAATAAGTTACAAGATATTCTTGCAGGGAACCGTTTTAATACTGTTTTTGACCTGTCGCCATACATGTTCTTGTATATATGCGTAAGTGTATTTGTACTTGATTCTGTATGAGTCCATCTTCGACTCCATCTTCAAGTATGGGATATGTACAGATATTTTGTTCTGTTTTATCCTGCATACAATGGTGATACTTGCATATGCAAGTGGACATTGTGACTTCTTGGTTAATAATCTTTGTTTGTATGGAATCAAAGTAAACAAATTCTGATATAGAACTAGTACATACTTTATCTTGTTCATGATCTTTGTTCAATTATTTTTACTCGGACATTGCCCAAGAAAAGTTTGTTTTGCTTTAACAGAACTTTCTGCACAGTGGAATCCTTATTTATATAATTCTACCAAGCCCTCAACTATAACCTTAATCTTATCACCGTTCAAATGCACAAAAAAAAAGAAAAGAAAAAAAAAGAGTGGAATAGGAACCTTTATCTTTATGATGAAGCAGCAATATATAATGTTTATAATGTGAAGTAGCAATAATCATTTACTATCATTAAACCTGTTAAGAGTACAGTATTAAAAGATATGTAACTTTTATAGTGATAGATTGCTTTTCTGCTATAAAACCTGCTATGCCTTCCAAGTGTCAATTTACTGCATTTTCAATTCAGTCATTACTTACAATTCAACGCCTTGCAGCCATAACAGACCTTACTTTTTGGGGTTAATGTTGGCTAAACCTACTTGAATCAGTTGAAAAATCTTTTCCAAAACCTGTTTCACAGATAAGCTATAATTAGGTCTAATTTGAGGTAACAATACAAGAAATTAAGGGAAAAATGTAAGAGATTCTTTCGAGTTTTAGGCACATATCGGTACTACAAGATTAACCGATATGTTAAACCTAATCTGCCCGGGCTCTGTTTGAAAATACACAGCTGGGGGGGGGGGGGTAGCTAATTTAGCCCCCCTGAGATCTCGGCCGCCAACCACGCAATTCGACGAAATTCAGCAGGCACGTCCCCTGTGGCATAAACTCCGTATTAAAACTGCATAGCAAATTTTTCCGTAAAAATGTTTTACATTAATTATATATGCTAATTATGCTAATTTATGCATGAAATCATACTTTTTGCTCTAAATCACTAAATATAGCTCCTAGAATGCTAATTTTTGGTGTGAATATTCTTTATAGCATACCTATCAACTGTATTAGAAAAAAATTCTGGTATCACAATGAATTTTTAATGTATTTTATTGATTTTTTAATTTCTTATGTATTTCTTTGTTTTTTTACCTTTTTATATTAATTGTTTTTTGACAAAATTGATCTGTGACAGTATTTCAGTCATAAATAATTGTAAATCAAACGATTGTTATCAATAAAAGCGAAATAAATCACTCATTTATGCATTTTAGCTGAAAACACAATTTGTATTGAATTTGTACATGAAATCACGTTTTCGAGCAATTTTGGGTCTGACGCACGGGTACAAAATTAAAAAAGTAACTCGCGAACTGGGTACCCGGGGGTAGCAACTTTGGTCTCAAAAGATGCGCAAGACTCAAGAAAAACCTCATGAAGCGTTGAGGATTTATCTTCTTGCGTCAAAAATTTTGAGGGGGGGGGGCTAAATTAGCCCCCCCCCCCCCCCGGGCAGATTAGTGTTAAATTATGATGCTGTAAAAGGGTTGAGATAATCGACAGCATATATCGTTAATGGACTCATTTGAATGTGCTCAATATCATATGTTCTGTATGTTTAATTTTATATGCTTTTTTATTGTTCATTAAAAACAAATATGATTGAAATTTCTATGAGTTTCAATTTATTTTACTATTCTTATATACTCTAGAAAATACCTGAAAAATCATGTAGTGATCAGATAGAAGTATGTATCCAAAAGTCCCAAACTTTTTGAAGTGATATTAGAATATTCAAAGTAATAATAATAATAATAATATTAAGCATTTATAATGCGCCGTCTATCTAGTAAACTATTCAGAGGCACAGCTAATATTATTACCCGGCTATAGCCATAGCTGCCCTGTACTGTTATGTGCATGTTTCAATACATTATAATGTCTTTATTATCTGTTTTTCTTCCAGTTGATGTAGAATTTTGAATGCCTTTATATTTTTATTGATTTTTGTAATTCCATTTACATTGCTATGCTTTCATATTATGAGTATTGCCTTCATTGTTGGTATACCCCTCCAAGTTACCCACCAAGATTATTTTTACAATTTTTGTTGTTGTTTGGTTTATAACATGTTTAACCAAAACCCATTTGGTCTAATGATGAGGAATTAGAATGTACAAAATGGTAATTGAAATGGGCATGATTATAGACCAAATGGGAATTATACAACATGGTCATTTTCAGGATATATATATATTTACAAAACTAGATTATTAGATCATGTGGACAATCAACCAAATAGGTACAGGTCAATAGGGAAAAGACGAGTGTAAATACTAGACAATAGATCACAGGACAATATTCTGCCAAGTAATTAGTTCATTTTATGTAGATTAGAGTTTATGTGATTGCAATAATATCCAATGCCTCATTTAATATATTTTATTTATTAATCATTTCTTTAATATCTGTCAAATGTTCCTTAATGTTCTTCTTGTGTTCAATTTACTTTTATATACTTGTATTTACCAAAGAACAAATTTATAGGGTAAAGTATGAGTCAAATTATTTCTGTGGTTTAGAAGATTTTATGCCCATTTAACATAAAAAGGTAAGCTAGCATGGTTTGTTGAGGTAATGAGATGAGTAGTATGCTTTGAACACCTTTTATATTGTAAAAGGAATAGATCAGTGACTACAGATATAGGGCCTTTTTTTAGCAGGCAGCTAATTTTGATACTGTACCCAAAAAATATATTCTTGTGCCATACATGAAAACCCTACAGTTTTGCTGCAATATATTTTTTGTTACTGAAGTTGGGTGCATGGTCTAATATTGTCTGATAATCAAATTAATCATTAAAAAAAATCATACTTAATTTGAAATTTGCAAATTTATACATATCTTAGTATCCACTCTAAGGAATGTTAAATTTGATCTTGGCGCTGTGCAGTTTGGGATTAACATGGACAGTTGAATATTAAACAAAGGATTAAACTTGTCTTTCTTCTGTGACCTAAACTTGTCTAAATTATATTTGAAGGAGTTTATTAAGGGACTTTCTGCAACGAGTGACTGTCCCAGTCCATAATTATTTTTTGTGAAAAAAGGGCACTGCTTCAGTTAAGATTTCACATCATGTCTCTGGAGATTGAGCTGGTGATATAATGTATGGTAACAAGAGAATTAGTCAAATAATTTAGATATTATTACAAATTGATAAAGTTTAATCCTGAAAATGAAATGCATTTAATACCTTGATATACCTGGGTAATGTTTATATATTGATGCAATGTTAGGTAGGCCAATAGCCCAAGTACCAGGTAATAAAGTTATGAAATGTAGGTTTTTCAAAGTTATGGAACACTGTAAAGAAAAAAAAAAAAAAAAAAGATACACCAAAGTGATGTCAGCAGAGTCGCCATACAAAAATGTAATTTAAAAAACAGTTTCGTTGTAAATTTCTCCTCTAAGAATTTATGAAAGAGAAGGGAAAAAAATCATTAGAGTTCTAAAACTTACGTATTTGGTTAAAACGGAACAAATGTGTTACTCCTGATGTGTATTTTGTATTTCTCATGTAATTATTTGCAGGAGAAATTTACAACAAAAGTGTTTTTTTAGTTACATTTTTTATTGCGACTCTGCTGACAGCAGATGTGCTGTAAAAATACAAATATTTTTTACAGTGAAGTATTTATAGCTTAGTATTTGAAATACTTAACAAGTACTCTTTTTCAGAATTTTCTATTTTGTAATTTAAACTATTCTTTGGTGCACAGTATATTATTTTATTGAGAGAGGAGGTAGAAAACTAATAGAGAAAGAGAGAGAGAGAGAGGGATGGGAGAGAAAGAGGAGAGAGAGGGGTAGAGAAAGAGTGAGAAGAACTAAAGGTGGACAATCACCTGTACATACACTACTAGAGTAAAATAAATACATTTATTTGATAAACATTTATGCTTAGTTTTTGTAACAGTACTCTTTATGGCAATACAACTTTAATAAATGCTAATATAAAAATGTACCTCTTGTGTCTTGAAATTATTCTATTAGTGTATCATTCTATAATAATACTTTCTGAATGCAATAAAGTTTGAATGTACCAATTGATTAGACAGAAAAGGGGAAATGTTTTCCAATACTTCCACATGAATAGGGATCGTCCTTTGATTGTTATTGCTAGTTGGACTAATAATAGGGTTGGGCAAATAATGACTTTTTTTTCTGAGAAGTTATTTCAAACGAGTTCTTTCTAAAGCCAAATTTGATGTAGAATCCAAAAATGACAATTATTTTTGTGTACGATGTCTGACGTTGCTAAAGAGCAAAAAAACCTAAATGGTGTATTTTTCCAATTATCACACTATTTAGGTATAAATCTGTTTTATTTTGGCTTTTGATAGTCAAGAAACTTAAATATGACAATTCTATCCCAATCCCATGTACCTACTATGTTTTTTAGGTGTTATTTAGTGATTTTGATATGAGGTGATTTTTGCTCGATGAAACTAACCACCAAACTACACTAACAGTCAACTTAGGTACATTGTAGATCATGTTGAAAAGGCCAGATTTGGATTTCCTGATACCCAAACCCATTAAAGACATAAAAATAGTTTATACCTATAAAGAGTGTGATTATTGGGCAGGATACGCCATTTAGCGGCCATTTTGTGTTTTTTTTTGCATTTTTAGTCATCGTACGCAAAAATAATTGTCGTTTTTGGTTTCTACATCAAATTTAACCATACAAACAACTTGTTTGAAAAAAAAATTGTGTTTCGTCCAAGGCCCTACTAATAATGAACTCAGCTGAAGAAATACGGACACAACTGATCTATACTAATACTTTTCAGAGTTTTTAATCCAGTTCCTAATGGCTTAATTTTCATTCAAAGTTATTAAGTTGAATATCAAAACAAATTCATTTGAATAGAATATCTACATTATAGCTAATTATTTCGTATTTTTTCTTTCATAAAGGTTTTGGAACATGTGCGGTCATGTGCTAGATTTATTTTGTATATTAACTGTTAGACTCTTAGTCTCTACAACCATATGTATAATCAACATTGAAATTTTAAGATTAAAACTAGGTGTGAGATAAAACAGAGATAGAGAGGGGGAGGGGAGCAAGGGGGAGGGGAGCGAGGGGGGATGAGACCTGGATGAGATATAGATGCATAAGAAAGGAGAGAGATAGGGATATAGTGCAGACTAGAAAGGGGATAGAGCAAGCGAATAATTATAGAAAGCTAGAAGTTGGGGAGGAAAACGGCAGAGAGAAACCAGATTGTTATGATAATGGAAGAAATATATCAAATCAATGTGGGTCACAAATTAGTGATATGGATTGTGGGTTTATATCCACTTGGATAGCAGTTGGCCCAATTCTCTTATTGGCCAATACCACATATAAACCGATTTGGTATAATTTCCCCTTAGTCTAATACTTGGTTCAAATTTCACTTGGTCTAATTGCCAATTCGTTTAATATTGCCAAATGTTTGAATTGCATTTTCGCCCATATGTTACCTTACATTTGGTCTATTACCAGTTTGTTTCAGGAAAAATATAGGCCTACCATGTGGATATTAGACAAAATGGGAATGAGACAAAATGGTAAATAGGCAAGGTAGCAACCAGACCAAAGGGAGGTTAATTATAGACGAACTGGTTGTAGACAAAATGAAATTATACCATGTGGGATGAGCCCAAATGGGCATTGATTAGTTGGTTTAGACTAAATGGCAATTTACTGAATTGTGCACCTGAAGCAAGTGAGAAAATTAATGGAAAATATGCGTCTTCTTCTTTTTCTTCTTCTTCTTTTTCTTCATCTTCTTCTTGTCCGATTCCTACTCCCTTGCGGCCAAGCTCTCTCTCTCCTTTTCTCATAATCGTAATCAGCTCTCACTCTAGCTCTCTCTCTCATCTCTCAGATCAGCTAGCTAAGTCACATGATCTACTAGCAAATATTTTGTTTCGGTTGACCATTTTGTTGGCGACTGCGACTGCGTTCTCGGCTTCAGTTTTTCAAGCTGTGGGTCGTCAGCAATCAATGAGATCGCCACAAAAGACTTAGAAAATGGCGGGGTCTGCGATAGATTACATGAAGGACAATATCTGGGTTCGTATGACTTATGAATGATGATGTAATCGCGTTGTTACTTTATTGTACTAGTATTTAAGCTCAGACCAGTCCCATTAATATACATTTTTGTTAGTAAATTGTAGTCATTAACATGTTAACATCTTTGGATCATTTTCATGTTTTTTTTTCATGTTATTCATCTCCTTTTCCTAGCTCCATCTCATCTATTAGAATAAATAAAAGCATTCATTAATTTATTTACAGAAGTGGATGAAATTAATATGCGTGTTAATACTCTGCACTGATCAACACTGTGCAGTATTGACATTATATTAATGTTAACGTAAATCGTAATGCAAAATATGTCCATGATTATTAAAATAGGCCCTAATGGAATAAATTTAGAAATCACTGAGTTGAAATAAGTTGATTATTCAATTTTTTGGCTCGGTTATTGAAATAAAGCTTGTGTAGACAGGATTGTTATGTCTTATTGGCAATAATAAAACAACAGTTAATTTTGTAACTTTAACTTTGGTTTCCTATTTCCACCTGGCACCTCCATTCACGTTTGTACAAGTGCACATTAATTTGGGCAGGTGGTTTCAAAAATCATGTTACAGCTGCATGTAGTCTACACTTTACATCTATTTTTTGTAGATATCCTAATCAATTAATGTCTTTGCTGAATTTATTTTGATAATATGGCATTTTTACCTTTGAAGGAATCCGTCAACTGTCTTGGGTACAAATATTTCCCCCTATTAGATGTATATTTTGAATTCTTATAATTCAAGTTTCTCAAATAAAAGTAATTTCAAGTGTAGCACCACCCATACAAACATGCATATACAAGATCAAGAGAACTGCGCTACTAGTTTTAGTGGAAAGTACACGTATGCAAAAATATCTGATAATTACACCCAAGCCCAAGAAAGCATACTCTGAAAAAGGGTCTTAAAATCCCACTAATCAAGATTAAAGATATTGAATTATAAATAATCCCCTCTTTGTTTTGAGGTAGGTTTATACCTAGAATGTTTTTACTGATTATTCTTAGGAAGTTTCCTCATCAACCAAAAGGGCAGCAGAAAGGCACATTTTAGTGCATCCTGTCATACAAATTTTTTTTTTTTTTAACACAAGCAAGGCTAAAAAAAAGAAGGAAGTATAAGTTTCTGTCACTCCAGCTCAGGGACAACTTTTGAATAAAATCTATCTGTGGAGACATCCATAACATGGGCCATAACACAATGTCAATATGTTAAAAGTGGGACTGTGGATGACAAGGGCTTTCTACTTTTTCTACTCCAGATTTAAGCCCTAATATATTTCTGATATAAATTACATTAATCAGAGAGTAGGTTTTCAAAGCATTTGATTTCACTATCATGAAGAGAGAAAAAAAAAATATGCCTGATATTTTTCCTCCAACGAAAGATTTGTTTGGAATTTGTTTTGAAAATGGACTTAAAACAAATATATTTCACCCTAGAAGAGAGAAATTGAATCTAAAAAAACAGTAAGAATAGTGAAAGGAATATCCAAATACCCAATTATGGAACAAGTAAAGAAATACATTATGTTGAAAATGAAAAATTAAGTTCTTTTTCTGAAAGTCTTCACATTAAATCTCTCTATAGTCCCACATGGTTTATTACCTATGTGAGTGGAAACAGAGTTTAAATAAAGTCATCATAACTCTGATATGGAATTTATTCTTGTTTATATTCCAGTATTTTCACTTTTGTTCTGAGATGTTTGTTTTTATTTTTATTTTCCACAGCTCCCAATACTGATTGGGATTTTGTCTTTTATAGTGCTCCTCCTGCTGATCTACTTGGGCTACAAGTTGTACAGGTACAATATTTAAATCCCACCATTTAATGCACTCTTATCAGACATTGTACACATATGTCTGCAATCACTGATTTACTAAAAGAAAACACTAAACGGTAGATTAATAGACAACTAGTGAAGATGAAGAGGATACATTGAAAATTAAAACCAAAATGTGAGAAATGTTACACATACATCTGATAAGACCGATATTCATATAGATTAACTTAATGACATCTTACTGTATTTTCATTCTAAACATATATGGTGTACATGTTCTATAATTGTTTAGCCCTTGCGAGAAAAAAGTAATAAAAGGACAGAGAGAGAGAGGAGGGGGGGGGGGGGGTAAATAGGGAAGAAGAACAAGTTCCTTGCAGACACAGTAACACAATGTACCTCAGCCACAGTTCCAGATCAACTCCAAACTGTCCTTATGTCATTTATTGGTTAGACTGGTATTGGTTTCGAGTGGGTCTTGTTAGTGTGAATGGGTTATAATAAGTTACTTTTACTGGCATTGCTAATTGTGATATGTTGATATGCTCTCATGTTTTTTTTTCTGTCTTATGCTGTAGACGTTGCACTCGTTATGACTATACCCCATTGAAGGAGGACCTTGCATTGCCGGAGAAACTCTCCCAGGCTAGGCAGATACAGAGGAATGAAGTCAGAGGTAAAAAATGAGATGATACTTTATGAACTCTCATGCAATCTGAGGTTGTCTGTAATAGAGGAGGTTTTTTATTTTATTTTTTATTTATTTCGTCTTATTTCACCAGGGTGACTCTTTCAGTGGGTAAACACTGTTATGCTTAGAGGCCCTGGAATACAATACAAAATAGATTACAAAAACAATAAACAAACATATACAACAAACTTATTGTCAATTACATATAGTTCAAGGGAGTGGAGTGGAGTGGAGTCAGCTACCATATGGTGTCTTGCACGAGAAATTTTTTATTGGTATACAAATATTGGTATACAAATATTGGTTATAAATATAGATATACTGTATTAGGTGAGTGTGAAGCGGGTGTGAAGTCATTTACTAATGGAATTTCATGAGGGGTGTTGCCTAATTTCGGGTTACTTTCCCAAATCTTGCTGAAAATGTTGTTTCGAAGGTGCCTGCCTTACATCATGCGGTAAACGATTCCACTCCACTGCACCAACATGGGAAAAAGCTTGTTGCCAGAATTTGTCCTTGCTTTTGGTATCAAAAGTCCATCAGTTACTGCAGCTCTGGTTCTGTAACCATGAATAGAATTTGCTTTGTCAAATAGATTGGTCAGGTATTGTGGTGCCTGTCCATTTATACCAGCTTACATCTTTGCATTTTCCACCTATTTTCAATAGATGTCCAGTTCAACTGACTTAAGACATATTGTGTCGAAGTACGTGTACCAACTCCAAGGACAATTCGTGCCATTCTTTTATGTTGTTTTACAAGCGACTCTCTGGTAGCAATTGCACAGTTCGACCAAGCAATGCTAGAGTAATCGAACAGTGGCAATACCAGAGCATTTGCTAGCATCTTGACACTTTCTAGTGGTAAAAATTGTTTAAGTCTTCTCAATAGAGCCAATCTGGATCCAATTTTTTACTGACATGTTGTAAGTGCTCCTTCCAATTTAGGCAGGATCTAAGATTACACCTAAGTATTTATACTGTCTACTTGCAGTACTCTATGATTGTCCAGATGTAATGAAAGGGGTCTGCTTGTACTGGCTACTTTTTGGGGTGTTCCAAAAAATCATGAATTGTGTCTTAGTGGGTTTAACCTTAATCCATTATTATTAACCCAATCACTGATGTGTTTCAAATCTTCATTAAGTACATTTTCGAGATCTTCAAGTTTCCTTGCACTGTGAAAGATAACAGTATCGTCAGCATACATCATGACACTACTTTTGAGGTAACTTAGGAAGGTCGTCACCATAATCGAAAATAGGAGAGGGCCGAGTATTGACCCCTGCGTACCCCAGTTACTATAGTACCCCACATTGACTCTGCATCCCTTACAATTGTTCTCGTTGGCGATGTCTAGATAGTTAGTAAACCATGTAAGTTCAGTGCCTCGTACTCCATATTTAGATAATTTTGCAGCAGAAGTTCATGGTCTACGGAATCGAAGGCCTTACGAAAATCTAAAAAACACCATCCCTATCAGTAACCCCGATCCATTTGTTTGTATACAAAATCACTTAGGTAAGCCAGAACATATCCGTACTAGATCTTCCCGAAATCCTGATTGTTGAGGTGCAAACATAGAAATGGGCATTAAGAGTAGTCTGTCAATTGACTATGTATTGATCGTTCAAACATCTTCATTACTATTGGGATGACCGAACAATGGGTTCTAAAGTTATTTGTACTATTGGTATCACCCCCTTTATGAATAGGAGTTACATTTGCCTTCTTCCATTCTTCTGGTATTTGTCTTGTTTGAAGGGATAAATTGAACAAGTGAGTTAGATGTGTTGAAATAATAGGTGCTGCTATTTGTAATAGTTTAGGGGGTAATCCGTCAGGTCCAGAGGATTTTGACGTTTGTATTTTGTTCAATTCAGCAAGCACAAATGCTTCAGTGATTTCCTCAAAATGAAATTCAGTATCATTTGTCTCAAGTCTATAAACATTCCTACATGAGGCCGGATTATCGGGTTTCGGACCAGATCCAGAAGAAAGGAAGAAGCTATTAAATTCCTGTGCTATTTTATTTGCATCTAATTCCATTGTACCATTGATACATAATCCAGTTGCTTGTTTTTTCGATTTCTTATTAGGAGTCACATCTTTAAGTACATTCCATAGTTGCTTAGGGTTTCTACGATTGTCGACAATACTAGTATGATAGTATTCCTTTTTCAATGTCCTTCTCAGGTTATTTACATAATTTCGCACTTGTCTATACTCGGCCCAATGTAAAGGATTACTACTCGAGTCAGCTATTTTTTTAAGCTTGTCCCTTTTATGGGAAAGATTACAATATTCATCGTTCACCCATGGTGTTTTTTGACCTCTCAGAACATGTGATACAATGGGAGCATTCTTATTACATATATTCAAGAAAACCACTTTCCATGATTCCCAAACAACATTTGGATCTCTTTGTGACATACAAAAAGTCCAGTCAGCATTCTGTAGGTCGCTTACAAATTGATCAATATCAAATCGTTTAAATGATCGATATTTTATTGTGCGAGGTGGTAGCTTAGGTTTGAAGAGTTTACGTGTTGCATATACCAGATTGTGATCACTTATCCCCAGTGAAATGACATTACTTTCTATTACATTTTGTGGGGCATTAGTCATTATAAGATCAATAAGGGTACCACTATTTTGAGTGATTCTAGTAGGACACTTTATAATCTGTTTCATACTGTTCTGATCACAGAGCTTCTTTATCACCTTTGATTCTCTGTTACACATCATGTTATAGTTAAAGCCACCCAAGACAATTACTTCAAGATTAGAGTCTGAGGCTTTGGCTAGAGTTTGTTCTATACCACTGAGATATTCTACATTTGACCTTGGTGGCCTGTAGAATGTACCAATAAGTAAGGATTTTGAGTTTTTGAAACTGACCTCAACCCACAATGCCTCTATTTCACCGCTTTCCAGATCATATCTACGACAGTAAGTAATTACCTCAGAGATATATACTGCTACACCGCCACCTTGGCGGTTTCTATCTAACCTTTCCAAGTTAAATCCCTGTAAGCATGTTTCAGAATCATTTACAGTGTAATCAAGATGGCCCGTATTCTGTTCCGGGGTTTAGAGTTGTGCTGTCGCACGAAAATAGTAAGGGTAATGAAACGAGAATGCAACGCTGATTTGCACAAAAAAGAGAGATTCACTTTGGCTCCCGCGCTCGGTACATCCGGGTCTCCGATATTTGAGGGGGGGGTTTGGACGTGTCCACCATCGTTTTATATGGTGTCCCATTACGATTTTAAAAATGAACATTTATATGTAGTGATTAGCTTGTGAAGCTTAAGAGGTAAATGTATAGCTCAATGAGCTAAATGTTATTATAAGGCAAAATTTCCGGCTCGCGTCTTTATTGCCCCCCGAGCTTTCAAAGCAATCATTTCATTAGTTTCTGCATAATGTGCCGAAGTATTTAGTGTATTCTTCCATTCGGCGGTTTTCCGCCCCCACCCCACCCCCCGCTCCCCGATCGATGACATGGAAATCGCCGCGCTTGGTCATGGAATATCTCGGAGACGATCTCTGAGACTGTCTCGCGACAAAAAATCCAAAATATTGTCAACCAGTCTCAATTAGTCATCAACTACCGTAGTTACCAATCACGTTTTTTTCATTAATGTAATGACCAAGTGACTGCCACCATTAGTTATAATTGTTGGTTTCGACTCAGTTTGTCCTTTCTCAACTATGGTCAGGTCAACGTAAACACTCAATCGTGTCGAAATGTCATTTTTGCATGATTCAACATGCATTAAATCACTAATCGTCAGTGGACAGTTTGTATTAATGGCACCTTACTATTCTTAAACAAGTTTTAAAACCTTAACTTTCAAGTTAACGAGAAATAGAATTCAGCTTTCCTCCGACATAATACCCCACCAAAGCATAATCAACATTCTAAACCACCTATGCCCTAGTTTATTCTACTATTTTTCTTTGATTTATTTTTTCATTCCATAATATGTTGCTACAACTCTATACACGAATGACGTCCGAATCTACTTCGTCACACGTTAGCTAAGCACGCCATTCACTGACGCTTCCATTAGAGAAAGC
>CALNVZ010002100.1:61672366-61706239 GCA_940671915.1 Paracentrotus lividus | reverse complement strand
GTGCTGGGAGATTTTTCTCGTACGGTTCTATTGTTCGAATCTATTGTCAATTGCCGTACAACTCTAAACCCCGGAACAGAATACGGGCCGATGAGTTTCAGATAAAGTTAGAACATCAAATGGCATGTTTACAAAGGTTTCTTTCAAATTTTCGAATTTTGCAGGGAGGCTACAGACATTTAAATGACCTATCTTTAATCCGTTTTTAGAGTTTGAAAGTTCTTTCATCACGTCATCTTCTTCATTGCTGTTGGATCTTGTTACCCTATGTATCTGAGTTCGAGGGGATCTTCTACCACGATGTGTATGTCGTCTCCGTCCTATTCCAAGGCTGCATATCCGGCTCCAAACATCAGGATGTAGTAACTGACCTTGGCTAGTGGTATTAAGACTGTGTAGAGTGGCGGCATCGTAGGTCTTCCTAGGGGGCGCTCTTTGTGGGAGCTGCTCCAGATCCGGGTGGCGAGGTTGTGGTTCAATATCCCTCTCCTGGACTGGTCCCGGGTTGGGATCAACATCACCACAGACCAATATGGTAGACTGAAATACAGCTGTGCTGTTTGGGTAGTAGGTAACTGGAGCTCCATAGTGCTTACAGACTCCTAGTTTTCCAACAAAGTTTCTCTCTTTCCATAGAGAAGTTGAATAGATTGGCTGGCATTCAGGTCCAACAGACAATAAAGACTTAAGCAGGAACACAAAGAGAAAAGTCCAGGCAGGATTAAATCCCATTATTCCTCAACAATGGACCTAAAGATTGAATTGAAGTCAATCAATTGATGGTCAGAAGAATTTAAGTTCAAGTAATGGTGTGTAGTATTGTGTACAAAGTCAATGGCTGCCAAGACTCAATCTCACCAGAAAACTTGAAAAACTTCCACAGCTTCCTGACACATTATTCGAGCAAAATGTTTTACAGAAAATGTCCGGTCAAATCAGAAGCACTATCCCATGTACATGACAGCATTAGGAAAACAGGACACTGACAATATAACACATTAATCCACAGTTTAAGAGGAGCACAAAACATAGTGAGGCTACCTAACAGGCGCACACCTTAATCTGAGGTTACTCCTCAGATCTATCTTTCAAAATGATAAATTGTCAAAACAAAATAATGAACTATTCATTAACTTGTAGATTTACTACCGTGTGCTAATAACAGATGTGTGCGTACGCATGGTTTGTGGGGGTATTGTACACTAAAACCAACCAGGTGCATGTAGCAGGCTAAAGGCTAAAGGATTGGTTAAAATGAAAAACAAGAATTTCTTTTCAAATCTTCTTTAAAAAGTACAGGCATTTTTGTTTACCAAGCCAGAGTAAAACTATGTGCATTTGAAGCATTACATTATTTATCATATGTTAAGTTATGTTCGTTATAGATATAAATGTTTATTTACAAATTTCGACTATTTTCATTTTAGATTGGAATTGATAACATTCTTCATCAAAATAAGTAACATACTGTACTTCTGATACACGCAAAATGTGTTAATTATTTTAAATGTGTGTAATTTTTTCTTGATGCATACAGATGGTGCACTCCTGAATTTCCAGTTTTACATGCGCTCTCACAGCCCCAAATACAGCTTCAGTCAACATCTTCCGGATATGGGTAAGTGCTCTCAATTATTGCTAGTGCATTTTACAGTCATGGTGCTAATATATGAGTTAAGTGCTTACGTTGTTGTATTTTATTGGTATATATATAATGGTGATATTAGATTAATATATTTGAAATGTAAGAACAAGCATGTCAAGGGAAATCATTAAAATTAAAATAATTTATAGAAGGTGGAAATCAGAGAAAGACTCTGCACTACTTTGCGAAAGGAATCAACTGTCTATTGAGCAAATTTCACATGAAATACTGTAGGAAGTTTACCTTATATAGTGCAACATTTAGAATGTGAAACAAGAATAGGAGATCATACCGAAATGCTTAATACACTTCTATTATTGCTATATCTTTCTTCAGAGTGTTCCCATTGACATCTGACTTATTGCAAATGCCAGCTTGCCTACTTTTAAAGTGTTAAAAGTTATTGTTTATAAACCATTCAGGTAGCCGTGTGGACAAACATTGGTTTCTGGTCAGTGAGCATGGACGTTGGAAGGACCTAGTGGTGACACAGTGCACTAAGAGCCCGGGTTGTCCACTTCCTTTTACCCTCTCAAGTCAGAAAACCATCAGAGATTTGCTCTTAGATTTGAAGGTAAAATCTTGTTTTAATTAATGTCTGTAAATCTCTCCATGAAGTAGGGAGTGTATACTATCAGTGCTAATGCTATATCAGGAACAATCATAGTAATAAAAGTAATTAGCCTTGTTTCTATTGTACCTAACACCTATTTATCAGAAGTTTCTAAGCACTCTATTATGCATAATAATTACCCTCTATATACATTGTATAGATATAGCACATTGAATAATTGCTTGTAATTTGCAACATGCTTTGTAAAAAAAAAAAAATTATAAAATGTATTTATACTTAAATACACAAAGAATTGAAAGGCTATTACACTATGATGTCCTGATATTTTATTTCATTTTATTTATTTTTATCCACAGAGAAATTTTGCTCCACAGAGAAATTTTGCTCCAATGTTATTTACATTTAAAACGGAATATTTAGACAATTGTTTTGTCATTACTAGGGTTCATAATGAGGCAGTCATCAAGAGAAAGAAATGCAAAAATAATGAAATACAAGACCTACAGTTTGTGTCCAGTCATGAGTTGGCACATATGTGATGCGTCACGTCGAAAGGAGAGACTATTCGCAATTTTTGAAATCCATTTTATTTGAGATTATTGATCCCTGATTCGATTGCTTGATTTGATATACAACCCACGTAAAGAGTTAAATAGAAGTGGAGATATTAGCCTCTGACAGCCGAGAGGCAGAATTGTGCTCTTGGAAATCAAAATCAGAGAAAAACGTCTGCGAAATGTTGACTTCCTTTACCCCGGCGCCAGAGAAAAATAAGAACACTCTGTCACCGCGTGTACTACCGAAATCGCCAGCAAACCACTTGTTACAAAGGTGAAACGATTGACCAATGAGGAGCTGCATTCAGTTTATACAGAAACAATAACATACTCGTCGTCACGCAATGATCGAGGAAGCGCAGCAAGGCAAATAACCGGCGATGTTCAATCTTCTCAAAAAAAAAAAGAAGCTGAATTTGGTTAGTTTTTTATATCTTCGTCAAAAAATGAAACGTCTGCTCTTTCTAATTGTTTAAGGAAAAAAGTCCGCTCTTTTTAGAAAAGTGTTTACCAATCCTGGCGCTAAATTAGTTAAAGAAACAAAACTATTTAAAAACCTTTTTTGGGTTTTTTTCCGATGTTTGCGTTGCGTTTCTTTGAATGTTCATCGCGTACTCCTTACTCATAATAAAGCCGAGTCATTTGAATCTGAACTCTGTTGGAAATTTTAAACATAATAATGTGTCTATAGACTAAATTATTCTTGTACAGGCTTATGCATTTTGTATATTCTTTGAATAAGTATATGATAGAGATAAGCCTCCAAAAATGTTTTAATAAAATTATTTGCGCCTCACGAAATGTATTTAGAATTTCTCTGATCACGTTTTATGAGTGGCTAGTTAGCTTAAGACAATGAAAATTAAAAACGTAAATTGATTGCTCGATCTCGTCTTTTATTGAATCAAATGTTACCAGTAATACGAAGATATTAATAATTTTATAAATGAATTATTTTTTTTAAATAAATCGTATTTTTTCGTCCGTTGTTAGTAGTTTTTATAAACGCTTACTTTCTTAAACAACAATACTTTCTGTGAAAATAAACGCAGAAATTTGCTAGTAGCTATGGGTGTTCTATCTCACCTCGCGGAGACGTCTCCTCGACAGAATACAAATTTCGTCTCCGCGGATACATATAATAGTATTAGAGACGTCTCCGAGACGCTTCAGCGCAATTATGAAGAGAATCCGTCTCCGTTAATTCGGAGACGTCTGTAATACTATTTATTCTTCGCGGAAACAAAACTTCTATTCTTTTTGCGAGACGTCTCCGCGACGTTTCTCAACAACTCGTCTCAAACTTGGTTTCTAAGCCGTTCTTCTTAAAGTTGTTTCAAAAGTAGTCCCAAAAAGTGAGATACCAGCCGCAGTTATAAACTAGATTGATTGCCACTCCCCCCCCCCCCCCCCTTAGCTCATTGGTTTCCACATAATGCAATATCAACCAATTTTAAACCATATTTTTTTTTCAATTTTAAATTAGCATCTCTTACGCGTCTTAAGACTTAACCTAAATACTTGTATCAGAAGTATTATGATCACGTCACCTCTTTGTTGCCTCTATGTTTCCCCTGATGAACCAAATTTGTTTATATAGGGAGAGGTTAATTCCCATCAGGACAACAGATATCGCCGGCCCCCCTAAAAAATAAAATGCTGAATTAACATTCATTTGGATCAGATAGCTAGTCAAGCAATAAAGCTTCCCCCCCCTCCCCCCACCCCCCATTGTTAGATTTACATTCGTTTGCGCTCCGCTATCCCGAAAATTGAAACACTTTATTCACAGGCAGTTGCTATGGCATCGCACAGCTGAGTGCAGCTAAAGAGAGTTTAGTTACGCTAATTCGCTCACAAAAACGAAAAACAAAAAAGCCAATAGAAATCACACAACACATACCACAGTGAACGTCCAACAAACAAAAGCCATGCCGTTGCTAAGCCGGAGCTTAAACGGAGATGGGGAAAATGAGCGTGGACGTGCGCTTGTATCGTCCGAAAAAAAAAATTATGAACCGGAAAAAAAAAAAAAGAAAAACAAACTCACTGCCGAAAAACTGCTTTTTTACCACTTTCCCGTTATCTTTCACTCTTCATTTATTTACAGAGCAAAATGAAGCTGGTAGAACCAGAAAATAATAAAAAAAAAATTTCCTCAATAAATTTTTTTTTTATTAGTTTGTCGATTTACTCGGATCTTTGATCTGCGACTTCTCTCTCATTTCGACAAGACGTATCACATATTACTGTGGAGAAATATATCATGTGTAGCTGCATAGAAATCTTATTTAGATTACCAAGATCTGGCTGTGAATAATATGGAAGTTGTGTTTTGATTTTATTTCTACTAGCATCCTTACATCTGGCCTACCACTGATATTGATTTATGGGAAGAACATGAGATGGTTCTAGTGACTCAGGAATACAACTCAAATGGCTCACTCAAGGATTATATTTACAATGTAAGTTCATCAGATATTTGTGACTGTCTAGTAGATGGATCTGTGACCTCTAGACACTAACAAAATGTTAAGACATATTCGTTCAATTAACAACAAAAATAATAATAATAACAATATAGATCCTGGAGTTGAAGACCATGACTGAATGGTACATTTTTTAAAGAAGCAAACATCTGTTGGACAGTAAAATCAAGTCTAGTGATAGGCATTTCTGTCCCTGTATTGTATGATACATTGAAAATGTTTTACTATTTATTGGCATATATGGATCTATATGAGAACCTCTAGCACACAGACAAGACTTCAAATGATAACCTAAATTGCTTAGCTATTTAGCAATACTTTGTCAATTATCAGTTGGTTTGATGGCATAATTTAATTCATCAATGATATTATTTTCAACTGATTTAGGAAATTTTTGTATTGTGTTCATACCTGTTGATGTAATGTATTTTTGACAATTCAGACTTGATGTCAGATGATGATGATGATGATGAACAACATTTGTAAAGCGTCATTTATCTGCCGAAGCATTCAAAGGCGCCTGGCTCCCCAAATATGTACATTATACACAAAATTGTCAGAAAAAATAGGTTTTGAGTTCAGATTTGACGGTGTCGATGTTGTTCAAATTTTGGAGTTGAATAGGTAGAGAGTTCAAAAGACTTTAACATGACCAAATGTATGTACATTACTTTGTATACAGGTGAAACCAAGACATGATTGGTCCAATAAATATGGCATGCAATCTAGAGGTCTTGCACTGAAACAAATCAGATTGTTTGGTCTACAAATACTCAAGGTGAGATAGTATGTAGTTGGATTTGTTTTGCAGACAAGAAAGGGTAGGATTATGTGAAATGATTATGTTTTTGTAACGAGAGAAATGCAGGTACATTGTAGACAGACAGATATAGCTATACAGAGAGAGAGACGGAGAAACAGACAAACAGACATACAGAGACCATCAAACAAACAACTGATAAAGAGAGGAAACAGAAGAAATACAGATGATTGAGAGAAGACATTAGAGCCATAGAGAAAGAAGATAGAGATATAAACAAGTATTAAAAGACGAAGATAAGAAAAAAGAAGTATACTGTAAATTCAGAAATATTTCCAGTATATTCATTTTCTCAGATTACATGCAAAGATCAGCAAGCGCAAATTTAAAACATCTTATTATAATAGCATTCTTTCTAATGCATATGGAACAGATCATAGTGGAGTGTGTAAAATGAATATACAAACATGTGAATAAGTTTTGAGGGCATTCAGTGTAAAAAAATTGTCACACAAAAGTAACAGTGTTTACAGGAGTTAACTCTAGGAAAATAAAACAGTGGCTTTAAAACATGTACATATTTGTCTTCTCTTTATCCCTGTAATCATTTTGTATGAAAATGAAGATCCCTGGTATTGATGTCATATATCACTGAGTATTTCTGTTTGTATGTCTTCCTATGTAGGGAGCCTTGTATCTCCAGGAGAATGGCTTTCCTCCACACTGTCACATCCAAGCAGGCAACATCATCGTCAAGAAAGGAGCATGCAGGTGAGATTCAAATCATAAATCATTTCCAGAGTTACATACAATGCGTAAATTGTGAACAGTTCCACAAAGGAGAAATATGCTGTATAGTTTCATTATGCCTCCGCCCACCGAATGTGGTGTCGGAGGCATTATGTTTTCAGGTTGTCCGTCCGTCCGTCCATACGTCCGTCCGTTTGTCCGTCCGTCCCGTTTGCTCGTTATCGCGATATCTCAAAAACCACTAGACATATCAACTTCAAACTTGAGGATAGTATGTATCGCCTTAGGAAGATGATCTGATTAGATTTTGGATTATGTAGGTCAAAGGTCAGGGGTCGCAGAGGTCAAATCGTGAAATTTCATGCATTGAGTTCGTTATCGCGATATCTTGAGAACCAGTTTAAATATAAGCTTCAAACTTGTAAGCAGTATGTGTCACCATAGGAATACGATCTGATTAGATTTTGAATTCTGTAGGTCAAATGTCAAGGGTCACAGAGGTCAAATTGTGAAATTCCATGTGTTGAGTTCATTATCGCAATATCTTGAAAACCAGTTTAGATATGAGCTTCAAACTTATAAGTAGTATGTGTCACCATAGGAAGACGATCTGCTTAGATTTTGAATTCTGTAGGTCAAAGGTCAAGGGTCACAGAGGTCAAATTGTGAAATTCCATGTGTTGAGTTCGTTATCGCAATATCTCAAGGACCATTTGAGATATGAGCTTCAAACTTAATGGGAGTATTTATCACCATATAAAGGTGATCTGATGAGATTATGGAGTATTTAGGCCTAATTCAAAGGTCAAGGGTGACAGAGGTCAAATTGTGAAATGCCATGTATTGAGTTAGATATTGCCATATGAAGATAATCTTATTATTAGATTTTGGAGTATGTAGGTCAAAAATGTAGGAGGGACTATGATCTTAGAATGTTTGGGGTCACAAGGTCAATGGTCAAGGTCAAAGATGTCTTTGTTTGAAGGAAAATGTATAGATGAGTGTGCTGTATGTTTCTGATCTGGCAATGGCGGGGGCATAAATTTCGACCGTGCATGGTCGAGGATTCATCTTGTTTTCATTATGTTTCATTGTAATCACAGTTAAAGTAATTTGTGACTTCATTATTTCAGAATTTTGACCTGACAATGGTAGTAGACATTAATTTCAAACAAAAAAGGGTAAATTGTAAGATGGCTTGTAGATATATTTATATGATATGTAATTTGAAATGTTTTGGTTTATTACTTTATAGCAATACTATTCTCTGCTCTATATTTCTTGTGCTCTGTCTTTGTCTGTCTGTTTGTTTCTATCTCTCCCTCCTATTTCTTACCCAGACTGTCTGGTTACGAGAATGTTTTTCTTGGATACACCTCTAAGCTCTTCCCTATCATCAGGCGGTTGCTCAAGGAGAAACCAGAGGCTATTGACAGCCTGTGTATGGGTAAGTGATCTTGTAGAAGTATTACTATAATATATTTCATACTTTCTTACACACACATTTTACTGCAACAGAACATGTGAATGATTCACTAATCTCCTCATATAAGAGCTGAATAGTTATTACAAAATAATCATAATAATCAAGTTTTAATATTTTTAATGATGTCTACAATAACTTACAAATCCCTCTCAATGGATGTTTTAATGCACCCAATATTTGTACCATCTCCACTCCCTGAAGATTATTTTCATCTCAAATTATTGTTTGGGGGGTATGTTTTGACAACTTGGCAGTCAAAAAACATGAAAATGAAATGATTAAGAGAAAAGAAAAACTTAGAAAGACAGGAGAAGGCTGATAATAAAATCGCATGATTAATTGATTTCCTATAGTCGAAGGAGTTACAGAGTGTTGTCCTGTACAGGGAGGCTTTAAGATAGAAAACAGCATTTATGCGCTATTGCTCTCTGGCTTCGGCAAATATCATGAATAAGTCCCTAGGATAGGATTTACAGCTGTAGGTCAGATGTAAAAGAAAACGCAATATTTGTTCTAGAGCATCTTTTATATGAGTTGGGATCTGGGAAAGAGCTGTAGATATTAGCACTTTAAGGTAAGTTCTGGCCTAGCATAGGACCCCTTGGGTTAATAGCAGTCAGGTACTATTGAAACAAACCACGTTTCTTTATTCAGGGCACCTTCTGTATGAGATGGGAGCTGGTAAAGAGCTAGAGGAAGCAGTACCCACAAGACCTCAACTCAACCGATGTCAATATTCAGAACTCATACAGGTGAATATGATCTGCCATTTGAATCTCACTCAATCGTACTAGTACTGCCGATTCCAGAACAAACACACAGATTTTATTATAACAAGAACATGGCTTGGTCCCAAACACCTTCTTATAAAGGGATTTGACTAAATTGTTCATTCAGACATTCTGTAGTTTATGGTGAGGTATAAAGTTATGGTATCGCAGAATTGTGGCATAACTACAATGTATGTGTACTTTAGTATTTTTTTATAATTTTTTTAAATAATTTTCTTGGTGTTTGAATCTGTGTGTTCTTCTTAATATAAACCGGAAGTTGAAATGTTTGAATCTCTTAAAATGGTTTTAGTGAGGAGAGCTATTTTAATAGAGGCTACATGTAGTTTTCTCTTGATTATCCCCAGGAACTAGGCAGCGTTAATGCATCTCTCTTTTATTTTATTTACCTAGTCTTTAGTCTAGAAATGAAGTAAGTGAATGATATGAGGATTGCAAAATTACAGATAGAAATTGCTGAATCATTGATATGAGAATAAAAGGCAAAAGTTACTTCTTTATTAAAATCAAAATCATGTTTTCTGTTGAAATGCAATTTATGAGATCTGAATGATTTTTTTTTTTTTTTTAAAAGGAAATTTATAGTCTCATTGATTAACCCCACTATTGTTTATAAATTACATTGAAATTTGGTTTAAATTCTGTCATTAAATTCATATCATTTCAGTATTGTGTCTAATTTTTATGCCGTTTTATTTTTTTCTTTTTACAGCTTATCGAGTTTATCTTTGATGTAGCGGGCGATTATCCTTCCCTTTCTGATGTAAGTTGTGATTGTAGATATTATAAGAAGACCCATGTGCCACTAACTGGACTACCATGCTTTTAACAAAAACTTGAATAAATGAATTAAACAGTTGTCCGTCTGTCTCTTTCTAATTTGCTAACCCTTACCCTCCTCTTTCTCTCTATCTATCTCGCTCTATGTCTCTTCTTTTTTCTAGACTCCCTATTTTTAATTACATGTATTTTAATTCTGACAGTGCTCTTACATTATGAAATGTTGTTCCCATGTTCTTTAAAGGACGTCCTGCACGCGCATCGCTGAGCTAAAACGAGGACTCAAGATGCGATTTGTTTGCTCGCCGCCATTGTTCCACAATGAGCATGAATTAATTTGCATATGGTTCTCAATCAAAATTAGTGCAAACACAGGCCAGCCAATCGCGATTGCGCTGTGAGTGCGATTCGCGACGTACAAGCGTGTGTGTGTGTGTGTGTGTGTGTAAAGCACTGTATCAGTGAATGCATTAGTGTTCGGATCTCGATATGTTTTATAACGGGCTAGTCTCGCTTCTCACTTGCACAGGCGCCTAGGCGGGGACAACCCGTTCTCTCATCCGAGCAGTCAAATCATTGCCGATAAGAAATTGGCTCATGACTTTGGCAATCGTTTAGGCGTTCTAGTTTTCATTTTTTTTTATCACTACGTAAGAGTTACACATTGTTGGTATGAATGGGCAGCTTGCAAAGTTTGTTACTGCGTACATAGTTTGAACTCCCTCTACATTATGGGGGACGTACACCTTTAAATTCTTTCCTCGCTTATTTTATATTATATTATTAACAGATAGCAGATCACCACTTCTTTGATGACGTAAAATTACCAGAGCTGAGAAAACATCCACCAAAGAATGTAAGTAATTTGTGCAATTAAGATTAAATTGGATTGATATCAAATGGCATAGCATAAAAAAAATAAATTATGGTAATTGAAGAAATGTATTAAATGGAGAAAAAATACAAAGTTACTAAGGCACCAGGGATATATTCACTTGGTGTTCTGCCTGCATCCAGCATGCCCTAATTAAGGGCTATTGATACTTAATCCCCTGTTCTGCCTGGGTGCAGCACACCCTACTTAAAATTGACTATTGTTATCCGGGTAGCACATCCTGGAAGAGGGTGAGTCAGCATGGTGTTTACACACATTACCATCCAAGTGCTCTATTGTTCACTGAACAATAGATTTTTTTTAAGCTACTGTGCTGGAACACGGCTGGAATGGGGCCATGCCAAGCCCATTCCAGATGCCCTAATCCCCCATTCCGCACCCATGCGGAACACCAAGTGAATATATCCCTGGAGCCTAAATAACATGCAGTTAACTGTAATACTGTAATAACATGAGTATATGAAACAGTGAATTTTATAATATTAATATTTAAAAAAAGAACAAGAAAAAAAAATTAAATGGAATGGTTTCACTTTGCAGATCCACCTGACTGCAGCCATGAAAGCTCTAATCAAAGCAGCCAAGAAAGGAAAAGTGCTCAAGTAAGTTTGAAACAAATAATACAAATGTATTCATCAAGCCAAATCACTTTCACCATGTTTGCTGATTGCCAGAAACTTGTTTACTTATTTGCTTTACCACAGAGTTGTTCCCTCTTTTGTCTATATATAATTCCTCAAAGGATTTCCCAATCTTTTCCCTGTAGGGTTTTATTATTTTGATTTTCCATCCCGTTTTCTCATTATTGCTGTCTCAAGAACTGCTTGAGATACAAACTTCAAACTTGATACTTTGTTTCATCATATGAAGACAATCTTGGATAGATTCTTGAGTAATTTGATCAGAGGTTAATTTCTAAAACATACATTTTGATCATTTCAGCATCAATGTGATATAGAGCTACTGGGCTATACTGCCTTAAGATAAAAAGTAGAACTACAATTTATCTCACTAGCAGTGGAAGGTTTCACGGTGCACCAAGTAATATTTTTTGAGATTATGATTGTTCCGAAAAGGACCTACGCACTCTCCTTTTCAGGACCACTCATAACCTCAAGAAAGAATGCTTAGTGCACCGTGAAACCTTCCACTACTAATCGTTTTACCACCAGTGAAACCTTCAAAGAAAATCTGTCTAAAGTTTGAAGGGAAAAAAATGCTTTAAAATTTGCCTCATTATATTCATTCAAGGTCATGCTTGCTTCAGTGAAACACTTTTATATTTGCTGCGCCCACAACCATTGAAAGAAAAAATGTATCACTGCAGCTCAAGCGCGGCGATTTCATGTCACGACTGGGGGGGACGGAAAGCCGAAAGTGAAAAAATAATACACTAAAAATTCGCATACTCTGCACATTATGCAGAAACTAATGGAAATGTTTGCGAGCGCAAAGCGCGAGCCGAAAATTTTGCCTTATAAAAACATTTAGCATTATATTTGACATACATTTTACCTCTTTATTAGCTTTAAAAGCTAATCACTACAGAAACATATATTAAGCTTTAAAAATCGAGGGGGGGACAATCCCCCCCAGAAAAAATTGAGGGGGGGACACGTCCCCCCCCGTCCCCCGTTTGTTGTGTACATCTTTTTTTTTGCTGAATGGTTATTCTTTGCACCTTATAACCTTTAAAGTTACCTTTTCTTGAAAATGCTTAAAGACCTATCACACTTTCCATTCATCTGACACCCATTTCATGAAATCACTGCTTTCATCTATATTTACACCAACAACAAAAATCTAGATCTCGCTCAAAGGTGCAACCAAATGCAAGATCGTCATTTAGGTAAGTATAAACCATCATAAGTATAAAACTTTTTGTTGTCAAGTACTGTAAGAGTCCAAATAGGAGATTAGTATCTCTTAGCACTTGCTTCATGCCTGTGTGTACATCATGTAATTGTGTACTCTTATTATTTGTCAATTTTAATAATTTCTGTTCATGTAATATAATGCTTTGCCTTTATACCATATCTCTGCATACAAGTGCTGTAGACATTGAATTGAATTGACTTTATTTCCACATAATCATTAAGAAACATATACAAAGCATTAACAAACAATATAACATATGTGACTCATATCAAAATCAGACACAGGTCGCCAGAACAGAGTCAAAGATTGCAACAAAACATTTCTTTTTTTTAAGGCTTTCCCCTAATCATTTCTACTCATTTTTTTTTACAGAGCATACAAGAAACATTGAAAATTCAAGAAGTCAAAAACATTTCCCCCCAAATAAGACAATTTTTGTTATTTTGCCGATTTCCTCGACACTGTGCCGAATTTGGTTTGGCGACTTCTGTCTGATTTCGATGCGATGCATCACATATATACAAAGAAATTTACATCTATTATCATTTTGGAAATTGGCACTATATAATATGAAAATGGAGATATGTAAACATCATTTTAAATTTCTATATCTTTCCAACCCAATGTGCACCTATTTGAACTAGAGTGTTTAATCAATTCGTAACTGAAATTAAATTTTTGCATTCAATGGCAACCCCCCTCCCCAAAAGTTACAGAAAATAAAATGATCTTTTTTTTCCCTTTCTGTTGTTTGATCAGAAACAAAAACAAGAGCTCATCAAAGCGAGCAACCAACGGAGAGCCAGCTAGTTCAGGTCGAAGGAAGTCTGCTTCATCAGCACCTGCTATCACCATAGCGCCCCCTCCTCCCCCTCCTCCAATCCAATCTGCTGTCCCTCCTCCACCAGCAGGACCAGCACCCCCACCAGCAGTTGGATTTGCCCCATCTTCCAATAACAGTAATGCTGCAAGGAATGTGCCAAACATTGAAGGTAGGGGTGCTCTTTTAAGTGACATCACCAAGGGGGTCAAGTTGAAAAAGGCAGTAACAAATGATAAAAGTGCTCCAAAAATATGATGCCTTTGAATATCCAACTGTAATGTGTTCCAGAGAAGAGTTATTGTTCAAAGCTTTTCCAAATTTCATACAACATTTATCTTCTGTGATAGTATTATCAACTCATATTTTATTACAGTATCTATTGTGTAAATCTTTTAGCTGGTCAATTCGGTAGATTCAATTCGAAATCTAGATCACGTTGTTTCAATAATTATGGTTAAACACTGACTAATTACATGAAAATCTAATGTCTTCCATTAGTTATGCAGTGTTTACACAAATGCATAACAATATAACTTTACTAATATTTATGAGCATATAATAGGAAATTAATATCAACAGAGAAGAAATTAATCAAAAACTTTTTGATTTCTTGAAATATTAACTTATTATTTAATCAGTTACATTTTTATTTTGAAAAGGGATTTCATGTATCAGTAAATGACATTACATTTGAACAAGAACACCAAAAATTACTATTTTCATAGAATGATAGAATGGGAATTTTAACTCAATCTTAGTGTCAATTTTCAGGATTGAACACCTTGCTTGTACACAGTCATCAAGTTGCACTAAATTGCACAGTGTCCTTTAAACTCACTGATGGGTTTACACTTAATTGAATGATGTAAATATGATAAATGCTTGTTGAATATCTGTTTGGGCTGGAATGTCACATGATGAGCATTGGCCAATGAAATTTATTTATATGTGTGTATATAATAAATTAAGATTGTAATCTTTGGCTATGTGTTGGTTCACACTTTGGCATCAATATTTAGTTTTCATTTCCAGAACAGTAGAATGGGAGAAAACCCTGTCAGAATTATTTATCTTGCTTTTGCTTGAAATTTACACAACTAGAATTGGATTCTGAAATATTTTCATGTTGATATATTTTGGTTTATATCTGCAATATGGAGGGGGAAAAATGATCATTTATATTTACAAACTTTGGTACTTTTTGCTATCACATTTTGAAATGTAAATGTTTACTCACAAAATGTTTTATATTTATGAGATGTGGATGTTGATTATGAAACAATCAAGTCTTTCACAAACCTTGCTGGCGTGATATCTCAAGAATGCGACTCTAGGAAGACGATCTTATTGTATTTTGGAATAAGTCGCTTTTCAAGGGTCACAGCAGTCAGCTTTTGAAATTCCAGGTTTTGGTGAAAAAAACTGTTGAAGTTTTGTTCATTGCCACCCATCCGGGTACTTGACTATGCAGTAAGCTAATAAGTCCTGTTAAAATTTCAGGCCTTACAAAAATACTTATCATTGGTCAGTCAATGTCATGGAATGGTGTGTCATGTTTTGACTCAAATGTGCCTCGTTGTAATGTAACAGTGTGTCACTTTCTGTGACAATGACATAGGGTATCAAAATGTATGTCTCAAATCAGTAAAGTGACACACCATTCCTGGGGGGCATTTCATGAATGGACTTGTCGGACGTTTTCTCCGACAAATTTGCTCTCAGCCAATCAGATGAAAGTATTTCAGTAGCTTATAACAGTTTGTCGGATAAAACGTCCGACAAGTCCTTTGATGAAACGCCCCCCTGGGGGTCAAGAGGTAGGTCTTACAAATGACAGCTACATAAGTCCAGAGCTTACTTCAATAGAAATGTTGTTGAATGAGAAGTAGATTAGAATTAGGTTTTTAAAAATCTAAGGTCTAAGAAATGGAAAAAAGTGTCTAAATGTTTTATGATTTACTGAGTGTTTGTTTTATATTTCTATGTTTCAATATGGTGCAATAATCCATTTATTCTAAAATCAAGGTAATTTTAATTTATCTGATTTTCTTGTCACATATTTACAGAAATGTTGAGAACATTTATCCATTCCATTATCCAAGTCTAATGAATTGTCCTCTTCCTTTTGTCTTCTTAGAGTAATTTGTCACAAAAGTCAATTTCTAAAATGACTAGTTAAGAAATTGGGTATTTATGAGATGCAATTACATTGTATTGTTTATTTCTTCACTTAAAGGTACAAGTGCCTTGAAGCCTGTGATTCATGTTATAACTCAATATAACTTAGTCAACTCTATGTATTATAATATTTAGAATTTTAGGATGTACTGTATGATGAGTCCTATGTGTGCATACCTGAGTATTTGACTTGAAAATAGGCAGAAATATATTTCCAATCCAATAACCATTATTTCATGATTATATATGTTTTAAAGTGGAGTATATTTTATTCATGGAATATTATGATTTTTAGCAAAAGTCAGACCGTGAATGAAAAAGATATGAATTCTAACAATAATATGAGATCACTAATGATGTAAAGATCTACCTTCTGACAACATTCCCGTGACAATGACTTTCCCATTTCCTTTGTTCATGTTTCACTAAAATTATCTCATTCCTAATTTCCAATGAATGAGTTTTTTTTTTTTAATGGGAGTGCATGGAAATATGTTTTAATGATAATTGTAATTTACCATGAATATAAAGTCTCTTTGATCATGAGGATAGGACAAATTATATTTTTTGATATTGTAACTCCTTTGATTTTTCTGCTTCAAATGTAACCAAGTTTCCTAATAATTTCTTCATTCTCCTTTACAGTGAGACTGTCCTAAACCTCACTGTGTTGGATATAATAGGCCATCAAGATAGCCTAATGAATATACCTTTTGTGATAATTGTTCATACTCTAGTTTGATATACTTGAGGGGAAAATTAATATTTAATTTTATTATATAGGGACTTTTTTTGAGAAAAAAAAGTTCTCCTTAAAATTTTGCTCCTTGATAACATAATTATTACTGTGACTGTCTGAATATAACAAGAAGTAGATATATGTGATATGATTCAAGTGGGTCTATATTATAAGACTACACTGGTTAGTTGGTTCATTAGAAAACAAGATAGACAGATGTGTTGAGAACTTGAGGTAATGTGTCTGGGTAGACGAGACAAAAATATATCACAAACATTTCTATACAAAAAAATAATATTGTTTTATGCACAGGCAATGTATATTGCAGGGATATCTACTTATACAGCAGTAACTTAATTAATATAATATATGTACATGTAGTTGAAATAATTATTATTGCAAAAGTTTAATTTGATAAACAGATCTATGCATGCCTCTATTTTATATATTGAATAATATTCAGTAATAAATGCATTTGTAATTTGACATATTATTCCATTGAGTAATTTCTAAAGTGCTGTTTAATTATATATATATTTAGCATACACAATTAAAAAGATGTAAATGTAATAACTTATCTGTATTTCTGATGTCATTTATTTTTGAAAAGTCTTTTCTCCAGGCGAGTATTTACTTGATACAACATACAAATTGTGCCAAACACGTTAGTTCCGTTTTGTACTTCACGGTAAAGCGATTCTGTCCATTGGTTTTTTTTTTTTTTTCTTCTTCTTCTTATTTCTCTCTGAGATTTTTGGAGGAGAAATTAACAATAAAACTGTTTTCTTACATCAGAGTTTATGGCGACTCTGCTGATACCACATTGATGTAAAAATACAGATTTTTTTTTTTTTTTACAGTGTACTAATCATCTTATTTTGGTGTATGTTAAGAAGGCCAATTGGATATTTGGACATTCCTAACCGGCAACGTTCTTTCAGTTCCATCTTCATGTATCTGTGAAAAAATGTTGATGCTTCGTTGCTCATGCTATCATGATCTCACGCAGTGGTTGGGAAATGAGATTTTTTTTTTTTACCTCACATTGATGTAAAAATACAGATTTTTTTTTTTTTTTTTTTTTTTTTTTTTTTTTTTTTTTTTTTTTTTTTTTACAGTGTTTTAATACTTAAAAAATCATCTTGTACTGCTGTATGTTAAGAAGGCCAACAGAAATATGGCGCAATACAAATGCTGTATATCATCATCATCATTATCATTTATATATTTAGATGAATGCAAAATGTCGATTGATATCATCTGCAGCCAAGTAGCGTGTAGTCCCTACATAATTTTGTTTTATATTTTTTTTAATGATAATATAATAATAATTTTGCACTTCTACCCCGGTCATGAAGCTTTCTTACGAGTTCGGTGTACAGAATATGATATGAATCGATATTTGTTGGGCATTGTATTTGTGCAAAAATTATGAACATTTGCTCCCGTCATGGCACAAATTAGACTTCTTTTCTTTTGACTTAAAACGGTTATAACCATGTATGAACGATTATTCGTAATCCTTGCTTCGTGTGAGACTAGTCCAATAAGATCCCCTAACGATGATGACGTCACGAGAGGTTGTGCAGGTGTTGCTGATGATCGTGCAAAGACTGCAGCCCCTGAGCTACCCGCCATTGATGGACATGTTGTTGCTAGGAGACCACTGCGAACAGACGCTGCTGATTGGTCTAAAGTTGAGCATGTCGTCTGCCACATGCGATGTTCTCCGCTGGCGGGAAAACTTGTAAAACTAATTGTTGATCTCGTTCCCACTCTCAGCAATCTGTGTAGTTGTTGATCTCTATGTCTGCTGGCGGGAGTGGGTTCTTTACCACTTGTTCCGTTTCTTGGGCAATGTGAAGAGATGTTGATGTCGCGGTCTAACTCAATGACGGCAAAGTCGTAAATAGCTCTTTCCGAATCGGTGCGTCCCGCGGTGGCTTTGCGTCCACCGTCAGCGCTGTTTAGCCATCGTCGTGGTACGTGCACGCTTAGAAGTCGCCTATTTTCAAATCCATGAACACTTGAAACGCTGATATGCATTTTTCGCAATCGCCTGTCGAAGTTGTAGCCGTCATGAACGCAATGAGCGGCTGTCAAGATGTGATGTGGGGTGATCACCAGACCTGAACAACCAACTGATGATTTCAAATGTGCCACGTTGCAAAAGGGAACCCGTCCAAATGAAGCTCTTGGAATGGGATGGTGAGAAGACCCAACCAATGATGAAGGGGGCATGATCAGAGGATTGTGCCTGGTTGCAAGCTGGGATAACGGAGGAGAATACGCACCCTGATAAGTGAGAGAACTGACCGCATTCGTGTCTGCTTTTGCCCTTTTGGGACTGTCTTGAAGCTTTAGGCCTAGAGGTGTTCTGTCGCTGAGAAATTGCAAATCTTGATTCCTACAATAGTTTTGGTTCTTGCTCAACAACTTAATCGTGGCATCTTTAAAGTTGGGTGTTAATGGATAAAACATTGGTAACTTACTTCTTTGAAAGATGGTTGTCCAGTTATGATCATTTCGTAATCTTCTCTGTGTATTCGGAGGAGTTTCTTCGTTTAAACATCCATTCGCTCCAATTCTAGGAGAAAATCTATTGGTTTGGCAGTAAGTTCCACGACAGCCACATTGACAACTGCACTTTCTCATAGGTCGATCAAAATTAGCAATGCCATCATTCCGTTTGCCATATATTATCATCTCCTTGTCTTCCATGCATTGACATAAGCGAATGTATAAAACAAGCACGCTAAGAATCGTGAGGGTCTCCATCTAAAATCCAACCTATTCGTTTAAGGTTTCTTATCAACCGAATATCACAAAATATTACCAATTTGACGAGTTCTACTCTCTGTCTGAGAACTAGCGATGTAAGTTGACTTGTTCGATTCCTGCACGCACATCAAATGCAAAGTTTATTTTCGACGTTAACGAATTTAGTACCACCACTTTACTTTCGTTCATCTACTGGTTTTGACTGATTTATATTCTGGCAGCGAAATGGTTAAATATGATCAAAGGTGACGAGAAGAAATCGGCAGGTGGCCTACTAGCTCCGTCGTGAATATTGGTTATCCAGCTGTGAATATTAGTACACAGTCGATATAAAGTGTCATTGTGCAATAAGAAGGAATTATGGACTCTTATGCTACAGTCACACAGACACTTACTTTGAGTTACGTCCGGTTGCGTCCAAAAATTGTTTTCTTTTCTGCAGATCCCCACGGATGCCTACCCGTCATAGTCAGCAGTGGAAATATTGATAATTTCGTTCATCCAGTAAAACAAAGAAATATACATAAGAAATGATAGAATAGAAGATGAAATAAGATTTAAACAACACAAACGTATCTATACGTAAGTGTCTGTGTGACTGTAGCATAATATACAGATCAAAACATTGTGCGAGTGTAGTGAAAGAGACACCGTGGTTTTCAATTATGTGAATTATTATAGAAAAAAACTTTGCCTCACGCATCAATAACTTGTAGGCGAGTAAATTGAACTTCCGCATAAACATGTTTGCTCAGTCATGAATGTTCCTTGTGGTTTCTATTATGTATTGAGTAATAAAATAGAAAGACAGGGGGAGTGAGGAAGGAAGATTGGGAGAAAGGGATGAAGGGAGCGAGAGAGGGGGATTTTACATTTAACAAAACAGGCACCCTTAGATTAAGACAGGTTCGAGGGAAGAGATCTGGAGAGTGTGTGAGAGAGAGAGAGAGAGAGAGAGAGAGAGAGAGAGAGAGAGAGAGAATTAAGGGCCACAGGATGTGATCTTTGTTGCGACAACGCGCGAATGTCCGATTCGCAAAGGATCGCATCAGAGACATACCTTCAACTGGCTTGAGACAACACAATGATATGCTACACCCTCACACAACTGCATACTCCACTCCACCTCAGGCAACTGAGATTTGCTTAATTTCGATCGCCCGTAAACTACAGTGCGTCCCAAAAAGAACAGGTTACCACCAACTATAATCATCAAAGTTAGCCTCGGCGACAATCTATACGCTACCGTATAAAATCGATGAGGTTCTTTCGAAATTCTTTTGGCGACTGATGAGGAGACAACTCACAAATTAACGGGCCACAAGTTTGGCGCCTGTATCGCTATACAGCGCGTCCTAAAAAGAACTATACACTTTTGAAATGGCTGCCAAATAAAAAATATATTATTTTAGGTAACAAAATTAACATGTATGGAAAGCTCATTTTCCCAACTTTCATATGACACCAAAAAGTCCGAAAATAAGTCATGCATGAATGAGCAGCGTCCACTTTTGTAAAGGGTATTGAAATTAGGGTGCGCAGGAATTGCCCTACCAATTTGTATGAGGAAAGTCATTTGGAGCTTATGGAATTGAGGATGATATGCAGAATTACTGATCAATTATGATGAGTTGGGGTTTGCTAAGTGAAATTTGTGGAAATGGGGATTATAATTTCATGCATGAGAGAACAGGAATATGTATTTCCTATTGTTGCATTGTAACTTTCCAAGGTGTATTCAGTGGTGTGTTAATGGTGGTCAAGATGGGGTGCAGAATAGGTGAGATGCAGGGTAATTTTTTTAATCACTTTTGATGATCGTTTTCATGATCTTTTGGATTGTCTGAATGTCTAACATCAGTGACATTCTTTTTTTTTCTCTCTTTTTTTTTCCAACAAACAGGTTGTGCATCGAAATAGGGGGAGGACACGTTGAGCATTGAACGTACAGACTTTTATTTTCATTTTGCACTATCAGATTCCCCCCCCCTCCTTTTTTGTTTTGTTACAGGATGGATGAAACAGTTGTAAAATCAAAAAGAACAAAATCCAACTGAAAATAAAGACTGATATGTTAATTCCACAAATTTGTGTTACACTGTACCATATTCCTTGACAAAAGTCCAAATTGCTAAAATGACTGGATAGTTGGTTGGTTGATCAATTGAGTTGATAGATTTATTGGATAACAGTAAGACATGGTGAGTGAAATAACTGTATGAAGATGATGTAATGCTTGATTGATTAGTTGAAACATTTGGAGACTGGTACACTGTTGATTAGTGATTGCTAGCTGGGTGTTGATTGTCTAATTTATGTGACTGATTGATTGATAGATTGATAGATTGTCATCAACCATCCCAATTTGGGTAAATGTGAGTAGACCGGGATGCGGGAAGGTAGTTAGGATATTTGAAGTAGAAACCAATGAATATGAATGGTCAAAAACACACCCATGCAAAAAAAAAAAAATAGAGAGGTAGATAGAGAGAGAGGGAGGGAGACAGGGAGAGAAAGAAAGAAGAGAGAAGGAGAGAGGGATGAAGACAAAGAAAGAGAGAGACAGAAAGAGGAAGGGATAGAAAAGGAAGAGAGAGAGAGATTAAACACACCACTGAAGGACCTCACTAAATATATCTTGAAAAGTTACAATGCAACAATAGGAAATATTCCTGTTCACTAATGCATGAAATTGTAATCCCCAATTCCACAAATTTCACTTAGCAAACCCAAACTCATCATAATTGATCAGTAATTCTGCATAAAATTATCATCCTCAATTCCATAAGCTCCAAATGACTTTCCTCATACAAATTGGTAGGGCAATTCCTGCGTACCTTAATTTCCATACCCTTTACAAAAGTGAACGCTGCTCATTGATGCATGACTTATTTTCGGACTTTTTGGTGTCATATGAAAGTTGGGATAATGAGCTTTCCATACATGTTAAGTTTGTTACCTAAAATAATATATTTTTTATTTGGCAGCCCTTTCAAAAGTGTATAGTTCTGTTTGGGACGCACTGTATAGCGATACAGGCGCCAAACTTGTCGCCCGTTAATTTGTGAGTTGTCTCTTCATCAGTCGCCAAAAGAATTTCGAAAGAACCTCAGCGATTTTATACGGTAGCGTATAGGTTGTCGCCGAGGCTAACTTTGATGATTATAGTTGGTGGTAACCTGTTCTTTTTGGGACGCACTGTAGTTTACGGGCGATCGAAATTAAGCAAATCTCAGTTGCCTGAGGTGGAGTGGAGTATGCAGTTGTGTGAGGGTGTAGCATATCATTGTGTTGTCTCAAGCCAGTTGAAGGTATGTCTCTGATGCGATCCTTTGCGAATCGGACATTCGCGCGTTGTCGCAACAAAGATCACATCCTGTGGCCCTTAATTCTCTCTCTCTCTCTCTCTCTCTCTCTCTCTCTCTCTCTCTCTCTTACTCTCCAGATCTCTTCCCTCGAACCTGTCTTAATCTAAGGGTGCCTGTTTTGTTCAATTTAAAATCCCCCTCTCTCGCTCCCTTCATCCCTTTCTCCCAATCTTCCTTCCTCACTCCCCCTGTCTTTTTATTTTATTACTCAATACATAATAGAAACCACAAGGAACATTCATGACCGAGCAAACATGTTTATGCGGAAGTTCAATTTACTCGCCTACAAGTTATTGATGCGTGAGGCAAAGTTTTTTTCTAAAATAATTCACATAATTGAAAACCACGGTGTCTCTTTCACTACACTCGCACAATGTTTTGATCTGTATATAAGAGTCCATAATTCCTTTTTAAAGACGAACTCCTTATAATTATGAAATTATCAGGTTGTCGCCACAACAATCGCCGCCTGTGGGACAGGCCCTTTACTGTTTCTCTTTTGGCGAAAGGAGCGTCATGTTATTCACAAACTAACGGGCAATAAGCTGTTCTGGTCGCGATAGCCATGTTCACCAGTTTTCACAGCAACGATTTCCTGTTGTCAATATAGGACAGCTTTTTAGAGAGTATGTGATAGGTATACCCACAATTGAAAAGAGAAGGCATTTACACAGGCAGCGAGAGAATCTGGGGTAATCTGATATCGGTTTTTAAACAGGAGAGATGGTGAACGTGATGGGTGGAAAAAAGTACTGGATTTAAAACTATAATACTAAATTTATATACCATTGCTGTTTTCAGAATTGCTCATCACCGAAAACGTGTAAATGCCAATTGATATACGTGCGACACTGTCATAGTGTCATTCTTAGAAAAACAAAAGTTTTACATTAAATAAACTTGTATATAAAACGACATTTCATATCGGAATTTTGAAGAGAGCAGAATGTTTATTTGATATTAAAAAAATTTGGGTAAATTTGTTATTTAAAAAAAAGGAAAAATAATACATTATTTTTTCAAGAAAATAAATGAAAAGAGTTTACTATCTAAGTTAGATATCCGCCTGTTGCATTGTGTTTCATTATTGTGCTATATAAATAAGAAATAAAAATATATATAAATTGAAAATAGAATTCCTCCGTCACGGAAAAATATAAATAAATCAAATGATACAAGAAGAAAAGTTGATGAAGACAAAAAGTTCAACTTTAACGGTTAAAGGTGAACTTTTTGTTTTCATCAATTAACTTTTCTTCTGGTATCATTTTATATTATATATATATATATACGACCTAGTTGGTTTTGTTTTGTTTTGTTTTTTGTTTTTGTTTTTGTTTTTGTTTTTTTGCCATGAAGTGTAACAAAATAATAATGTTAATTTTAATACTGCTTGTGTTATCGGTGATTCAAGACCAATGATGTGATTGTAATTCCTACCAGTGCCGATATACAAGCAAAATATATGACCACCTTTATTACACACTATATCTGCCTCTGCCCTATTTTCTTGGTTTATTCATTTGGGTTTCCAGTAGTTGGTCCAATTATCTAATTGTCTTCTTTTATTCTCTTCTCTCTCTCTCTCTCTCTCTCTCACTTTCTCTCTAAAACTCTGCCTGCCATGATAATATTATTATCATGCGAAATAAATTTGCTTCCGTGTAGGATTATTTCACGAGAGTTGTCACATTGAATGTGAATGCTATGTAAACAGTATTTACATTCCTGAATGTTCGAATCTACTACACAGTGTGCCAATAAATCATTTCACGATTTATTAATTCATTACTTTTTGTTGGTTTCATACGTAATACTAAGAAATATTTATATTTCCATTGAAACAGAAGGTTTATAAGAATGTTCCATCCGCTCTCTCTCCGATTTTAAGAGGATGTTTTATTTCTAGTCTTTGAAGACGGAATTAGGGTCATATACCCTATTTTTCCCAACCCGACCCTCATATGAACTATCCAAAAATTATAATTTTAATAAATGTCCCGCGATATATCTGTTTCGACACTCTCCACCTTTCCCCCACACAATGTCTGACGTGATGTTTTTGGAAATAAAGACTGTTGACACTAGCTACCCGTCCCTTGTTTTCTTAACCCAATTTTAATTTAATTTTTTATTTAATCGCTTGGATGACCTCTCAGACATGTCTTTCCTTCACAAGAAGGTAAATGAAAATTCCCTACGTGAAAAGAATACCAAACATTCATTTGTTGCAGACAGGCAAGGCCATAATAATGAAGATTTTGATTCCAAAAGGAGCTAAATTCACTTTTGTCACATCTGAGAAAAGGGCAATTTTGTTTGTCAAAATTTGTACATGTGTGTATGGAAAAGTGATATTCAAATATGTATTTTCTTATAATTGCTCTTGGAATTTAGGTTTAAACTTTCTTTCACAGACAGGCAGATGTCTGAACAATGGGTGGATATCAGTAACTCAATTTTCATCAAAAAATGGATTTAGCTCCTTTTGAAATCATACTATATTGCTAAAAAAAAACGTCAATTTTCTAGGTGCATGCTGGGAATTTCGCATGTATATGTATTGGAGACAAACGGAAGTGTACCATATATCTTATGAACGAGGTGAAAGGAACCATGTCGATGTCGAGTCTCAAGTTGATCACGGTGTTTGGAGCAACAGGAAGCCAGGGTGGATCCCTAATCGAAGCCCTCCTCGAAGATGGAACGTTCGCAGTAAGAGGGGTGACGAGAAACGCTGATGGTGATGCCGCACTCGAATTGAAGAAGAAAGGTATGGCGGATTTTTGTTGTTGTTATTTATTTTATTTTATATATCTATTTTTTTTAATTTTTTTTTTCATCGCCATGTAAGTTTGTTTGTTTGTTGTTTTTTTTTAACTTCATGTAGCCTGTTTGGTATAACTATTGGTAAATTTAAACAGACACACACACTAGTTAACAAATAACATTACCTTAACTAATCATATGAGGTTTGCTGTTTAAAATGTATTGTATGAATCTTCTTTTGATTGATTATTTCATATGTTTGAATACCTAAGTGTTATATATTGGTCTAATTAATGTGCTAATGATAATTGCTAATGTATATTTATAATCTAAATGTTGCTGTATTCACCCATGACCTGCTGTATTTTATTCAAGTTGATAATCCGAATAATCTAATGGAAATTATCAATATCACAATACCAGTCATTTGCATCAATTATTGTCACAAATAACGTAATACGAATGACATGTATAGTCAATAGATCTACACTGAAAGATAACTTTGTCACAAGGCCAGAATTAATTCGTCAATCGGGGTAAAATATTTGTTTTGCGATATAACATGTGAAATGACAAACTCATGGTAGTATACATAACAAATTGATCGAGCACTATTACAAAGTTTCAACTGGTTGTGACAAAAACAACTGTGCGCATGACTGATTTATTTGCGTGACGACTCTTGCCAACCGTAATTGACAAATCCTCTTCGCAGTCAATGTAGAAATGACGATTTTAAGTCGGCCATAACGAATTATAATACAAATTATTTGCTGAAAAACAAATCAATTTGTTGACGCAAATGCATGACAAATTAGTCTGAGACAGTTGGGAAACCCGCAATAATCAGGTCAGTTTCGGGAAAGAATCACTTTCCCGCCGGTCGCCGTGATTTAGCTCGCGAGGCAAGGCTTGAGTAGATCGAAAAAGGTAAACTTTATACTAAAAAAATAAATTTGGATTGTTTCCTCAGGAATTTCGAGTTCTATTAAAACTGACAAAAATATTAACTATCTGTATTGTTTGTTTATTACAGGTGTGTTTTCTGACTGTTACATGACAAATTAACGTCAAAATGCATACAAATTTATGAATGAAAAAACAAATTGAAAAATGAGAATGAGGAATTATAAATGTTGCAATGACAAACTTTGAAAAAGGTTTGTCAAATTAGACCACTTTTCATGACAAATTAAAATTCGTCATGTTATGGTGCATGACAAATCTATAATGACAAATCTTTGCATGACAAATTTTTAATTTGTTAAATAAACCACATTATGACAAATTTATATTTGTCAATTGACAAAGTTATCTTTTCAGTGTACGCGGTGACTATTTAGCACAAGTAGCATACGCCCAACAAATCTTGACATTTTCTGAAGCAACAAATCTTTTAAGAGATTACACATTGGCGAAAGTCCCAATCCTGTTTTCATGATGAAAGTATTATTTCACAATATCATGATTGACCTTATCGGGGTCTTCCACGAGGCCGTGAGATTGTATTTTCTTTATCAGGATGTTTGTCTACATCGATGTGAGATTTTGAAGAAATATCGGCCTCGTGGGAATAATCCTCGGCCCCGTGGACCCTCCTACCTCATCATCTGTATGACATGTATGATAGCCTAACTGTCTGCTTTTGAAATTCAAATCGTACTTATTCCGTTTTAAATTCAATGATGAAGAAAATGGGTTGCGGGTTATGAAAGGAGTTATATTTGAAACGTACTCATTGGTTCTTTAGACATCGTTGGAAAAAGAGAGCGTCCTTCTCGAATGTAAAAAAAAAAAATGTTTTATTAATTGTCTTTATTTATTTGATGTGCTGCTGACAACCTGTGGTGTACTTACACCATTAAATAAATAAGATTTTATTCAACGACTCAAAAAAGAAAATAAATGAGGGAGGAAAGAAAAAATATTATAATCTAACAAATGTTGGAAAAATATTTTGGACTTTTACTATAGGCAGTTAATAATTGATTAAACTCACTTTACTTTTGAATAATTCCAGGCCCTGACCAAAGAAAAAAAGACAGTGGGTCACGGGGTGATTTACCCTGAAATGCCAAAAAGAGCCCGGAAAATCGTGAGAGAGCCCCTAATTTTATAGTTGGTAAATATTGCCATGCTTAAAGTGTATCCATAGAAATAAAATTGTAAAAAATTAAATTCGTCATTTCTTGTAGTAGCCCTGGTAGTCATCTGACTCGAAATGGGTTGAAGTAGATAAATTTGTGACAATGTAAAATACAATGGATGTTGGTACTACGTCGTGAGAGATTTTGTTGACTGACAACATCATTGACCCTCATGGTCAGTCACACTATAAAACAGACCACGAACCAACCACCGAATTACCTTTCGAGATCATGTAATATTTTCATCGATCTGATACGATTTGGAATTAGTTTCGTCCGTGTAACCAAGGTAGCTATGATGTTATCATATAGCTCAAGCCACAATAGTCACCGCTTTCACAATTGGCGCCTTGGCCCTTAATTGTTCTACTGAGGCGCCATTGCTGGACGCCAACCCATACAACTTGGACATATAGGAAAGAAAAGAAACAGAAAAGAGGACGATCGTGTATACAAAGTAAACAATTTTTACTTGTCTAGTTGTGTCAAAAGTTACACTTAAGTGTGAAGTAGCTTCCGTAATAAATATTGGGATACGGTATACGAATACAGTGGACGGCACGTAGGCACAAACTGAACTTGAACTTAAATTTTGATAGAGTCAACAACCTCTGAAGAAAAAGAACCACTTTCAATACATCTTTCATACTGATCTGTACTCATTAAGTCGCAAGTTGATTAGGAATATCATTATAGGATCAATTCTAAATACAAGCCCTAGTTTCGATAATAGTATCCTAATCTCATTTTAACACTGTCCGTAAAGTTTTTGTTAATGTTTTTTGTTTCGTTTTTTTTTTTTTTTTTTTTTTTTTTTTTTTTTTTTTTTTTTTTTTTTAAGGAGGAATCGAACCCAAAGTGGGATTTGATCTTATATGAAAGATAAAAATGAGAGGAGCAATTAAAAAAAATCTTTATAATCAGTTCTAGAATGAGAGACTTTAATATGGAAGTTTGATAAGTCTCGATGTAACTTCTTCTTAATATAGAAAGTATGACATTCATCAGTCACAGTGGTTTGTATTTTTTTTAAACCCGTAGCAGAGTAGGAAGGTCGCACGTACTCACATTCCATTAGACCTTGGTACATAAAGCAAAAAATAAAGGTGTGTTGTCTTCTCTTTTATTATCATTTTCTGAATTAAAAAGAAAATGGGTCGGGGTGAACATTATTTAGGTAACGTTTGTCAATGAGCCTCCTATATTATTTTTTTTTCATTCGTTTCATTGAAGTTAAAATATTACATGATTCTTCGCATTTTTGCCTTATTTGCTTACCCTATTTCGTTGTTATGAAATAGTAATATGTTTGTTGTGTATAAAGAGGTCCGGAAACAAAGTTAAAAAAAGTAGAGACTAATTATGGAGAGGAACAAAAGTATAGATGGGCGGGGTCCGAATATTCAAGGAATGCGTTTTTGTTTAAATTCTCTTTCTGTTATCAGTATTATCTTTGTGTGTGTGGGAAAAATAAAGTATAAATATTATTATTTTCTTTTTCGTTTTGTTTTTGTTTTTGTTTTTGGTTTTTCTGTTTTCTGTTTTTTGTTTTGTTTTGTTTTGTTTTTGTTTTGTTTTCCGTTTTTTTTTCCAGTTTTGTGTTCCATATGAATCATGTTAAGAGTATATAGCTAGTTGTCTCAATTCTAAATCTTATGTTGATTGCTTGATGATTCAAATTATGATTATATTGATGTTTTGAAACCATTTCGTATGATAATGATTAGAATAATATAGTAGTGAGTGTTATCTTGAATTATGATGAGAATAATGAATAAAGTGATAACAACAATAAGAATTATAATGACAATATCAGTAGCACATGAGGTATAATTATTAGAATATAATTACATAAATGCGATTACTCAGATCAGGTGGAAATTGCGATGATGACTTGGCACCTTCCCTAGTAAAAAAATTAGTGGTTCGCTCCCCCTTACACCCCCTCCCCGAGTTGCACCAAGTTTAGAGAGTGCATCACCTTTTTCAGGAAAACCGTTTTTAATTATCAAGTTTTTAAAATATTTCTCCATTTATATATTTGGTGATGATACTAATGATGTTCTTTCACTATGGCCTGTCTGTTTTATTTAAAAGTGGATTTAAGAAGAGGCCAATATTGTTGAATTCCAATTCCTTAATCAAATTTATACATGAGAAACAGAACACCGTTATTGATCCTTTGCATATGCGTTCACAGAAATGCTGCCTTTGAACATTTATATACGAATCGGTTTATTGGAAATCGTGGACGTTTTTAGGCAAATTTGATGACGTCACAAAGTGTGAGGAGCAAACCGAAGAATGCATGAACATATCTTTACTATTATACGTGCATTATAGAAGATAAAACATCGACGACAGAACAATAAATACCATTAGAATAAAGAGAAATCATGTAAAAGAGAATAGAAACAACAATAATTATGTTTAGGAAAGAGGAAAAACAATAATTACATAAGAAGTTGAGAAAACAATGAATAACATAAGGAAAGAGAAAAATAATTGCGTAACATATAAAGGAAAGAGAGAAAACAATGATGATAACAAAAGGAAAGATCGAAACAATGGTAACTAAAGAATTGAGAAAACAATGAATAACATAAGGAAAGATAGAAAAACAACTGGAAGCATAAGGAAATTGATAAAACAATGATAAAATAAGGAAAGAGGAGAAAACATAGAATAACAAGGAAAGCAGAAAGATCATCACGATTGGTATGGAATTCGTAAGGGAGATCAAGAGATTATGACAGTGAAATAGACAAACATTATAACATACAGAAGTGAGGAAAACAATGAATGAAATAAGAAGGATCAAAAACTAGTGCATATATATTATATACATGTATAAGACTTGTTATACATAGTGAGCATTCAAGCTGTGCAACTTTCCCTCACACTTAGACGTCATCAAGAACCCTCCAAATTTTACTTAATGTTTAAAATTCGGGAGAGGACAGATAACGCCTCTAGACTCACTTCAGGTTTGTCTGTTTCACGAAATAAAGCAAGTTGTTCTACACACACCCACTGATTTCGTTTCGACATGATATAAGTCTTTACTATTCCACTTGAAGCCTGAAAGTAATGCTGCATGATCGCGAGAGCTTGCTTTTAAATATCCAGCATTTCATTGCCTGATCTGCACAATCTGATTTCGACAAAATTAATAATTTAAACTCACCTTGATCATATTATGCGTGACTTCTTGTATTGTATTTAGTGGTTAAGAAGTCGAAAAGATATTATATATGGTTTATTGACATTTCTTCATTGCTTACTTTTACGAAGATTGAATAACCATTCTGCCTTCCGCTTTTGGGACGACTTTTACGTTCTTGTGTTTGGCGCGGCTGTAGGGGGGAGGGGGGGGGGGTTCATCCCAGGTCACCAAAGAGGGGCGCCCTTGAAAGAAACAGACAGACGAAATGAAGTGAAGGGGTGTATATTCCTTGATTGTTTATTTTTGTTGTTTTGTTTGGGTGTTTTTTTTTGTGGTGTTGTTTGTTTGTTTTTTGTTTTGGTTGTTTTTTGCTTTTGCTCTTGTTTTGCTTTTGCTTTGGTTTTGTTTTGGTTTGTTTTTTGTTTTGCTTGTTTATCTGTTATGTTTGTTCTTGTTATTTATTCATTATATTTTTTTTATACATTTGCGCTCGATTTCCTAAGACTAGACATGATTACAAACGTTAATGTTATTCCCAACGTTTTATCTGGTTCTATCAGTGAGAGAGTAATGTTTGGGTGACTCATGATATCCCATACGTTAGACTCTGATGGTGAAGCAGCTTGTGCTTATACTTGTGACGGGCTGCATATACTGAAAAGTTTCGAAAAACAAGGATGAAAGGTAAGTCTTTGTTTTTCAAAAATATGATGTTATGCTCTTTTTGTGACAAATAACAATGAAATACAACGCCATATGTTTTTTGTCACCATGCTTTATCTTATGATTTTATGAACGTTAATTTTATTTTTGTTAATGTGAACAATAAATCCAAATTAAAAAAAAGATAAAAACGGCGTCGGAATATTATCTTATTTGTCTGTTGGTTGGTTGGTATTTTTTTTTTTTTTTTTTTTCGTATGGAGGAACCTGTCCTTGTAAGTCAATTTAATTGATTATCTTAACTGAACATAAAACCTAAAATATTTAAATTCTTTTTATTATGAAATTAAATATTTCAATTCCTTATATTCTGAAACACGACCACCTTCTTAATATACTTTTCATTGTCAGGGGTTGTCTTTAGTTCAAGCCGCCATCCGTGCAGGTGTCCAACACTTCGTGTACAGTGGTCTACCATCCTGCAAGGCGGTGACAGGTCAGGCATGCCCTGAGTTTGAAGGAAAGTGTAAGGTAGAAGACTATCTCTTTGAATCAGGAATACCGTCGACGGCTAGCCTCAGGCAACCCGTCTCTATGGAGAACATACTTATTGATTTCATCCCACTCCTTCAAGATGATGGTACCTTTGTATGGAGTAAGTCAAACAAGAATTACAGCCTCTCAAAAACAATTATAGATTAATTATTTAGTAAGTAGTTAAAACTTCTTTACCCTCAATGTTGAATTGTGTTGTTCATCATACTTCAAAAATAATCTGGATTGGAATGAGATTTCGAAAGAACAAATGACCTTTACTAAGGAACTAGGTTTAGCAGGATTTAACTTTGTAACAATTATTTCTGGTCAGTTTCCTTCTTTTATCAAATTTAAAATCTAAAATCTACATCACTACACCGTGATACTTCGGATTTATCTCCAAGTTGATTTCAGGTTTTAGTATTAATAGTTTCTAACCATACGAGCATTGAAAGTAAAGGGCTCGCTGGGACGAACACCAATATAGGGTTTGCCATAGTTCAATTACTATGAGCGTCTGTCTAGTAATCATGAGGTCTTGTATTCCAATACCGGTACGTGGAATCCCGTTATTCATTAGTTTTTCTCTTTGTTTAAACATTTATTCATTTATCTATTTATCTATTTCTAGTATCATTCAAGGTAGCCTCTTCAGTTTCAAGAATTGTTAATTACTATCCACGAATGCCTGAAACAACTATTGCAATCATGAAATCTGTGTATTTTACATTGTAATGCATGCAGATATCCCGATGGAAGGAAAACCCCTGCCGATGTTAAACCCAGCCGGAGATGGTCGAGCCATTCTTACAGTCTTCAAGAACCCTAAGGACTACATCGGCTGTCGGATGGGACTTGCAGGGGACTGTAAAACCATCGAGGAATATGCCGCTATAGCATCCAAACATGTGGCTCCCTACGTCATCAAAGCTAGCAAGGTACGTAGGGGATTTCCCCAATTCTTTACACCCCCTCCCCTAGACCGAGGCTGCTCTGTCTTCATCGTATTGCTTATTACGATGAAGACAGAGAGCTACCATTGTGCGAGCTGTTCAAACTGCAGTGTACACAGCCGAGTGTGTTTTTCGGTAATCATATTTGATTGATCCAATATTTGCTATAACATGAAAATTATTCCACTTACCGCATCTGGAAGTACACTGTCGCTCATAAAGGTTGGATATTTTTCTGTGTGCTTTAACATAATCTTTTTGCTCCGGGTATTTTTTCTTGAAATTATTTGTCCTCTCTTTCACTTTTCGGGACTCACGACATTTCTTGGACGTTCCCTAATCATTCTCAGGGGATAAAAAATAAAATTAAGTTTGTAAACCCCCACAATGCCCATTTTTGCCTTTTTTCTCATTTTCTCTGTTTACCCGGCTAATTCGAGAGCTGCTCGAGAAACAAAGGGCGGTTTTGAAGACACATATAGTGATTTTAAGACACCATAAGGAAGATCTGCCAGTTCAGCACCACCGTGCACGACCGCTTTGTGGCTGAGGGTGAGGAGCGCTTGTCCTCCTCCTACACCATTCATAAACCGTCTTTACAATGCCATTTACCGCCTTACACCGGGTCTCCATCGACCGAGGGCCTGCGGTTCATGCCCGGCGAAAATTTGAGCATGCTCAGTCATGCTCAAAATATTCGCCGGGCATGAACCGAAGGCAAAATCAGAAGACGGGTCATCACCGACCCACCTTGAATTATCTCCGGTATCCTCCGTGTCCCGTCGTTCATATCAACTTGTTTCGCACGGTCGCGAACGGTGGGAAACGGGTGAGTCACCGGCGAAGAAAACAATTTTTTTTTCTTGTCAGAGAGCGTTGAGGCCGGCGGGCAAGCGGTAATCACACGGACAAAAGGAAAGCGTGGACTATATATGAGACGGTCAGCCCCGGTACCAGGCTGGCTAGGACCGGTATAGACCCGGTTATAGAACGATACAGACCCGGTATAGAACGACACCGGACCGGTGAAAATTAAGAAAATGTAATGTGCCGTGCCGTTCTATTGCGTGTTGGAATTTGTTGTTTTTCGTGTGACGAGCGAAAACCCGTTCATTTTATCCCCGGTAAATGTGATCACTTCATT
>CALNVZ010002100.1:61636064-61657487 GCA_940671915.1 Paracentrotus lividus | reverse complement strand
CCATAAGTGAACGCTCAAGTTAAGCATGTGCAATCTTAGTACTCTCACATTTCGGTACCTGAATCAGTATCAGGCTAGTCCAATCAGTCTAACAAGTGACGTTGAAACTTTCGCCCGGATGAAAGATGATGTACATTACCATTGCGGCCACAAACTAGCCTGCTGAAATATGCTTATGTGTATATATATATCTGCGAAATAAATGCTCACATGCAACTAATGAGATAGACAGGGCTGTCTAGTTTATTATCCATATATGATATTCACCATTTAAATATTTTATATGATATCAATACAGTCCTACACGACATAAACCAGTGATTATCTACATTAAATTTCGGGCAAGGAAAGCGTGGCGTTTCAAAACGCTAGCTTAAAATTGTGACTAATGACTCTCTGATGGTCCAAAGTACATTCACACAGTGTGACATGGATCAAGTAGTGTTACGATCTTGTGGTAACATGCCATTAACAATTAATCTCAAACTTTAATACCTTTTGCACACCATGACGGTGTAGTTAACATACTATTAATCTTGAGCTAACAACTCGAATGTCCATATAAAAGTGTCTTAACAGTCCGCAACATATTAGGGACGCTATATGTAGTCAGGAGGAGTACAATGTCAACCCAGGTGGCTATGTTCCTTCTGGACTATTGCCGGGCAGCTGCGTTCCGAACGCTCTCCACCGCACGTACCGATCTCTGTATATGAAATTTGCAGGGCCTGATATACAGAGTCAAACTGGTCCAAATTGAAGGGTATGAATATAACTGAGCAGATTCTTCATCGCTTGAAATTCATCGTTAGATACGGTCAATTTACGGGTGTAGCTATTTCATTAATGAGCGGAAGTAAATACAAGATCACAAATTCTCTTTGAGCAAATACTTTACAACAATCAGACTTATTGATTTAGGCGTCATGTCTAGTTCCAACTTATTTAACATTCAAAAACGGTGGCGCACCATGACGAGGAGGTTATCGTTCTAATGACGTTAAAACATCTGCACTGTACTGGACGGAGACGATATATCTAGATTATTCCGATGGTCATTCGACGAGACGTCTCGTCAAAGTACTGGATAGTGTAAAATGTATTCAATTGTGAAGAGAAGCTAACCATCACTTCTCACGAAAAAATGAAGGGTAAATGTTGACCAATATTCATAAACATTTTTGGACGCGGATCTGGGTCTATAGGCCCATAACATCATTCCAGATCTAAGAGCTACACAGAGTGGTACTTCGAAAACTCACGGCGTGCCAGATGATCGGGTTTCCCGATTCCGGTTTCCACAAGAAGTAGCAATTGATAGTCGACACACGCGATCAACGAATTGGGTAAGCCCGAGGATTCAAGGATCAAAACAGTTCGATGAACCGGGGTTAAATAAAAAAAGGAACTACTTACTCTCCGGTACGGGTAAAAAAGTGACCTGCTGAGGTAAGACATAAGCCACATGATGATAAACCAAAGAAAATGCGAGAATGCATAAGGTTTCTGATAGATCTCCGGAATCGGCTTAGAAATGTCCTCAAGATCGTACTACAGCATATATCTCATACAACTGTCAACTAGGAACGGCTCTTGTAAATTAAACAGCAAAAGTAGTTTACGCCTACAGGTAAGTGGTGTGGATGTAGGTCAGAGATATTTGGTCCTCATATTATCTCGGAGAATATGACCAAGAGGCATAAAAATCCTTTGGCGAGAGCCTATTCGTTTGAAATGTATAGCGTCATTTTGTACAATCTACGCCACATCCAATAAAGTAGACTCTCTTTGGAGCCAATCGGCAAAGTTTTGGATTTTCTACGCTAATGATTACGGTTCATGGTGAGTTTAGGTTTCGAAGAGAATATGTATCGTGAGAAGTCGACGTACCAAGCAGTATATCCGATTGGAGATCTGCGCTTCTGAGTAGGCGATAAGACACGAAGATGACTTTTCTATGATCATTGGTCACGTATTACTGACGAGAGGCGATGTATAATTGAAAAATGGCTTCTTCCTGACTTTGCCCGCTCCAAAGCTCCATCTAGGTCCTGGTACTAATCTAGAGAGAGGTGAAGCAGCCCTATCAATCTATCATCATAATTATTGGTCAAAAAGCTTCCATTCTTACCTCTCAACCTCGCTCAGTTGGTAGTCGACACAAACTCGAAACTCCCTAATGTCAGCGGTAGGCCTTCAAATTAATGATCGCAATGCCCCTCAACAACACTTGCGACGAAACGTGTAGGAACTATAGGGTGGATCTCATTTCGGCGGAGACGTCTCGCGACAGACTAGAAAACTTTCGTCTGCCGCGAACGGGTAAAAGTATCTTAAGAGACTCTCCGATACGCGGCCAGACTTCTCGGGGACGGATTTGGGACTAACTTCAATTTTTTTTGTCATAAAATTGTCGGCGAGACGTCTCTCATACGTACTTTTATCCCGTTCGCAGAGATACGATTTTTTTTAAATTGCTGTCTCGGAGACGTCTCCGCCGAAGTTGAAGATACACCCATAGCAATCGTAAACAGATTCGTCACATTACGCTCCATAGTAAACTTATCATAGATTATTGAGGCTGACTTAACTTAAATACGAGACCTTCTGAATAAAATGTAAAGGATATAAGGACGTACATTTTGTCTACAAACATTCAGGGTGATTTGTACTAAAAGTGTTCTAAAGATCGTAAAAATCGGGGCGGGGGTTGGGGGGGCGAGCAGGTGAGGGGGGGGGGGGTAACGAAAGGCGTTAAAATGGTTGGGCTATATTTGGGAATTTCTAGTTGCACGACGCATTATCAGAGAGAATGCCAAGCCTTATGGAATAATAATGAACATAAGACATTAGAACGCTAACAGACAGAAAGTAGTATATTTTTTAAAACAGCTGAAGCAATACAGAAAATATTTGAAACAGCGTGAAGCAAATATCATGTTCACCAGGAGAAAGAAATCTATTAATTTTCATGCATTCCAAAAAATTGAAGGGTAGAGCGCAAAGGGTTACATTCATGTGCCTTCTCTTGAGATTAAGCTATTTAATGTTTTGCGCAAATTTCGTTGTTTATCTAATTTCTAATGTTAAATTTATTAAAGGTTGGCATCTTTCATACTAAAATTCCCGAAAATAAATTCGAGTGCTTTAGGTTTTGAAGACAGTGCGTTGCTTGCGTATTAACCTTGGTTTGAACAATAACGTTAATACATAATATAACAACAGAATCAAGGGGCCCGTGAGTGACCCGTATACGCCTGCACGATGCGTATACTAACATTGGTGGCTGATTTTTCACAAAAAGAAGTGCCACAAGTACGCTATATCGCTCATTTCATAAGACACACTAGCTATTGTATTCGAGGTCTTTGGTCCCATCTGCACATTATCTGTCGTGGTTATTACAGTAAATATGTCCGACGACGAGTTCCAGTTGATCAAGGTGGATTGGAGCAACAGGAGTCTCAAGGGTGGATCCTATCGAAGCCCTGCTGATGACCGGACATTCTCCGTGAGAGGGATGACGAGACATTACATAGTGAGTGGCCATCAACTCAAAGAAAGGTCAGAAATTTCAATAGCTTGGTCATATTTTTCTTTTTAATTTCTTTCTGTCAGAGCTGTCCAAAATAGAAATGTGTTTAAATTAAAACTTGAATTAGTTTGTTGAGGTTTTATTATATATATTGTATATATATATATATAGGCAGTTGGGTGGCAAAAATTATAGAACACAAAGCAATGTTTTAAATGATTTTGATAATTTTCATTCAGTTTGACCATGTTAAATACCTATAAATGGGTTGGAATGTCTCGAATATTCATCATTATGCTTTAAAACTAAATAAAAAGCATGCGTTGGGAACTTTCGCCCCAAGTCGCCCTTTTTTGTTACACCTACCATTGAAAAATTAAAAATCCTGCCCTTTCAGGATTAAAGTGTCATAACGTAAACATTTAAGCCTTCCCCTACAAAGTATATATATTTCTGAGAGGAAATTTCTGAGATTCAAAATGGCATTCCTGAACAACACAGGGTGAATAGTTACATCTTTGTGGGGATTTGTTGAATTATTTTGAAGGGCCCAATTTTAATTCATGCCCCTATTTAAAGTCCATTGTTCCAATACCCTTAATATTTCACATATTTGACATTGCTCATGAATTTTCTTCAAAAAAATTTACATTTACAAAGAGTGTCTTCATTAAATTAAAAAAATAGTCTTAACCTATCATGTGGCATGGTATTTTGGTCATTACCACCAAAGGGTGGGGGCGAATTCACCTCCCATGTGTTTGACCACATTGCTGAAACTTAGAATTTATTTGAGGTAATATTAGAATAAATAAAGCCTGCTAGTTTCATACTTTTCTATACCGTCCAAATACTTTTTGAGCAATCGGCATATGTAATTGCAGTTTTACATAACTGTTTTGGCATTTGGAACTACATGTTTAATACAAAGTCTATGGGGAAAAAAGCGCATAGCGCAACTATTTCTAATGCTGCGCATTTACCGGATTGGTCGAAACTATATAATTGTCGTATCAACATATACGTAAGACCACTATGCTAAAAGTCATGAAAGCTCATGGCACAAATTATCTTTCTGATTTCGGCAAATGAACTAGGGCATTGATAATCCATAGACTTTGTGTAGGTTCAGGTGTTTCTAATAATTTGTGGCCACCACTGTATATATAATCACACTCTATGGTTTAAGCATCTTTAAAACAAAAAAAAAACGGTTAAAATTTATTTGGGTATATAAATTTATTTGGTTAAAAATTGCCCGAAATGTTGGGAATAATTGCCGGGTAAATGAAAAAATATCTTAGGGTGGTTCAAATACTCGTGGTGAAATAAAGCACAACTTCGTCAAAACATTACTTTAATGCGGCAGTCACAACTCGCCATAACGCTTCGACGTGCAACTCCGTACAATGAGATTTTGTAGAAAATTCGTGCAGCGTTTGTAACCATGCAGGCACGTTTGCCCTGTACGACGGTACAGGAAGTTTTTTCCATTACCCTTACTACAGAAGCGCAGGAATCCGCAGAAATTGACTCACGACCTGTGCGTGCATTGTGCATGCAACGCAGGCTACGTTGATTGGCACGTACCCCCCCGTAGCCTACGACGAATTGTGACCGCCGCAGTACCCAAACTCTTTAGATAAAACCCCTTCCCACGGGAGCCAAAATACGATAATATTGAAAACTCCTGAAGCAAAGAAATTTTTAGTTCAAACAGTAATGAATGAGAATTCCCCAAAATTAAAGTTGTTAGGTGGACAAGCCAACTATGGTCATTAAAATTGTGATTTGAATACCATTTTTGAAAACGGGTGTATATGGAGTCATTTCGTATGGAGGAGCTTCGTAAGAGTCTTTGGTCATTACGAAAATTACCTATTCTACAACACGTTAAAGGGTTGCAGTAACATTGAATGATATTCAAATCCATTTTATGGGATTTAGCTTATTTTTGCCGTTACAATAATTATAAACACTTGGTCAGTCTGGTATCTCTCAAAATGCACGCTAATTGCTTGCTTTACCTTCGAGATATCAATGATTTCATACTCATATTTATAAACCACACCGGATGGTTTATTAAACCATGTGCTTTGCACTAGCACAAAATACACCTAATTCCTGTTGTTATAATACCGTCCTAGCGGCCCTGGTGGAGCTAGCAGCAGAGGGTACTGGTGTTCGGGGCTGTATGGCTTGGCATTGTTTTGTTACACTGTTTTAAGGTAGTAAATGACTTCCATTTAAAACCTGAAAATTTCAGTAGTTTGTTTTTACTGTTGGAACAATATAATTTTATTAATCTTGATCTGATTGCTTCTTGTTTTTGAAAGTTACCAAATCCCTTTAAATTGAACACATGCACATACACCACACATACAGCTGCAAACCACATCAGTCAGTACTTGAAAAATGGCTGCCTGTCGCCCTCTTGGTTTCTGTGGAAACTTCTCAATAATAATTACGCGAAACCAGCTTTAAACCTACCTCAAAATAATTTAAGATACTCTATAGTCTAATTGCAATATAATTCTTCCATTAGTATTTTAGATTTTGTTTAGTAGAATTTTTAGACCCTTTTTCGGATATGCCACTTGACTTGCTTGAGCTGCTCAAGACAGTTCATTGACTTCCATTGGAAGAAAACTGCTGCAGTATTACTTCCCAGTGCAAGGTCAATTATGAATGGTCATGCATTAGTGTAAGTGACACATATGAAACATATGCTAATACAAACAGGGTATTATAAATTGAATTATACTGGCATAACACAGTGATTTATCTGAAATACAAATTTAGATCTAAGCAATATAGGTTCTATTTCAGTAAAATATACAAGTTGTACATACATTTAAAAGCTGTGATTCACTACTTTTTGAAAAGTTAAGAACACCACAACACACACACACACACACACACAACACAACACCTACACATATGAAACATATGCTAATACATGCACGGTAAAATAAATTAGAATTATACTGGCACTAGTGATTTATCTTGAGATCTAAGTAATATAAGGTTTCTATTTCAGCAAAATATACAAGTTGTACATACTATAAAAGCTGTGAATCACTACTTTTTGAAAAGTTAAGAACACCACACACACACACACACACGCACATCACAACACAACACACACCTACACCCCCCCCCCAAAAAGGGGAAAACTTTTCTTGCAAAACCATTATAATTGGTGGTTCTGAGGAGAAGAGTATAGAAATACAGTGCGTCCCAGAAAAAAAAGTAAACCCAATTTTGAGAGCCTCATATGAAAATCTTATAACTTCTGTGACTAATTTTTATTTCATGTGAAGAGTAACTCATATTCTATCCAATGATACCAAATTTATACCAATCTGTCATTGATAAGTGAGCACTTGAGCTTTTTATAACCTCTTTTAAAATTACCTTATGTGTCAAGTTTTGACAGAAGCAACCCTGGCTTCTTGATCTTCCAATCATTCATTGTTCGAGGTAAGCCTTCTTTTCCCAAACAGAAGGGAAATAGTTGACTACTGAAATGCAAGGGCTGCTTTTGCCCAAACTTGGTACAAGGCAGTTTTGACACTTGGTCACATTCAAACGTGAGTGAACGACATTTCATATCACTCCACGTGAAATGTAAATCTAACGTATGGCATTAAATCTTAACCTAAAGACGCGTCCATTATTTGGGAGGGGAAACGCAACACTGCATTCATAAGTTTTAGTGGAAATACAGCTGAGCGGCGCAGAAAATTATACGGCTCCACATAAATGTCAACTAAACCCGCGCTGACGACGGGAAGCGAACAGTTGACAAACTGCATGCAATTATTACTAGCGTACAAAACTCGCCTAAGAAAACTTCCTGTGGTTGAATGGTATTTGTCGCGTCGATCTGTTTGAGCAAATTACTCATGGACATGAAAGAAATAATTATACTTTATCATAGTTTTCGTAGGTAAGATGCTTCAGACCAGATTGGGAAAAAGACATTCTGGCAAAGCCTATAACCGATTGTGCTGAAGTTGTAATCAGAATCTTTATTTCACATATATTGATGTTCCAAACGAGTATTGATATACCGAGTGAGTAAAAAAAACTTTACACCTAAAAAAGTCAATTAAAAGAAAACCAATTTATAAACCCAAAACATTTTACATATTCTGAAAGAGTAACTCCTCCCGCATCTTCTGGTACCATTTTTGTGTGGTATCTTTTACGCTTGGATTAACACGACGCATTGTTTGCGAACATGTTAATTTCGAATTGTGCAAGAATGGGAGTAAAATCAAAACACAAAAAGCTAGAAAAAAGCAACTTCATCTGATTAAAATAGCATAATTTTTTAACGAAAATGTCTTCCGCTTAATAACTTGGCAGGGGTGTTGTTACACATATTGACTACATTTTGTATGAAAATTATATTGACTCGTCAAGTAATGCACGACTGAGTACACATTAAAGAGGAAATTGCCACAGACAGACCTAAAGTGCCTCCGAATACTTTTGAAAAGTGATTATTTTGTCTTCGAGTGTGCTCACTTCATGCCTGACGCTACAGATCTATCTCATTTTTCATGCAAAATGTAGTCAATATGTGTAACACACCCCTGCCAGTTATTAAGCGAACACATTTTCGTTAAAAAGTTATGCTATTTTAATCAGGATGAAGTTGCTATTTTTTTAAAATTTTTGTTGGTTTGATTTTACTCCATTTCTGGCACAATTCGAAATTGACATTTTCGGCAAACAACGCGTCGCGTTCATCCAAGCGTAAAGATATAACACACAAATTGGTACCAAAAGAGCGGGAGGAGTTATCTTTCAGAATATGTAAAATGTTTGGGTTTATAAATTGGTTTTTTTAATTGACTTTTTTTAGGTGTAAAGTTTTTTTTGACTCACTCGGTAAATAGTGATCTTGTCACCTCTTGCGAAGACGCCGTCCACATGCGATAATGCATGTGATATGCGAAATATTGACCCATCGAGTAAAGATTCATATTGTGATAAATGTTCAAAGTGACAGGACTTTTTCTTAACCAATCAAAATGAATGTACCATCTTTGGAAAGCTGAGAATTCAAGCTTTTAAAAACTGCTTGAACAGTAAGCTATATATATATTATGCGTTATCCAGGAAGATGATTATGCGGCGTATGAGCTATTTTGAGAGCAAAATTGGCCATATTGTACAGGAATTTGATCTGACTTGGCTTTCAAATTGACTCAAGTGACAGAACTTTTTCTTTTCCTTTAATTTGTTATCCTGTTATTAAAAAATTCAGAATCTTAGCTTACTTAATCAAAGTGAACATTTATTTGAAAAATTTGTTTCTCGCCATAATCAAGAAAACAAAGTGAAAAACTGTGCAAAATACAAATGTTCTATGGCCGCGTTCGCTTTGCGTAGAGTGATAGCGCCTCTTCCCTTAAGTTTACAACTAGAATTGATATGGGACTCGATAGAAAGGCGCATATCTTCGCCACTTGTAGGTTATGAATGGATCTTGATCACCATATTTATGTATAATGTAGGAGTGGCATGTGTCATTACCAGTTGGATTTGAATTTTACAATTGGTCCTGGAAATTATGATTAAAAACAGTGCGTGAGTGACACGACAAAAAAAAAAAAAAGACACGGGTTTCTGACCATCACTGGTTATGGTTGGATTTGTGCCCAAGTAGATCTCTGAGGGTACCATAATAGTGTACCTCTGTGATATTTATTTTCCTTATCAATCATTCCCTCTCTGTGGAAATGGTCCACCTCTATGTGTCGTGAGTGACACACATCCAAAACGTATGTGACACGAACAAGTGCCTTAAATGCAACAATTCAAGTAAATAACTAGGTCAAAATTACCTCTGTGTATATGCCATGTTAGAGTAGTTCATGATAATTACTGTAAGCAAAAAAATCTGAAAAAAGTGACTAGATATAAGAATAAGAGGCATTTAAAGCACTATAGTCCCATATGTGCAAATTCCTGTTTGATCAATTATTCAGCGTAAGAAACTGGATCACATGTTTGAACTTAAAGAAGCCTTTGTGTTGATTTCAGATCCTAATTTGCATTTTTCAAAGGCACAGCGCCACATTAAAATTTCAGCTAAATGTCCACTTAAGGGCCTGTCCCACAGGAGGCAATCGTTGTGGCGACACCCTATGCATGTTAGAACCGGCCAGAATCGTGTCAGAATCGTAGGTGACCGGAGATCATATACGTATCTATGACTCTGTCTACGATAGGCTACACAACGACTTGCTTCGACGCAAACAATGGACTAACAATAGCTTGTATCCGTAATACAATAGCCTCGACCTTCGCGATCTCGCGCTCGACTTCTCTCGTCGCAGCTTAAAAATCAACCAAAATAGAACTTGAGCACTGTGGCGATCCTTGCGACTGACACAGGCGGTCGTATTTTCTACCTGATGGCGGCCTGTCGCCTTTATGTTCGTGATAGTCCTCTCATCAGTCGCGCATTATAATTTGGGTCGTGAGTGAATTTTGAAAATTTAAAAATCAGCGGCGACTGTACAGTATCTGAATAGAGGCCGAACCTGATTTTGCCAGTGAATGTAGGTGGCGACAAAGACCGTAGCGGCTTAATTTCACTGGGCGTTCGGCTCAGCGATGCGTGCAACGTTACGCTGGAGCGCGGCAACCTACACTGGCCGCCGTTCCGCTGTGCTAAACATGTTCTTTCTGGCGACAATCTAGGATAGCACCTTGTCGCGACAAGAGAAGACAGGCTACGGTCATTAACGTCAACCAACTGACGCCGGTGTTTAACTTCTTGAGAAACCAGCGGCGAACAGAACTTTGCTACGTATTTGTTGGCGACAGACGCGATAATTCACGATTTTAAGGCGATTGGACCTGCGCATGGCGGCGATGGGTACTAAAAGTAGTTTCGCAGGTTGTCGCCACAACGATCGCTAAGGGCCTGTCCCACAGAAGGCGATCATTGTGGCGACAACCTATGCCTGTTAGAACCTGCCAGAATCGTATCAGAATCGTAGGTGACCGAAATCTATACGTATCTACGACTATGTCTACGATAGGCTACGACAACGACTTGCTTCCACGCAAACAATAGGCTAACAATAGCTGGTATCCGATATACAATAGCTCGACCTTCGCGCATCTTGCGGCTCGACTTCTCTTGTCGCAGCTTAAAATCAACCAAAATATGAACTTGCCCTGTGGCGATCCTTGCGACTGACACAGGCATCGAGTGTTTTCTATCCGATGGCGGCCCGTCGCCTTTAGGTTCGTGATAGTCCTCTCAGTCGCGCATTAAAATTTGGGTCGTGAGTGATTTTTGAAAATTTCAAAAATTGCGGCGGCTGTACAGTATCTGAATGGGAGGCCGATCCTGATTTTGGTGAATGTAGGTGGCCGACAAAGCCGTAGCAGCTTAAATTTCACTGACCGTTTGGTTCAGCGATGCGTGCAACGTCGCTGGAGCGCGATAACCTACAACTGGCCGCCGTTCCGCTTTGCTAAACAAATTCTATCTGGCGGCAATCTAGCTATTGTTAGCCTATTGTTTTCGTGGAAGCAAGTCGTTGTCGTAGGCTATCGTAGACAGAGTCGTAGATACGTATATGATCTTCTGTCACGATTCTGGCAGGTCCTAACATGCATAGGTTGTCGCCACAACGATCGCCTCCTGTGGGACAGGGCCTGTCCCACAGAAGGCGATCGTTGTGGCGACAACCTACGAACTACTTTTTAGTACCCATCGCCACCATGCGCAGGTCCAATCGCCATTAAGATCGTGAATTATCGCGTCTGTCACCAAAAAATCCGTAGCAAAATTCTGTTCGCCGTTGGTTTTTCAAGAAGTTAAACAATAGCCGGCGTCAGTTGGGTTGACGTCAATGCCCGTAGCCTGTCTTCTCTTGTCGCGATAATGTGCTATCGTAGATTGTCGCCTGATCGAACATGTTTAGCAGAGCAGAACGACGGCCAGTTGTAGGTTGCCGCACTACAGCGTACGTTGCACGCATCGCTGAACCGAACGGTCAGTGAAATTTAAGCTGCTACGGCCTTTGTCGCCACCTACATTCACCAAAATCAGGATCGGCCTCCCATTCAGATACTGTACCATGCGGTGACACGACATTTGCTCCTGCGACAATTGCTCCGGGCTTTATTTCGTCTAAGATATAGGGTTAGGGTTAGGGTTGTAATAGGGATTTATATTAGGTTTAGGGTTAGGTTTAGGGTAGGGTATAGTGTAAAGTCCCTGGTTGAAGTTAGTCATTCGATTAGTGTATGGAATTTATAGCGGAGCAATTGTCGCGGGAGCAAATGTCATGGAATCGTACCATGCGCGTATTCTGGGGGGGGGGGGGGGCTTTACGGGCCCGGGCCTTCCGGGTAGACACCCGAAAGGGCGCCAAAATGACCTCAAAGTGGCGCCAAATCGAGCAAAATTTAAAAAAATAAAAAAATAAAAAAACGGGGAAAAAAAATATACATGATTTGAGCCGATTGGGAACTTATACCTAACCCTACAGCTGATCTCTAACCTTTTGGTTGGCCGACGGCCGAAAAAAATTTGAACACATCTTAACAAGTTAAACAATAGCCGGCGTCAGTTTGGCTGACGTCAATGACCGTAGCCTGTCTTCTCTTGTCGCGACAATTTGCTATCGTAGATTGTCGCCAGATAGAACATGTTTAGTACAGCGGAACGGCGGCCAGTTGTAGGTTGCCGCGCTCCAGCGTACGTTGCACGCATCGCTGAACCGCACGGACAGTGAAATTTAAGCTGCTACGGCCTTTGTCGCCACCTACATTAACCAAAATCAGGATCGGCCTCCCATTCAGATACTGTACAGTCGCCGCTAATTTTTGAAATTTTCAAAAATCACTCACGACCCAAATTATAATGCGCGACTGAGAGGACCATCGCGAACCTAAAGGCGACTGGCAGCCATCAGGTAAAAAATACTCGATCGCCTGTTCCGCTGTGTCAGTCGCAACGATCGCAACAGTGCGCAAGTTCATATTTTGGTTGATTTTAAGTTGCGACAGAGAAGTCGAGCCGCGAGATGCGCGAGGTCGAGGCCATTGTACTGTCGGATACCAGCTTTGTTTGCGTGGAAGCAGTCGTTGTCGTAGCCTATCGTAGACAGAGTCGTAGACGTATGATGATCTTCGGTCACCTACGATTCTGACATGATCTGGCAGGTTCTAACAGTTTAGGTTGTCGCCACAACGATCGCTTCTGTGGGACAGGCCCTTTAGGGTGCTATCTCACAGAATAGAAATTTAGTCTCCGCGATGGATAAATAGTATTAGAGACGTTCCTGCTGAATTTCGAGACGGATTTTTTTTCATAAATTGTCGCGGAGACGTCTCGAAGACGTCTCTGAGACGCCTCTAATACTATTTATCCGTCGCGGAGACGTCTCTGCGAAAAGCCCTAATGCTCAGTCATCCATCACAGCAGAGACATAATTTGGTACATTGAATAGAATGGCCTATTCTGCTATGGAGATTTAGGGTGGTATCTCACTTCGGGGAGACGTCTCCGCGATAAAAAGTATTAGAGACGTCTCCGATACGTGGAGACGTTCGGAGACGGATTTGGGTCTACTTCAGACTTTTTTTCTTCCGTAATTGTCGCGGAAAGGTCCCTGCGATATCGGAGACGTTCTAATACCTATTATCCGTCGCTGAGATGTTCGGCGAAGTAGATACCACCTAGTTTTATGCGTCGCAAGTTCGTACAAAGCCTGTTTGTGCCCGGTTGTGCTGCGATCCTTTTGTCTGATGGGGCTTACACAATAGCTTTGTGCGAACTTGCGATGCGTACAACTACAGTCTCCATAGCAGAATATGGGCCGATATGTTTTATTTTAACTTCAAATAAATATGAAGGTACAGAAATACATTTTTTTAATGAGAGTCCTCAATGTTGAGTTTACTCTTTCCTGGGACGTATTGTGCATGTATAGCCTTTGTACCATAAGAAGTTTTAAATAAATTATACAAAGTAATGATTATTTTTCAGGTGTAGAAGTAATGTACGGTGATTATGATGATCTTCTACATTGGATTCCATTATGGCTAATAGCTACGGTGTCTACGTGGTGACAGGGGCTTATGATGAAATCCTTCGAGAATAAAGAGTATCCAGGGTGAGTTAGAAATAAGTAATATGAAACATTGTCTGTTCTTCTCATTTAACCTTTCATGCCTGAGGCGATATAACATATAAGAAAGTTGAAAATCAAAATTTTTGATATCACCTAAAAGTTCATTAAGAAACATCTTGGTCCTTTTGTATTCACCTGGACTATTTTTTCTTATCTTCATGCTTAAGCGAATAACAGTATCATAGTTGTGAATCCTTTACCGGTGAATGTTTGGGAACTTTTCCTCTTGTCAAATGTGAACGCAGCAAATGGGGTGGGGGCGGCAAATGTGAACGCAGCAATGGGGTGGGGAGGGGGAATTATGGTCACAATTAGTAAAAAAACTCCAAAATATAAAGGGCAAGGACATTTAATGTTTGTTTTTCAAGGTGCTTGATGGAGTTATAACGGGGATGATTATAAACAGATTAGAATAATATTGCTTAAGTCCTTTGGAGAAAAATTAATACAAAACTTGACACAAGTAGAGTGTCCTTGCAAAAATCGATCATAAATTTTTAAGATTCATGATTTTAATATCCACCATCGGATTTTCGTTATTTCTACTTTAATTAGAAAAAAACGATCATGAATTATCTAGCCATTAATAGTCCTATCTCCGTGTATTTACCCACAAACTAGGACCAACGTTCGAACTCATTATCATAATGATTGATATACGTCTGTTTATTTTTTTAATTTTCTGTTTAAATGAATTCTATTTCAGGGAGTGCTTTAGTGGAAGCTGCCATTCGGGCAGGAGTTCAGCACTTTGTGTATAGTGGACAACACATCATGTAAGGAAGTCACTGGCAATGCATATTCAGAGTTTTGAAGGAAAGTCGAAGGTTGAGAAATTCATGTTCGAATTCGGGCTACCATCAACTAGCGTCAGACAGCCGGTTGCCATGGAGATATTCCTCCTTGATTTCATTCCTCTATATACTGATGGCTACTTACGTGTGGAGTAAGTGGGTTTAAAATGATAATAAACCCTTTTAAGGCAACAAAGATTCGATTCAGATTCAGATTGAATTTAATTCATTTCAACAGAAACAACATAATACAATATTGTCGCAGATGTAATATACATATATACATATACGCATATATATATTAAAAAAACTAATAAAAAAATAAATAAAACAAAAAACAACACCACAACAAACAAAAATGTCGACCTATTGGATTCGTAGTCTTTTTATAAGAATTTCACGCACATTTTGGTCGCCAGGTTGAAACAAGAACTTGAATATTTCAGACGAAAATCTATCGCATCCTCTCACGAAGCAAATAATGCCCGTTCCAAGGAATGCATAATTTCTTAAGGTCTTGTGTTCCGGTGTTTTTGTTTCGTTTTTAATTTCCTCTATGTAATAAGAATGGACGGTCCAGTCAAATAATAATCATTATCATATTTAAGACATAATCTTTCACAATTTAAATAATAAAGAGTGCTCGGTAACGATCACAGTTACTGCACGTTAAAGGCGGGCTCACACTATGCGACTTGCTGCGTGCGATTTTTCAGGAAAACTTTAATATTATTGAGTACAAACATTCAAAAAAGGAAATTCATAATGTAAAAGTTGTGGGTATTCTATGAATATCAAAAATTGAATTTCAAGGCGATTGCGAACCCCCTTCTCCTGTATAAATCTAATTGTTTCCAAATGCAGTGACGTCACTGCGATCTTGCGATTTAAGGTAATTTGGACCTTTACTCCTAATTATAGAACTCGCATTGGACAAAATTTGGATAAAATTGTTCTTTACTATTTTACATCTCATAGAGAACTTTGCATGTTTCAAAAGTCGCATTATATGCATAACTACCATTTTGTTTAAAAAAATCGCGCACCGCAGCAAGTCGCATAGTGTGGCCCTCCTTTACATTGGGAATTAAATGTATGTATGTATAGTTTGTGTGATTTGCTCCTACTGCGTAAACGGTGTAATTTATCTACGGTCTAGACGAAAAATTATGTGTTAAAATTTTTAGGTTGTTTTGATAAATAGTTGGAGATCATGGTATGGCACGTCAACAGTTAGAACATACTAAGCTGAAAAACAGCTCGTTTTATGTGTTTGTTGCCATCTTGTTCTAATCACTAGTCTGAATATTTGCCGATTTTAATATGTACCGTCAATGAGTGGTTTTCAAATTATATAGAAGGGCCTGCGTCCTTTTTTCTTTTTCGTATGAAACATGGTCTTTTTTTAGCATGTTTAGGTAAAGAAGGAGTTTTTTTCATAAAAAAGGGGCACTCTTTGGGGGCCTGAAAAGTGGGCACACTGTGCCCTCTCTCTCCGGTTCCACCCGCCCTGCCTGTAGGACAGCTCCTCCGGAGGGCTGTTCCCTGGACAACTGCCATAATCAATTCTAGTTGTAAACTTAAGGGAAGAGGCGCTATCACTCTACGCAAAGCGAACGCGGCCATAGACTTTTGTAATTTGCACAGTTTTTTCACTTGTTTTTTCTTGATTATGGCGAGAACACCTTTTCAAAGAAATGATCAACTTGAATAAGTACGGCTAAGAGTCTGAATTTTTCAAAATAGGAATACTTATTGCAAAGGGAAAAAAAGTCCTGTCACTTGAGTCAATTCGAAATCCTAGTAAGATCAAATTCCTGTACAATATGGCCAATTTTGCTCTCAAAATAGCTCATAACGCTGTATAGTCATCTTCCTCGATTACGCATAATTATATTACACAACTTAATGATCAAGCAGTTTTTAAAAAGCTTGAATTCTCAGCTTTCAAATGGTACATTTCATTCGATTGGTTAAAAAAAGTCCTGTCACTTTGAACATTGTCACAAACGAATCTTTACTCGGTGGGTTCAATATTTCCGCATATACACATGCTATCCCATGTGGACGGCGTCCTTCGCAAGATGTTGACAAGAATCACATATTTATATCAATAATCGTTAGGAACATCAATTCTATGTGAAATAAATATTCTGATTACAACTTTAGCACAATGGTGTTATAGGCTTGCCAAATGTCTTTTTCCCCAATCTGGTCTGAAGCATCTACCTACGAAAACTATGATAAAAGTTCAATTATTTTTTCATGTCCATGAGAATTTCCTCGAACCGATCGACTGATAATACCATTTTAACCACAGGGAAGTTTTCTTAGGCGAGTTTTTGTACGCCTAAGTATAATTGCATGCAGTTGTCAATTCGGCCGTATAATTTTCTGGCCCTCAGATGCATGTATTTCCACTAAACTCATGAATGTAATGTTGCGTTCCCTCCTCAAATAATGGACGCGTCTTTATGTTAAGATTTAATGTCATACGGTTTGATTTACATTTCACGTGGAGTAGAATTGATATGGTAGGGCAGACTTTCTTTGGGACACGCCCGCCGAGTTTGTCCTCCGGATATTTATAGTCTCCTTAAAGGGAGCTGCTCTCGCGGGAACGTGTCCTCGGGGGGGGGGGGGTTGTACTTCGAAAATTCTCAGGTGGGAGTTTTCCTCCGGGGGAGCTGTCCTATAACCCCGAATGATAACACCGAGTGATAGTAAATCCTCTTTGTTTTATTATCCACAGACTTGCCGATGGAAGGTAGCCCTTACTATATATACAGCCACCGAGTGATGGTAAGCCCTTCTAGCAATTCTTCCAGGAACCCTGAGGAATACCATAGGTCGTATGATCACCAATAACAGGGGACTGTAAAACCATTGAGGAATACGTGCTATAGCATCCAAACATGTGGCTTCCTTACGTTATCAAAGCAACGAGTTAGCTATACTGTCCCACTATGGATATTTTTGTATTTTTTAGTTCGTTTTTGTTTGTTTGTTTGCTTCTTTGTTTTGTTTGCATGTAACAAACCCTAAACTTTGTATGTATATTGATATTGATTGTGCATCGTTTGATTAGTACTTAATTTTTGTCATATTTTTCTGAATAAATGACATACATTGGTTGATGATATTTCCGAAAATTTCGGATATTGGTTATATTATTTCTTTCCTATAGTTGGGGTTTCAAACCCCGGTATGCACTTACGTCCTAGGGCATGGGGCGTTTTGTCTACAATGGCTCCTCCCCACCCAGGTGAAAATTGGGTACCCGATATGCTTGAGCGCTACATACTTGGCCTGCTCAGCTATGACCGGGGTTATAATGTGTAAAAACATTCTTTGTAAAGCGCCATGAAGCGTCATGCATGACGGACTGAGCGCTATATAAGAAGCCACCAGTTATTAATTATTATTATTAGTCTCCCCCCCCACTTACTTTTGTTCACGAGAGATTCTCAAGTTAATCTAAGACCTTAAATAATGAGTTTTAAATTCTCAAACATTTTCTTTTATTATTTTGCTTTTTATCTCAGATGACTGCCAGTGAATTTAAAAAGTTAGACTCACACACGGGCCGAAGATCTAGAACTGTTCCGAGTATTTCCAGGTTGATTATTCAGCTTATAGTGTTGACAACACGAAACGACTGGAACAATGAATGTGTTGATTTTTGATAGCTTCATGAATTCGAATGCCTCGCTCCTCAAGAAACTATTAGAGTGTAAAAATATGACAGACTTTAGAAGAAAGACAGCGGAATTTAAGGGTTTGATAATTTGTGTTGACATCAGTCGAATACATTATACATATATCATGTCCAGATTTGAATATTGTTTTAAATTACAATATTGTATTTCTTTAAGTGGCAGGTGCCCTAAAACAAAACAAAAATTTTTTTTTTTCAGTTTTTTTTTTTTTTTTTTGGTCTACTTAGGTAGTTGGCATGTGTGTATTTCATCATACACTTGTTTTATCTCAATATTCCATCTCTTTATTTTATTAAGGGGGTTAACAACATATTTTCATACATAATCTATTTATAGCCTTTCTTTTTGTGCGATTACACAAATGGATGTTTGTTTCATGAAAATCTAAAAACTCAGTTCTATACTATTCATTGGATTGCATGAAATTTGGTTAGAAGTGTGTATCTTGAAGATGTGTAGGGAGAGCGGGGTTATTTATGAGAAAACATTTTCAAATCAAAAATGGCCCGTAAAACAAAGCGGATTTATTTCAAGAACAATAAATGATCAGCTGAGTATATATCTGTATGCTACAAATGTACCCCATAAAAATTCTTAAACTAGTGATGGTTCCGTAAAACATCATCTTCAACAGGACATTCACGTGTTCCAAACTAATCCATAACGGGGTTAGTGGAACATACTTAATTACTGCCCGTTATGGCCTCCATTGGCACTGTAGGCAGCAACGAATGTCTCAGCCTGCACTTCTGTCGTCTGGGCCACTTTTTGGAGTAGTTCCCATGTGTGTTTCAGTCCTGCAAATTCCTTCTCTACTGAGTTCTACGCGAGGTGATTTTGGTCGTCCCCTCTTCCTTCTTCCTCTTCAGTGTCCAGTGGAGAGCTATCCACAGGTGATATTGGAGGCATCCATTCTGAGTACAGTCATGCCTCGATGCCATTTCCATGCCTTCTTTTAGAATGGTGGTTCCCATGTTCTCTTGTTTGCATCGGGTGAGTTGTTCTTCATTGGTAAGTTTTTTTTGGCCAAAAATTTGAAGAATCTTCCTGAGGCTTTTTGTGTGGAAAACTGACAGTTTATTGAGGTCTTTATCCGTCATTCTCCAGCACTCAGATCCATATAGTAGATGGAGAGGACACAGCTTGATACAGTCTCAGCTTTGTTCTTGTGCTAATATGCTTGTTGATCTCCATATATTATTTAGCATTCTAAGGGAGTGTTGGCTTTATTTAGTCGGTTTTCTAATGTCATTCCTGTCGCCCCCATTCACATCTAACAGTGCTACCATAAAAATGTACTTGAACTCTTGCCGTGGTTGAGACATCTATCCCATTGATGTTTGATTTGTAGATGGTTTGGGATTATTGATTAACGTCATTCATTTCAGTGTTTGCTCTTCGTTGACTTGAGGCCAACGTGCATGTGCGCAAACTCGACCATATGTTGTGTGGGTGTGTGAAAATTGCAAGGTAGTGCCGCAAAATCCAGTCTTCCAAGTTGAAAAGAGTAGACCATCTGATACCTCTTGTATGGTCGTTCAGTTGTTTACCTCATGACCAAGTCAATTGTGATTATGGAAAAGAGCGCAGACATAAGCATCCCTGTCTAACTCCTGACTTGACTTCAAACTTAATGTACTATTTCCCAATGCAATGAAAAGTTTGTGTAAAAGCTCTTTCATAGCAGATACGAATAGCTGTGGTATTCCGTAATGAGCGGAGATTCGCCACAAGTCTCTCTCTTGAATGCTGTCAAAAACTTCTCAAAATCGTCGATAAAATTTATGTAGATTTGTCTCTCATCTTGTGGCACTGCTCTATGATTTCCGCAGTGCAAAATTTGGTCATGCACCCCTTCCTCTGCGAAATCCTGCCTGTTCTCGTCTGAGCGTCTGATGCTACTGCTGCTGTTACATAGCGCTTTTGAGCATTGATAGCTATTTGAGAAATTTATGCGTTTAGGGTGGATTTGACAGCGGAGAGATAATTCGTCGCCAGTTATTACAATTGCTTTAGATTTCCTTTTTTAGGTATTTTGACGATTCTCCCTTTCAGACCAATCATCAGTAATTTGCTTTCTCTCCACACTTGCTGTAGAATAGTGGTAAAAGAATTCGCTGCCTGCTTCTGTGCTCTGCGTTTAACAATCTGTGCATTAAGATTGTCGGGGTCCTTGAGAGATTACCGTTCTTTAGTGACTTAATGGCAGAAATTACTTCATCTTTGTGATGAGGGTCAATGCTTATATCGCGAGATCCTGCTTGCTCTTGGAAGGTATCTGCTAACAGTTAGTGGCCGGGTGCGGTCTATGTCCAGTAAGCTGTCTCACTGGAATGCTCTGCCATCGCAGCGTCTTTTTCTGCTACTGTTAGTCCAAAAATATGCCTTGGTTTGTGTGAGGATGTGCTGTCCGTTGATCCTCTATATTGATCCACTAATTCATGATGCTGGTGAGTTTGGTACAGACTTTCCCTCTCTTCCTCCTTGTCCCTTCTCGAATGCAGTCGGATCATCAGCTTGAGTACTGCAGTTACCATCTCAGTAATGCTGTGTCTCTTATTAATACGAGTTGACTTTGTGGCACGCTTCTTCTACCTCGCTTGTTCGCTCTTGGATACTAGTGCGCAGTGATGGCAGCGACGGCTATATATTGGTTTTCTTAGACGTTATGGCAAGAGCACTTTTAGAGTGTTATCGACTAATGTTGAGTGTTATTCTCGTGCGTCTGGCTTGACAGTGGTCCCATGTATGCCGTCAGATAGCCATCGTCTTTCCTTTCCTTTACTTTACACCATCCTAGGCTATGATTCACTAGATCTGGATCAAGATCAGGTTTTGGTTCTGGTCCCATAATCGTTGATTTCTTGTGGATTCTCAAGATTGACATAGTTGGAATCTGTTAGTTCAGCTGCAGTGGAATGATGGGTAAGGTAAGTAGTGAAACATTCGGTGCTATTAGGGATATCATTTAGAAAATCTAAGTATTGTCTAGTAACTATTCTTATCAACATTTTGCATAGCGGATTTAGCTAACGTGCTGTATGATTCCAATTAAAATATTATATAAGAAGTTGATGGTGGTTATTGCGAATCTGTTTTGTGGTTTGATTTCTTTATTCAATTGGCTTGACTTCTTACAACGTGGTGGGTATTAAGCCATCTATTACCACTCAACATTACAGGGTCCATATGTCTGG
>CALNVZ010002100.1:61624252-61636039 GCA_940671915.1 Paracentrotus lividus | reverse complement strand
TCGATCCTTCGAAGGTGTACCGAGTGACGTCTATATTTCTGGTTTTTAACACCCTCCATCTATTTCTGGCACGCTTATTTGGTCTATAAATATCCACTGTCTGATATACATGTCTATAATTATATATTAAATATATATGATTGAACGTGCCACGACTTTCCACAATACCTCGCTCCAACACACCTAAAAGAGTTTTAAAAAATGTCCTTGATTTGCCGTGTCTTACGAACGTGCGGGGTAGGAACTTAAAACTTTTGGCGCAAATTAAGATCTTGAATAGTGTTCATTGCGCTCAATCATCGGTCCGAGTCCCCCCCGGGGGAAAGATAGAAAGGTTTCAGGAACGCAGTGAGAATTAGATTACAAGTATTGTTGGGTATGACTCAACTTTCTCGATGCCCAATAGTCACTGAGGTAAGTTCTTCAAGACCGTTCGTTATTTGCGCGTTACCTCTATCAAGTGTCATAGCTTATAGGAACGGTGCAAGAAGGTCTGCTATGATATGGAAACTATTCACTTTTTAGATTTACTAAAACTGTCAGTCCATCTAATGCTACCAGTCAGCACAGACACTTACGTAATAGTGTACTGGCTCCCGTTGCGTCCGAAATAAAATGATTTCTTTTCTGGGCGGATCCCCACGGTTTCATCCCGTCCATGGTCAGAAGTGAAATAATGATATTTCGGTTCATACAGTAAACAAAGAAATACATAAGAGAAATAGATAGAAGCAAAAAAAGATGCCATTTTTATTGACGCAACGGGACGTAATCTGATACGTAATGTGTCTGGTGTACTGGTAGCATAAATGAGAATAGTCACATCAAGCAGCATTTGTAATATATTCTTAATATCTCATATTAAGTGAGTGTGTGCTTTTACTTTCATATAATGCATTTCATTCTACAAAAGGCATTAGTCCAAAATGTGAAACATTATATAGTTTCTTTAAATTTATCCTAATTAAATTATATTCCGCATTGATGAACGGGCAAGGGGACGGTGTTCATTAAAAGGGCTAGCCGTCAGTGTGACAACTCTTTCCTAACTTATAACCGCTGTTGGCGACGGCGAATTGGTAAATTGTATAATTTGTACGTTAACGAAAAGGGTCGTAAGAAACTTAGGTGGTAGAGTGCATCACTGTCTACTGCCGCGGCTTGTCTCCGACGGGACGTCTCCGCGACGTTGTGCATGAATGCGCGGAATACTAATTTGACGAGCGGTGTTCATTTGAAAAACGGCTTTGTTAGCATGTTTTTAAAACTGTCGCGGAGACGTCCTATACTTTTAATCGTCGCGGAGACGAATATGTTTTTGTATTCCGTCGCGGAGACGTCTCCGCAAAGTGAGATAACCACTCGCTAAAAGGGTTTTCACCTCCGTCCACCGAAGTAAGTCGAAGCCAAAACGATCAACGAATTGGTAGAGAATACAACAGTGAAAGAAAAAACATGAATAGGTTAAATCCGCAAAGTAACAAAGCTACAACTACATAACAAAAAAAGACCGTTACATGACTGTCTAGGACGTTCTGCAAACACTAGCTGAACCTTTAAAAGCCTGTGTCAGGTTGTTTGCGCAAGCCTGGGAATAAAAGCCTAGTCTTTGGAGATGGAGTGAAGATGCGACACCTCAAAATATTGTCGGCAAATTGTTAATCGTCAGTATAAGGAATTGTGTCGACCGTACGCACCTCAACGGTTTGGAGAGGTAAAGAATAGAAACTTTTTGACAAACGATTATAATTGAAAAATGGCTTCTTCCTGCGCTTGCCCGCTCCAGCCTCATCTAGGTCCGTGGTACTGTAATCTAGAGAGGAGTGAAGAAGCCCTATCATATCTATCGATCAATAATTATTGGTCAAAAAGCTTCCTTCTTTACTCTCAACCTTCGCTCAGTTGGTAGGGAGTCGACACAAACTCGAAACTCCCTAATGATCAGCGTAGGCCGTCAAATAATGATCGCCGAATGCTGCGCCGCTGGCAACTCAACACTTGCACTGTAAGACGTGTGAAGGGAACTATAGGGTGGTATCTCATTTCGCGGAGCGGGTGCTCCGGCGACAGAACTGAGAAAATTTCGTCTGCCGCGACGGGTAAAAGTATCTTAAGAGACGTCGCTCGATACGCGCAGACTTCTCGGGGACGGATTTGGGGACTACTTCAATTTTTTTTTTGTCATAAATTGGTCGCGGGAGACGTTCTCTCATACGTACTTGTTATCCCGTAGTCGAGAGATACGATTTGTTTTTAAATTGCTGTCTCGGAGACGTCTCCGCCGAAGTTGAGATACCACCCATAGCACGCGTAAACAGATTCGTCCATTATCGCGCTCCATAGTAATATCATAGATTATTGAGGCTGACTTAACTTAAATACGACCTTTGAATAAACAATGTAAATGGATATAACGGACGTACTTTTGTCTACAAATTCAGGGTTGATTTTACAAAAGTGTTCTAAAAGACGTAAAACGGGGCGGGGGTGGGGGGCAGGGGGGGGGGGGGGTAAACGAAAGGCTTGAAATGGTTGGGCTATATATTGGGAATTTCTAGTTGGCACGAGACAGTTTAGAGAGAATGCCAAGCCTTATGGAATAATAATGAACATAAGACATCTGAGAACGCTAACAGACAGAAAGTATTATAATTTTTAAACAGCTGAAGCAAAGATACAGACATAATTTTGAAACAGCTGTGAAGCAAATATCATGTACCAGGAGAAAGAAATCTCCTGTTAATTTTCAATGCATTCCAAAAAATTGAAGGGGTAGGAGCGAAAGGGTTACATTCATGTCCTTCTCTGTGAGATTAGCTATTTCAATGTTTTCGCGTCAAGATTGTCGTGTTCTATTAATTTCTAATGTTAACATTTATTAAGGGTGGCATCTTCATATAAAATCCCGAAATGAAATTCGAGTGCTTTTAGGTTTATAGAAGACAGTGCGTGCTTGCGTTATTAACTTGGTTTGACAATAACGTTAACAATAAGTATAACAACAGACATCAAGGGGCCGGTGAGTGACCGTCATAACGCCTGCACGACTGCGTATACTAACATGGTGGTGATTTTACAAAAAGAAGTGCCACTAAGTACGCTATATCGCTCATTCATAAGAACACACCCTAGCTATTTGTATTCGAGGTCTTTGTCCCATTCTGCACATATCCTGTCGTGGTTATTAACATTAAATATGTCGACGACGAGTTCCAGGTTGATCACGGTGGATTGGAGCAACAGGAGCTCAATGGTGGATCCCTAATCGAAGCCCTGCTTGATGACGGGACATTCTCCGTGAGAGGGATGACGAGAACATTAATAGTGACGTGGCCATCAACATCCAAAGAAAAAGGTCAGAAATTTCATAGCTTGTATTTTTTTTTAATTTCTTTTCTGTCAGAGCAATGTCAAAATACGAGAATGTGTTTAATTACAACTTGAATTAGTTTTGTTTGAGGTTTTATATACTATATATACTGTATAGTGTATATATGTACAGTGGTGGCAAAAATTATTAGAACCAAAGCATGTTTAAATGATTGTGATAATTTTCATTCAGTTGACCATGTTAATACCTATAAAATGGTTGGAGATGTCTCCGACATATCATCATTATGCTTTAAAACTAAATAACAAGCCATGCGTTGGGAACTCGCCCCAAGTCGCCCTTTTTTATGTTCAGCCACCAATTGAAAAATTAAAAATCTCTGCCCTTTCAGGATTAAGTGTCATAACGTTAAACATTTAAGCCTTCTCCCCCACAAAGTATATATATTCTGAGAGAAATTTTCCTGAGATGTCGAAAAATGGCATTCATACAACCAGGGTGAAGTAGTTACATCTTATGTGGGGATTTTTGATTTATTTTGAAGGGCCCCAAATTTTAATTCAGTGCCCCTATTTAAGTCCATTGTTCCAATGACCCTTAATATTTCAAACATATTTGAAATTGCTCATGAAATTTTTCTCAAAAAAATTTACATTTACAAAGAGTGTCTTCATTAAATTTAAAAAAATAGTCTTAACCTTCAATGGGCATGGTTATTTTGGTCATCTACCACCAAAGGTGTGGGGGCGAATTCCCCTCCCATTTGACCACATTGCTGAAACTTAGAATTTATTTGAGGTATATTAGAATAAATAAGCCTGCTAGTTTCATACTTCTACATCAAATCTTTTTGAGCAATCGGCATATGTAATTGGCATTTTACTGGTTTTGCATTTGGACTACATGTTTAATACACAAGTCTATGGGGAAACCAAAAGCGCATGCGCAACTATTTTCTAATGCTGGCGCTACCGGATGGTCGAAACTATATAAATTCGTATCAACATATACGTAAGAACTCCTATGCAAAAGTCATGAAAGCTCATGGCACACAAAAGTTATCTTTATCTGATTTCGGCAAATGAACTAGGGCATTGATAATCCCATAGACTTTGTGTAGGTTCAGGTGTTTCTAATAATTTTGGCCACCACTGTATATTAAATCAACTCTATGGTTTAAGCACTCTTTAAAAAAAAAAAAACGGTTAAAATTTATTTGGGTATATAATTTATTGGTTAAAAATTGCCCAATGTTGGGATAATTGCCGGGGTAAATTGAAAAAAATACTCTTAGGGTGGTTCAAATACACATCGGTGAAATTAAAGCACAACCTTCGTCAAAACATTACTTTAATGCGGCAGTCACAACTCGCCATAACCTTCGACGTGCAACTCCTTACAATGGATTTTGTAGAAAATTCGTGCAGCGTTGTACCATGCAGGCACGTTGCCTGTACGACGTACAGGAAGTTTTCCAATACCCTTACTACAGAAGGCGCAGGAATCGCAGAAATTGACTCACGACCTGTGCGTGCATTGTGCATGCAACGCAGGCTACGTTGATTGCACGTACCCGTAGCCTACGACGAATTGGTGACCGCCGCAGTACCAACTCTTATAGATAAAACCCCCTTCCCACCGGGAGCCAAATACGAATAATTTGAAACTCCTGAAGCAAAGAATTTTTAGTTCAAACAGTATGAATGAGAATTCCCCAAAATTAAAGTTGTTAGGTTGGACAAGCAACTATGGTCATTAAAATTGTGATTTGAATACCATTCTTTGAAACGGGTGTATATGGAGTCATTCGTATGGAGGAGCTTCGTAAGAGTCTTTGGTAACATTACGAAAATTACCTATTTCTACAACATGTTAAAGGGTTGCAGTAACATTGAATGATATTCAAATCCATTTTATGGATTTAGCTTATTTTGCCTACATAATTATAAAACACTTAGGTCAGTCTGGTATCTCTTCAAAATTGCACGCTAATTGCTTGCTTAACCTTCGAGATATCAATGATTTCATACTCAAATTTTATAAACCACACGGATGGTTTATTAAACCATGTGCTTTTGCCATAGCAACAAAATACACCTATTCCTGTTGTATAATTACCGTCTCTAGCGGCCTGGTGGCTAGCAGCAGAGGGTACTGGTGTTCGGCTGTATGCTTGGAATTGTTTTTTACACTGTTTTAAGGTAGTAAATGACTTCCATTTAAACGAAACTTTCAGTAGTTTGTTTTTACTGTTGGAACAATATAATTGTATAATCTTGATCTGATTGCTCTTGTTTTTGAAAGTTACCAAATCCCTTTAACATGCACATACACCCACATACAGCTGCAAACCAACATCAGTCAGTACTGAAAAATGGCTGCCTGTCGCCCTCTTGGTTTCTGTGGAAACTTCTCAATAATAATTAGCGAAACCAGCTTTAAACTACCTCAAATAATTTAAGATACTCTATAGTCTAATTTGCAAATATAATTCTTCCATAGATATTTTAGATTTTGTTTAGTAGAATTTTTAGACGCTTTTTCGGATATGCCACCTTGACTGTGCTTGAGCTGCTCAAACAGTTCATTGACTTTCCATTGGAAGAAAACTGCTGCAGTATTACTTCCCAGTGCAAGGTCAATTATGAATGGTCATGCATTAGTGTAAGTGACACATATGAAACATATGCTAATACAAACACAGGGTATTATAAATTAGATTATACTGGCATAACACTAGTGATTTATCTGAATACAAATTTAGATCTAAGCAATATAGGTTCTATTTCAGTAAAATATACAAGTTGTACATACTATTTAAAAGCTGTGAATCACTACTTTTTGAAAAGTTAAGAACACACACACACACACACACACACACACAGCAACACAACACCTACACATATGAAAACATATGCTAATACATGCACGGTAAAATAATTAGAATTATACTGGCACTAGTGATTTATCTTGAGATCTAAGTAATATAGGTTCTATTTCAGCAAAATATACAAGTTGTATATACTATAAAAGCTGTGAATCATACTTTTTGAAAAGTTAAGAACCACACACACACACAACCGCACACACACAACACACACACACACTACACCCCCCCCCCAAAAAAGGGGAAAAACTTTTCTTGCAAAACCATTATAATTGGTGGTTCTGAGGAGAAGAGTATAGAAATACAGTGCGTCCCAGAAAAAAAAAGTAAACCCAATTTTGAGGGCCTCATATGAAAATCTTATAACTTCTGTGACAATAATTTTTATTTCATGTGAAAGAGTAACTCATATTCTATCCAATGATACAAATTTATACCAATGCTGTCATTGATAAGTGAGCACTTGAGCTTTTTATAACTCTTTTAAAATTACCTTATGTGTCAAGTTTTGACAGAAGCAACCCTGGACTTTCTTGATCTTCCAATCATTCATTGTTCGAGGTAAGCCTTCTTTCCCAAACAGAAGGGACAAATAGTTGACTACTGAAATGCAAGGCTGCTTTTGCCCAAACTTGGTACAAGGCAGTTTTGACACTTGGTCACATTCAAACGTGAGTGACACGACATTTCATATCACTCCACGTGAAATGTAAATCTAACGTATGGCATAAATCTTAACCTAAAGACGCGTCCATTATTTGGGGAGGGGAAACGCAACACTGCATTCATAAGTTTAGTGAAATACAGCTGAGCGGCGCAGAAAATTATACGGCTCCACATAAATGTCAACTAAACCGGCTGACGACGGAAGCGAACAGTTGACAACTGCATGCAATTATTACTAGCTACAAAAACTCGCCTAAGAAACTTCCTGTGGTTGAATGGTATTTGTCCGTCGATCTGTTTGAGCAAATTACTCATGGACATGAAAGAAATAATTATACTTTTATCATAGTTTCGTAGGTAGATGCTTCAGACCAGATTGGGGAAAAAGACATTCTGGCAAGCCTATAACACGATTGTGCTGAAGTTGTAATCAGAATCTTATTTCACATATATTGATGTTCCAAACGAGTATTGATATACCGAGTGAGTAAAAAAACTTTACACCTAAAAAAGTCAATTAAAAGAAAACCAATTTATAACCCAAAACATTTAACATATTCTGAAAGAGTAACTCCTCCCGCATCTTCTGGTACCCATTTTTGTGTGGTATGTCTTTACGCTTGGATTAACACGACGCATTGTTTGCGAACATGTTAATTTCGAATTGTGCAAGAATGGGAGTAAAATCAAACAACAAAAAGCTAGAAAAAAGCACCTTCATCCTGATTAAAATAGCATAATTTTTTAACGAAAATGTCTTCCGCTTAATAACTTGGCAGGGGTGTTGTTACACATATTGACTACATTTTTGTATGAAAATTATATTGACTCGTCAAGTAATGACGACTGAGTACACATTAAAGAGGAAATTGCCACAGACAGACCTAAAGTGCTCGAATACTTTTGAAAAGTGATTATTTTGTCTTCGACGTGTGCTCACTCATGCCTGACGCTACAGATCTATCTCATTTTCCATGCAAAATGTAGTCAATATGTGTAACAACACCCCTGCCAAGTTATTAAGCGGAACACATTTTCGTTAAAAAGTTATGCTATTTTAATCAGGATGAAGTTGCTATTTTTTTAAAATTTTTGTTGGTTTGATTTTACTCCCATTCTGGCAAAATTCGAATTGACATTTTCGCAAACAACGCGTCGCGTTCATCCAAGCGTAAAGATATAACACACAAAATTGGTACCAAAAGATGCGGGAGGAGTTACTCTTTCAGAATATGTAAATGTTTGGGGTTTATAAATTGGTTTTCTTTTAATTGACTTTTTTTTAGGTGTAAAGTTTTTTTTGACTCACTCGGTAAATAGTGATCTTGTCACCTCTTGCGAAGACGCCGTCCCATGCGATATTGCATGTGATATGCGGAAATATTGACCCATCGAGTAAAGATTCTATTGTGATAATGTTCAAAGTGACAGGACTTTTTCTTAACCAATCAAAATGAATGTACCATCTTTGGAAAGCTGAGAATTCAAGCTTTTAAAAACTGCTTGAACAGTAAGCTATAATATAATTATGCGTTATCCAGGAAGATGATTAGCGGCGTATGAGCTATTTTGAGAGCAAAATTGGCCATATTGTACAGGAATTTGATCTGACTTGGCTTTCAAATTGACTCAAGTGACAGAACTTTTTCTTTTCTTTTCCAATTTGTTATTCCTGTTATTAAAAAATTCAGAATCTTAGCTTACTTAATCAAAGTGAACATTTATTTTGAAAAATTTGTTTCTCGCCATAATAAAGAAAACAAAGTGAAAAAACTGTGCAAAATACAAATGTCTATGGCCGCGTTCGCTTTGCGTAGAGTGATAGCGCCCTCTTCCCTTAAGTTTACAACTAGAATTGATATGGGACTCGATAGAAAGGCGCATATCTTCGCACTTGTAGGTTATGAATGGATCTTGATCACCATATTTATGTATATGTAGGAGTGGCATGTGTCATTACCAGTTGGATTTGAATTTTACAATTGGTCCTGGAAATTATGATTAAAAACAGTGCGTGAGTGACACGACAAAAAAAAAAAAAAGAACAGCGGGTTTCTGACCATCACTTGGTTATGGTTGGATTTGTGCCCAAGTAGATCTCTGAGGGTACCATAATAGTGTACCTCTGTGATATTTATTTTCCTTATCAATCATTCCCTCTCTGTGGAAAATGGTCCACCTCTATGTGTCGTGAGTGACACGACATCCAAAACGTTAGTGACACGACAAGTGCCTTAAATGCAACAATTCAAGTAAATAACTAGGTCAAAATTACCTCTGTGTATATGCCATGTTAGAGTAGTTCATGATAATTACTGTAAGCAAAAAAATCTGAAAAAAGTGACTAGATATAAGAATAAGAGGCATTTAAAGCACTATAGTCCCATATGTGCAAATTCCTGTTTGATCAATTATTCAGCGTAAGAAAACTGGATCACATGTTTGAACTTAAAGAAGCCTTTGTGTTGATTTCAGATCCTAATTTGCATTTTTCAAAGGCACAGCGCCACATTAAAATTTCAGCTAAATGTCCCACTTAAGGGCCTGTCCCACAGGAGGCAATCGTTGTGGCGACACCCTATGCATGTTAGAACCGGCCAGAATCGTGTCAGAATCGTAGGTGACCGGAGATCATATACGTATCTATGACTCTGTCTACGATAGGCTACGACAACGACTTGCTTCGACGCAAACAATGGACTAACAATAGCTTGTATCCGATAATACAATAGCCTCGACCTTCGCGGATCTCGCGGCTCGACTTCTCTCGTCGCAGCTTAAAATCAACCAAAATATGAACTTGAGCACTGTGGCGATCCTTGCGACTGACACAGGCGGTCGAGTATTTTCTACCTGATGGCGGCCTGTCGCCTTTATGTTCGTGATAGTCCTCTCATCAGTCGCGCATTATAATTTGGGTCGTGAGTGAATTTTGAAAATTTCAAAAATCAGCGGCGACTGTACAGTATCTGAATAGGAGGCCGAACCTGATTTTGCCAGTGAATGTAGGTGGCGACAAAGACCGTAGCGGCTTAAATTTCACTGGGCGTTCGGCTCAGCGATGCGTGCAACGTACGCTGGAGCGCGGCAACCTACAACTGGCCGCCGTTCCGCTGTGCTAAACATGTTCTATCTGGCGACAATCTAGGATAGCACCTTGTCGCGACAAGAGAAGACAGGCTACGGTCATTAACGTCAACCCAACTGACGCCGGCTATTGTTTAACTTCTTGAGAAACCAGCGGCGAACAGAACTTTGCTACGTATTTGTTGGCGACAGACGCGATAATTCAAATGCAGCCGAGATTTTATAGGCGATTGGACCTGCGCATGGCGGCGATGGTACTAAAAAGTAGTTCGCAGGTTCCGTCCACAACGATGCCTAGGCCTGTCCACACGAAGGCGATCATTGTGGCGACAACCTATGCATGTTAGACCTGCCAGAATCGTATCAGATCGTAGGTGACCGAAGATCATATACGTATCTACGACTATTGTCTACGATAGGCTACGACAACGCTTTGCTCCACGCAAACAATAGGCTAACATAGCTGTATCCGATAATACAATAGCCTCGACTTCGCGCATCTTGCGCTCGACTTCTCGTTGTCGCAGCTTAAAATCAACCAAAATATGAACTTGCGCACTGTGGCGATCCTTGCGACTGACACACAGGCGATCGAGTGTTTTCTCTCCGTGGCGGCCGTCGTCCTTTAGGTTCGTGATAGTCCTCTCAGTCGCGCATTATAAATTTGGGTCGTGAGTGATTTTTGAAAATTTCAAAAATTTGCGGCGGCTGTACAGTATCTTGAATGGGAGGCGATCCTGATTTTGGTGATGTAGGTGCGACAAAGCTGTAGCAGCTTAAATTTCACTGACGCGTTTGTTCAGGTGCGATGCGTGCAACGTACGCGGAGCGCGATAAAATCACATGGCCGCGTTCCGCTTTGCTAAACAAATTCTATCTGGCGCAATCTAGCTATGTTAGCTATGTTTGGTGGAACAAGTCGTTGTCATAGGCTTCTAAAGACAGAGTCGTAGATACGTATATATGTTCTGTCACGATTCTGGAGGTCCTAACATGCATAGGTTTGTCGCCACAACGATCGCCTCCTGTGGGACAGGCCTGTCACAAGAAGGGCGATCGTTTGTGGCGACAACCTACGGAACTACTTTTTTAGTACCCATCGCCACCATGCGCAGGTCAATCGCCATTAAGATCGTGAATTATCGCGTCTGTCACCAAAAATCCGTAGCAAAATTCTGTTCGCCGTTGGTTTTTCAGAAGTTAAACAATAGCCGGCGTCAGTTGGGTTGACGTCATGCCGTAGCCTTTCTTTCTTGTGCGGATAATGTGCTATCGTAGATTGTCGCCTGATCGAACATGTTAGCAGAGCAGAACGACGGCCAGTTGTAGGTTGCCGCACTACAGCGTACGTTGCACGCATCGCTGAACACGAACGGTCAGTGAAATTTAAGCTGCTACGGCCTTTGTCGCCACTACATTCCCAAAATCAGGATCGGCCTCCCATTCAGATACTGTACCATGCGGTGACACGTATTGCTCCTGCCGCAATTGCTCCGGGCTTTATTCGTCTAAATAGGGGTAGGGTTAGGTTGTAATAGGATTTATATTAGGTTAGGTTAGGTTTAGGTAAGTGGTTAGTGTAAAGTCCGCTGGTTGAAGTTAGTCATTCGATTAGTGTATGGAATTTATAGCGGACAATGTCGCGGGAGCAATGTCATGGAATCCGTACCATGCGCGTATTTGGGGGGGGGGGGGGTTTCGGGCCGGGGCTTCCGGTAACACCCGAAAGGGCGCCAAAATGACCTCAAGTGGCGCAAATCGAGCAAAATTTAAGAAAAATAAAAAATAAAAAAAACGGAAAAAACAAGTCGCGTCA
>CALNVZ010002100.1:61601979-61619493 GCA_940671915.1 Paracentrotus lividus | reverse complement strand
CTAGTACCGCCAACCACTATAACACTTTCTATTGGATTAGCAAAACTATCTGCGCTATTACCTTCCCATGCAAGGTAATTTAATCGGCATCATTAGTGACTAGTGACAATATTGACAACAGTCATGCTAATACAAGACACAGCCAGGTATTATAAATTGAATTATACTGGAAAACACTAGTGATTTACTCTGAATACGAATTAGATCTACAACATTTGTTCTAGTTTCAGTAAAATATACAGTAGTACATCTATTTTAAAGTGTGAAGTCAGTACTTTTTGACAACAGTTAAGAACACACACACCACCACCTAACAACGACACCAGCAACACAACACCTACCACATATTGAAATTGCTAATACATGACGGGTAAAAAGTTAGGACATTTATGAGCATAGTGTTTATCTTGAGATATACTTAAATTAGGTTCTATTCAGCAAAATTCAGTTGTACAAACTATAATAAGCTGGAACACTACTTTGAAAAAGTTAACAACAACAACACACCAAACCACGACCACACACACTCACACAACACTATCACCTCCGCCCAAAAAAGGGGACCTATTTTGAAATGACCATTATATTTGGTGGTTTCTGAGGGAAGAGCTTAGACAAATACGAGTGCGTCCAGAATCAAAAAAAAGTAAACCAATCTTGAGGCCTTAAATATTGAAATCTTATAACTCTGTGTGTACAATAAAGTTTTGTATTTACTTGAAAGAGTACTAATTCTATCCAGTGTTCACCACTTCATACAATGCTGTCATTGAGTTCAGTGAGCACTGTTGAGCTTTTATACTCTTTTAAAAATTAACACTTATTGTGTCAAGTTTTGAAGACAGCGAACCTGGCTTTTTGATCTTCAATTATTCATTGTTCGAGGTAAGGCCTTCCTTTCGCCAAACAGAAGGGACATTAGTGACTACTGAATGCAGGGCTGCTTTTGCCCAAACCTTGGTACAAGGCAGTTTTGACACTTGTCACATTAAACGTGAGTGACACGACTTTCATATCACTCCACGTGAAGTAATCTAACGTATGGCATTTAATCTTAACTAAAGACGCCCAATATTTTGGAGGGGAAACAGCACAACATGCGTTTCATAGTTTAGTGAATACCAGACGTCCGGCGAGAAATCTATACGCTCAATAAATTAACTAAACCGCGCTGAGCGGAAGGCGAACATTGACAACTGCATGCAATTATTCTGCGTACAAAAACCTCGCCTAGAATTCCTTGTGGTTGAAATGGTGATCTGTCGATCATCTGTTTGAGCAAATACTATGGATGAAAAATAATCTTATACTTTATATTTTAGTTTTTTCGAGGTAGATATGCTTCGAACCAGATTGGGGTAAAAAGGACATTATCGAGCTTATAACGACATTGTCTGAAGTGTATACAGGAATCTTTATTTCACCGAGAATACTTGATGTTCCCTAACGGAATAGTATACGATGTGGGAGTAAAAAAAAACTTACCCATAAACCAAATCACAATTAAAGAAAACCAATTATAAACCCAAACACATTTCTACTATATTCGAGGAAAGGCGGTATACTCCTCCCGCATCTTCCTCGGTACCATTTTTGTTGTTGGTATGTCTTACGTTGGATTAACACGACGCATTGTTGCTAACTGTTCAATTTCGAATTGTTCAAGAATGGAGTAAAATCAAAACAACAAAAGCTAGAAAAAAGAACTTTCCTGATTTAAGAATGATAATTTTTTTGAACGAAAGTCTTCCGCCTTAATAACGTTGGCAGGGTCGTTGTCACATATGACTACATTGTGTATGAAATTTATTGACTAGTTCAAGTTACATGACCGATGGTAAACATTAAAGAGGAAACGATTCCACAAGACAGACCTACAAATGCTCCGATACTTTGGAAGTGTATTTGTCTCGCGTTGCTCACTCTGCCTAGCTACAAGATCCTATTCATTTCATGCAATGTAGTCAATATGCGTGTTAAAAACACACCCCGCCATTATTAGCGGAACCAATGTTCGTTAAACAACTTATGCTTAATAGGATGAACATTTGGGCTATTTTTTAAAATTTTTGCTTGGTTGATTTTACTCCACTTCTGGCCAATTGAAAATGACCATATTCGCAAACAACGCGTCCGCGTTCATCAGGCTAAAGTTCTAAACAACAAAATGATGGTAGCAACAAGATGTGCGGGGAGTTACTCTTTCTAGAATATGTAAACTGTTTGGGGTTTTTTATAAATTGGATTTCTCTATACTTAGACTTTTTTTAAGTTGTAAAGTTTATTTTTTTGATCAGCTCAGGCAAATAGAGTTGAATTTGCTCACCTTTTTGCGATAGACGCGTACATGCGAAATGCATGTAAAGTCATTATGCGGAAATAATTGACCCATACGGAGTAAAGATTCTACTTGTACGACTAACTGTTCACAGAGTGACAGGATTTTCTTAACCAACAGAATGAATTGGTACATTTTGGAAGCTGGAGAATTGCAGCTTTTACAACTGCATTAGAACGCAGTAAGCTATTACATATTTATGCGTATCCAGGAAACTGATTATGCGGCGTATAGCTTCATTCTTGGAGAGGTCAAACATTCGGCCATATTGTACGAGGAATTATTGATTGACTTTGGCTATCATAAATCTGGACTCAAGTCGCAGAACCTTTTTCTTTTCTTCCTAACTGGTTATTCTGTTATTAAAAAATTTCAGCATCTTAGTCCTTAACTGGCAAGCTTGAAATTTATGTTGACAAGGAACTTCTGCTATTCTACAGCCATAAGTCGAAGAAACAACAACAGTGAGACAAACTTCTTAGCAAACATTCGCGACAAAATGTCTATGGGAGCCGTGCCGGTCGCTTTGCGAGAGCTTGTAGCTCCTCTTACCCACTTGAAGTTTACAACTCAGAATTGATTGGGACTCGATAGAAGGCGCATCTCTCTCTGTAGGTTTAGAATGGACTCTTGATCACATATGTTATGCTATAAGTGAGTGGCATGTGTCCATTAGCCAGTTGGATGATTTATACAATTCGGCAAGCGACGCGTATCCACACATCTGGTCAGATGTCTCCCGCGGTCGCGGCAGCAGCGCGATCAGCGCCCGAGCGCGACTCACTCATCAGCCTCCCGACTAGCGACGTAACGACACTCTTCTAAGCGTGACCGGTTCGTGGAAATTATGATTGAAACAGTGCGTGAGTGACACGACAAAATAAAAAGACACGGGGTTTGACCATCATGGTTATGGTGTGGCTTTTGTGGCCAAGTAGATCTCTGAGGTACTATAGTGTACCTCGTAGATTTATTTCTTATACTCTTCCTCTCTGTGGAAATGGGCAGACCTCTATGTGGTGTGAGTGACACGATCAAGTTAGTTTGAGCACGACGTGTTAAATGCAACAATCTAAAGTACATACTAGGTCAAATTTACCTCTGTGTATATGCATGTTTTAGAGTATCATACTACATTAACTGTAGCAAAAAATCTGAAAAGTGCCTAGATAAAGAATAGGGCATTTAAAGCATCTATGTCCCATTGTGCAATTCCTTTTGAGCTTATTAGCGTAGATGAACTGTTTTGAACTTAAAGCTTTGGTGTTTGATTTCAATCCTTAATTTGCATTTTTCAAAGCAGCGCACGTTAAATTCTAGCTAAATGTTTCCCATTAAGGCCTGTCCCACAGAGGCAATCAGTGGGCGACCTATGCATGTTGACCGGCCAGAAGTCGTTTTCGATCTTTAGGGTGGACGGAGGTCATATAGTATCTATGACTTGTCTACGATAGGTCGACAACGACTTGCTTCGACGCAAACAAAGTCTGATACAATGGTTGTATCCGATAATCAATAGTCCTCGACTTCGCGCTCTCGCGGCTGACTTTTCTCGTCGCAGCTAAATAACCAATATGAAGTGCTGCACTGTGGCGATCGCTGCGGAACTGACACCAGGCGGTTGCGAGTATTTTTACCTTGGATGGCGGCCTGTCGCCTCTTATAGTCGTGTGGTTCTCTCAATCAGTCGCGCCATTCTAATGGGTCGTGATCTTGATATTTTGAAAGTTTCAAAAATTCAGCGGCGACTGTACGTATACTGAATAGGAGGCACGAACTGATTTGCCGTGAATGTATGGTGGCGACAAAAGGCCGTAGCGGCCTTAAATTTGCATGGGCGTTCGGCTCGGAATACGACAACATGCGGAAACGTACGCTGGACGCGCGGTGCAACCTATCAATGCCGCTCGTTCCGTCTGTGCTCATGTTCTATCTGCGACGATTCTTAGCAGATAGCACCGTTGGTCGCGCAAGATGAAGACAGGCTACGGTCAATTCACGTCAAACCGCAACTTGACGCCGGCTATTGTTTCCAACTTCTTTGAGAAATCCAGCGGCGAGACTTTTGTAATATTGTTGTCGACAGCAGCATAATCTCACGATTTTATAGGCATTGGTACCTGCGCATGGCGGCGTAAGGGTACTATAAAGTAGTTGCATGGTTGTCGCCACGAACGATCGGCTAAGGCCTGTCCCACAGAGGCGTCATTGTGGCAGACAACTTGCATGTTGACACTTCCTAGAATCGTGAGGGTGGGGCGGGATCGTAGGGTGACGAAGTGCAATATAGTATCTACGGGACTATGTCCTCTAGAGCTACGAAACGACTTGCTTCCACGCAAACAAATAGCGCTAACATAGTGGTTCCAGATTAATACCACGTAGCCTCGACTTCGCGCATTTGCGGCCTGATTCTCTCTTTCGCAGCTAAATGAACAAAAGTATGAAACTGGCGATGTGGCGATCCTTGGACTACACAGAGCATCGTGTTGTTTTCTTATCCGATGGCGGCCCGTCGCTTGGTCGTGATAGTCTCTTCAGTCGCGCATTAATTTGGTCGTTGAGTGATTTTTGATAAATTTCAAATTTGCGGCGGGTTACAGTACTGAATGGGAGGCCGAGTCCTGACTGTGGTGAATAGGTAGGCCAAAGGTCGTATGCGCTTAAATTTCACTGATCCGTTTGGTTCGCGATGCGTGCAACGTACGATGGAGCGCGATACCCTACAACTGGCCGCGTTCCGCTTTGCTAAACAATTTCTATTCTGGCGATCTAGCATATTGTTAGCCTATTGTGTGCGTGAAGCAAGCGTTGTGTATAGGTATGTAGACAGATCGTAAGGATAGTGATATGATCTTCTGTACCGATTCTTGTGCAGGTCCAAATGCGATGGTTGTCGCACAACGATCGCCTCTTGTGGGCAGGGCCTGTCCCACGAAGGGCCGATCGTTGTGGCGAACCTAGAACTACTTTTTGTAACCAATTCCGCCAGATAGCGCATGGTACCATCGCCATTAAGATCGTGAATTATCGACGTTCTGTTTCACAATATTCGGGTAGCATAAACTTCTGTTCGCGCGTTGGTTCTTCAAGAAGTTAACAATAGCCGGGTCAGTTAGGGTTGAGTCACCCGTAGCCGGTCTGTTCCTTGTCGCTGATATGTGCTAATCGTAGTATTGCGCCTATCGAACGTGCTTTACGCAGAGCAGAAGACGGCCAGTTGTAGGTTGCCGCATAACTAAGCGTACGTTGCACGCCATTTCGCTGAACCGGAACGGTCAGTGAAATTTAAGCTGCTACGGCCTTTGTCCCACCATACATTCACCAAATTCAGCCGATACTGGCTCCCATTCGAACCTGTCCCTCGCTTGGTGAACGAGAAGTTTGTTCCTGCGACAATTGCCTCCGGCTCTTATTTCGTCTTTCCATAATCGATAGGGTTAGGTTAGGTCGTAATGGTGGCTCTTTATAATGTAGTTATAGGGCTCTATGGTGTTAGGGGGGTATAGTGTAAGTCCCTGGTGAAGTTGTCAATTTCGAGTTGTGTACTGGAATATTAGCGGAGCCAATTGTTCGCGGGGCAATGTACATGGTCGCTACTCATGCGCGTATTTCTTGGGGGGGGGGGGGTTACGGGCCGGTCGACACTTCTCGGGTGTCTAGACACCACAAAGGGCGCCAAATGAACTCTGCAAAGTGGCGCAAATCGAGCAGAATATTTAAAAAATAAAAATAACAACGGAAAAACAAAGTATAACATGATTTGAGACCGATTGGTTGTTATTGTTGTTCGTAGTAATAACTCACCGATCGAATTGCGTCCGACACCGTGCATCCTTGGGCCCACCTGGACCTGGCACAGCAGCCATGCTCTGCGAATTATCGCTCGGGATCCATACGACTCTGCCACAGCCATTATATCTTCAGAACACGACACAATCCGCTATCTATCTCCTCGCACTAGCCAGGACATGATAAACCCATCTCTTAAATCAGAACTTCTACACAAAAGTGCAAAGTTCCGATCACTATGGCCACATCAAAACCACGAAGGTCTACACAACGCATCACTTCTTACTAGACCTTACAGCTTTATCTTCTACCTTTTGGTGGCCGACGCCGAGAAAGAATTTGAACACATCTTAACAGTCTAAACAATTCAGCGGCGTCAGTTATTGGATGCACGTGCAATTGCACGTAGCTGCCGCTTCTTGTCGCGCATATTTGCTATATACAGCACCGCTGATTGTACGTCCAGCTAACATCAAGTTTCTAGTACAGCGGACGGGCCAGTTGTAGGCTTGCGCCCGCGGCGGTTCCCCGCGTACGTTGCACGCATCTCTTGACAACCGCTACGGGGACATGTGGAAATTTAGCTGCTACGGCCTTGTCGCCCTATTACCAATTAGGAATTCGCCTCCCATTCAGATACTGCTCACAGTCGCGTCGCTTAGAGTTTTCTGAAATTTCAAAAATCACCTCCCGCCAAATTATAAATGCTCGCGACCTGAAGTTGGCATCCAATCTCGGACACATACGAAGGCGAATTGCAGCATCAGGTGAAAATACTTCGACCTCGCCTTGGCAGTCGCATACGATCGCCGTGCGCAGTTCACATAATGGATTGCATTTGTTCATAGCTTGCGGACAAGAGAAGTCGAGCGCGGGATGCGCGCGAGGTCAGAGGCTACTTGTATTTTCGCCGCCTTGGACAGATATGTTTGAAATGTTCCGTGGACTAGCCAATGTCGTTGTCGTAGGACCTATAGTAGACAGACCGTCGTTAGATAGTATTATGATCTAAGTCGCTCCGACACGGCATTTCTCGACGCTAGTCTCGCGCCAGTTGCTCACATCCAGCGACTTAGTGTTCCGTGTTCGACCAATGTAAACATCGACCTTACTCTGCGTGGACAGGCCGCTATATAGAGTGCTATCATACAGTAATATGAATTAATAGTTCCGCGAATGAACTTAAGATAGTATTAAAGACGTCTCCCTGAATTTCGAGAGACCGGTATTTTTTTCATACTATTTGTCGCAGGAGAAGTCTCGAGACGTCTCTGCGACCTGTCTCTTCAATACTATTTATCTCGTCGACGACGTCCTGCTGCGACATAACCCTTAATGGTCAAGTTCCAGTTCCATGTCACAGGCTAGAGAATCAATTTGGTTATCAATTGAATAGAAGCCGTCATTCTCGACTTTGGGAATTTGTGGTGGGATCTCATCTTTCGGGTCGAGAGTCTCCGCTCGATTAAATAAGTTTTAGAGACGTCTTCCGTAATTGGAGACGTTCGGGATGATTTTGGGTCTTACTTTCAGACTTTTTTTCTCCGTAAATTTGTCGCGGAAAGGTCCTGCGATATCGGAGACGTCTCTAATACTATGTATCGTCGCTTGAGAAGTACTCGGGCGAAGTGATGATCTGATACCCACTATGGTTTGTTGCGGTCGGCCACAGTTCGTACAGCTGTTCGTGCCACGTTGTCATTAGCGATCTTTTGCTCGTGGATGGGGCTACAAATAGCTTATGTGCGAACTTGCCGGCATCGCAGCATACAACTCGTCATCCTAGCAGACTATTGGGCGATAGTAGTTCTTATACCTTCAACTTCAATATAAATAGGAAGGTTACGAAAATTACATTTTTGTTAATGGAGTCCCTTAAAGTTTGAGTTTCTACTCTTTCTCCAGGAGTAATTGTGATGTATGCCTTTATGTCCCATGAAAGAATAGTTTTAAATACAATCTATCACAGTACGATTATTTATTTTTCAGGTCGTAGAAGTTGTACGTCTTATGATGTCCAGGTTGACTTGGTTCCACTTACTTGGCCTTAATAAGCCTGACGGCTGTCTAAGTGGTGCAGGGCTTATGATTGAAAATTCTTCCGAGACATAAAGACAGTATCCAGTGAGTGAGTTAGAAATAAGTAATCATGGAAAACAATATGTCTTTCTTCCTCAATCTTAACCTTATTTCATGCCTGACGAGACATAACACTATAAGAACGTTTGGAAAATCAATCATTTCCTGATTCATACACCTAAGTTTCACTCTTAACGCAAACATTTGGTCTCCCGTATTATGTAATTCACCTGGACACTATTTTTTTCACTGTCATCTTTCATCGCTTAGGCGAATAACAGTACTACTATTCGTTGAATCCCTTTTACGGTGATTTGGGAAGTTTTCATCCTTCAAACTGCTGAGGCGCAGCAGAGTGCGGTGGGCGGCATCGTAAGCTAGATGCAGTGAGCGGACGCCTGGGCTACACATGTGCGGGTGGGGCGAGGAGTCTGACGACGGGGACACCGCGACGGTCCACTCTACGGTCGCGGCTCAAACGATCGCGAAACGCTGACGCACAAGGTGACGGATACTCGTCATACAAAGATGGTCACATTAGTAAAACGAATGCCACAATATAAACAGGGCAAGACATTTAAGTTTGTTTTCAAGGTGCGCTTGATGGGCAGTTATACGGGGTATGCCCGCCCCCGAACATGCCCTACTGGCAGAGTACGGGGGCTGGCATCCCCCACCATCAATTCCTGATCTACATCCTGCCATGATCGCGTCTCTACGCTCGACCCCTGGAAAGGCGTCACGCCCGGCAATGTAAAGCGTTCGGGTCGTAACCAGCGCCATTGCCGACTCAGTAAAACGCAAAATGAATCGGCTTACGATCTCCGCCGGTACCTACCACGCCTACACTGCTCATTATACAAAGATTACGAGATACTATTGTTATCCTTTGGAGAAACATTAATACAAATACTTCGACAACAGTGGAGTGGTCCTTCGCAAAAAATCGATCACTCAATCTTCTTAACGATTCACTGAATTGAATATTCCCCATCCGGTTTCGTTACAGCTTCCCTGACTTAATACACTAGAATAAAACGATTCTGAATTATCTGCATCTAATAGCTTACTTGCCTCACGTGGTATTTACCGATCCCTCTAAATCACTGACCACTACATACGTCTCGTCCCGTAACCAAAACCTCCCATATTGTCACCTTACATGCATTCGATACTATCCGTCTGGTCTTATTTTTTAATTTTCTGTTTAAATGCGCAATTCCTTACTCCGGACATGAACGGCTCTTCTCTCTACATAGTTCGCCTATTATGTTTCGGGGCAGTGAGTCAGCCATACGTCTTGTGTATTAGTTGGAAACTCACTCGATGATACAGAAGTCACTGCAACCTTCATAATCTCAGCAGTTGTGAAGGCGCAGTTCACGAAGGTCGTGAGTAAATTGTTCACAAATGTACTCGAATTCGGTGCATACCACTTCGACTAGCGTAGATCAAAAGCCGCAGGTTGCCATTGGAGAAATTTCTGCCCTTGATTTCCTTCCTCACGTCCCTCAACTATGACATGATGTCTGACTAGTGTGTCAGTAGGATCGTGTTTTAAATGATTTAACCTTTTAAAGGCTAAAAAGATATATCGGAGACATCTCAGCATTCAGGATTGCATTTATTCATTCACAGAAAACAACATAATAACCAATATTGTGTCCGACAAATGTTAACGTATACCATATTTCTCAGTACTGTCTATATTATTAAAGAAAACTATACAATAAAATGAACCAGATGATAAGACACCAAACAAACAACACACACAACAATCTGCAGAAACAGCGCAGATCGATTGATCCCTTAATGGTTACCGTTCTCGTGGTTTGTAACAACTTTAAGCGCATTTTCATCGCACGCTCATTCGCTGGTCGCGAGCGTTTGAAACAAGAACTTGACATATGATTTCAGTCGACCGATAATCTTAGCCGCATCACTGTCACGAAGCATGAATGGCCTCGTTCCAAGAGGAATGCAAATTTTCTTAGGCTTGTGTTCTTCGATGTGAGTTTTGTTTCGTTTTATAATTTCCTCTAATGTAAATATAGAACTTGGAGCGGTCCAGTCTAAATAATAATCATTTAGACAACCCAGTATTCAAGCCCATATTCTTTCAACAATTTATATAAAGAAGTGCTGCGGTAACGATCACAGTTACTCACGTTAAGGCGGTGTCACAGTGACGACTTGCTGCGTGCGTTTTTCATGGAAAACTTTAATATATTTGATAAAGCATTACGAAAGAAGGAATTCCATAATGTAAAAGTTTGGTGGGTTCCCTATGGAATATCAAAAATTGACATTTCAGGCGATTGCGTAAACCCCCTTTCCCTGATCATAAATCTACGTTTAACTTGTTTTCCAAATCTGCGAGTGACGTGCTCGATTCTTGCGATTTTAGGTAGATTTGACCTTTACTCCTAAATTCATAAGCTTGCAGTCGGACCAAGAACTTTGGGATAAACTTGCGTTCCTTTACTATTTTACATAATCTGCATAAAATCGCAGCAACTTTGCAGTTATCACGAAAGTTCCATTAATAATGCAACTAACCATTTGTGTTAAAAAATCGCCACTCGCGCAAGTCGTGACAGTAGTGAGCCCGCTTCATACATGTGGGAGAATTTGTCCAGAATAGTATTAATGATGTATTTGTAGATTTGACTCCTCACAATGCGTAAACGTGTATTTTATCTACGGTCTAAGAAAAACATTAATGTCTTAAAATATCTTTTAGGTTGTTTTATAAATAGTTGGAGAATCTATGTAGTGAGCTAGCCGTACAACTAAGTAGAAAGAACTAAGCTGAAAGAAACACAGCTCGTTTTATGTGTTGTTGCCATTGTTTACAGTTAGATATCTATCCGACCTATCTATGAAATGTTCCGTTTAATCGCGAGTGGGTTTCTCAAATTATAGAAGGGCCTGGGTTCTTTTTCTTATTTCCGTATGAACATGGTCTTTTTTAGAGTGTCTTAGGTAGAGAAGGTAGTTCTCAGTTTATCATAAAAAGGGCACTTCTCTTGGCGGACCGTAGAAACATAGGGGCACTGTGCCCTCCTCCTCCGTTCCACCCGCCCTGCCCTGTCAGGAACGCTCCTCGGAGGGCTGTTCCCTGGACGCAGTACTGCCCATATCAACTTTCTAAGGTTGTAAACTTAGATGGAAGAGGGCGGCCTACTCACTTAACTACGCCAAGCGAACAGCGGCATCATCTAGACTTTTTGTATTTGCACATAGCTCTTTCTCAACCATTGGTTGGCTCTGGGCCATGATGGATTTCTTTTTCTTTCATCTGTTTTTTATTTTATTTTGGCATTTTCCTTCTCTTGAATCTTCAAGGTTTTATTTTTCTTCTCACGTTGATCATTTTATACATCTTTACTCTCTCCATTGCTTTTTTTTTTTTTCTTGCTTTATTTGCAGGTTCTTATCTCACCATGTTTTGGTCTATTCTTTTCACTTCACACTCTTTTCTTCAGTTTATTTTCTTGTGTGTTTTGTATTCTTATTTTAGGATGTTCTTATTATCGTTTTATACTCGTTTTTTATTTTGTCTATTTTCTTTTGTTATCTTCTTGTACTGTATGGCGGATCAAAACTACTCCTTTTCAAAGAACACTGATCAATAGCTTATTGAACGCTCTACGCTAAGGAGTCTTGAATTTTTTCAAAAGAGTAAGAGAAATAATCTTATTTTGCCAAAAGGGAAGAAACCAGAGTCCTGGCTCACTTGAGTCAATTCGAATCCCCCTTAGTCAATCCACATCTATCCCTGTGCACAATTTATGGCGCCAATTTAGCTCTCAACAAATAAGCTCCTAACCTGCTTAGTCATCTGTCCTCGATCTACGCCAATTTCATCAATAAAACGTCATTTCCTACAACTTAATGCAGGAATCACTGCAGCGCACCCAGTACTTTTAACAATAGCTTGAATTAATCTTCCTCTCAAGCCTACTCGTTCCACAGATGGACTTGGCTCTGCTAGGCGTCTACTACTTCTTCCATCATTTAATCCACCTTTGGCATTAGCAAATGCACCAACAAGTGCACCTGTCACTATCCATCCCTAACTCCTAACTCCAGCTCCCGATTCCCCAGTCACGCTTCGGAACATTAGGTCATGCTCACAACGACGGAATCCTATCTCCTGCCCCGTTGTATTCACTACTCGCGTGTCTCGTCTAGTCTACTCCCTATGATCATCCACATCCTCATCGTGCTGACGGCGTCTTCGCAATGACTGTGACAAGATCACTATTATATTACATAATCGGTTAGAAATCCAACGCACTATGTGACCAACAATAACCTATAAATAGATCATCATATCGATTACAAATCCTCCGCTATCTGCCAACACACGACTCCGGTGTTACATAGGCTTTCCGTCCAATCATATTTGCTCTCTCTTTTTTCTCCCCAATCTGCCACGCCGATACCTGCCTGACTACGCCAGATCTGTCAAACCTGATGAAAATCGTATGATAAAAGCCATTCATAGTCCTAATCTTATCTTCCATAGACTCGCCAGACGTCCTGGCACCCTCTGCATGTCTCCCTTCTACACCGTCATCGCCACCCACTCGAAGACTCTAGAAGCATTCCCTGAATTCCTTCCTAACCACATACCGATTCTCTTACCGTAGGAGAGTAAGATTTTCCACTTTCAGGCGAGCTTTAGTGTAGCTGTAAGTAATGAATCTGCAAGCATGTATGTCAATCGCGACCGCGCTTTTATACCCAACTTCTACTTCGCCGTCTCCTCCGGCTCAGATATAGCATTCCATCTTACTTTACACGTCATCACTTCCGCTATGCAATGTAGTAAATGTTGGCGTTTCTCCCCCTCACATTACATGGGTACGCGCCTTTATCATTGTTACAAGACTTGTCCAAGTCCACAGTTACGTGTAGCTATTACCATTTCACAGTGGCACTATCTATCTGACATCGATGTGCTGTGATCTCTACTCGCACTTATAGGGCGTCAACTCTGCTGCGTTGTGCGCCTGGATGCAGTCTCTCTCACTCGGAAGTTGCTCACCCTCCGGAGGGATCTATTTAGTGTACGCACTCTACGGGAACAGCTGCTCTCCGGGAACGGTGTACCTCCGGGGTCGGCACGTCGGGGGGGGTCTACTCAGTCGATTAAGATCTCTCAGGTGGGAAGTCTTCTCCCTCCCCGGTGGCGAGGCCGTCCTATACACGCCAATGAGATCCGAACTACCGAACGATTGACCTAATCAAGTCACATCACTACCTGACGCTTTGCTCCTTTTATTTCCACCCCTCAAGTACTGCGTCCTCTCGTTTGAGGTGATGAGGCTGGTATATGCTCGCGTATGTATTATGGTGCTCGCGTCTGATAGGGTCGGAGCGTATGTATACATGCAGCTAATCGCATGCGAGGTATCTGAGTCCGGCCTTTGCGCTCTCGGGGCGGTCGGTGACTTCGATCAGGACACACCACTCCTGACGGCACTACTATAAAGTCGTCATCGAGTCGCATCATACTCTTCAGATGGGATCTGGTCACGCAACACACCAATGACGACTACCGTCACGCACTCTGCCTTTCCGACAATCACATCATTAACTCATGGCTGAGCTCCCTCTCATACTGTTATCCAGATACACGCACATAAGTCCCTTAGTTTTTGTACAGCAATGCCATTCTATTCAAACTCGTTCCACATATATTCGAATATTTTTTGTACTCATTTCTTCCTTGTTACGTTTTTTTTCGCTTCTCTGCTGTTTCTCTGCGTCACTCTGTCCTCTGTTTCTGTGTGTTTTTCATTAAAAACTCTAGCAATACTAATATATGTTACAGTAGTCTGAGTTCAGTCGTTCCTGATTCGTACATTGATCTTTTGTCCATATATTATATCCCAATAAACTGACATTACCAATGGGTGATGACATTTCCGACCCAATTCGATATGTGTCATATATTTAGCTATCTTCGACTTTCATATAGCTTTGCGATGTTCAAAAAACTCCCGTAGTACGTCGTACACTCACTTTACGTCATGCGGCCGAATTGGGCCGTTGATTGTCCCTCACACTGCTCTACCATCTACCCATACGGTGCAAAATCTTGTCAGTGATTCGTCGCTGAATATCGCTTCTGGCGCTGTGTATGTTACTGGCCCTTGCTCACTATGCTTGATCTGTGCTAGTCTGTGTTGTATGATGTGTGCTAAAAACCCACTTCTTTGTAAAAGAACCGACCATGCAGCACGTTATATGCACATGACGTGACTGAGCGCCACCATTAGTGGCATAAGCCAGCATTAATCATTAATCCTTTCCATTATTAGACTACACCCCCCCCCCACCTCTACCTTTTTCCGATGTGCGCGGTAGCGTAGCACTTCTCAAAGCAGTTCACATCGTCCATGACACCCCTCTACGCATCAATGACGTTTTAAAAATTCTACTAGAACTGATGATCGTGCATACGGATGATTATTTCATATTTGCTTCGCCTCACATTGCACAGCGTTAATTCTCATGTGGGTGAGCTCCGCAGTGGAATACTATTACACACACTAGTCTGAGGACTCGACCGTCGAGTCGCCACTCGGTCACCACGCTGAAGCATTTTCAAGGAATCTCAACCTGGTTTCTCGACGTACACTTTGCCACGCCTGGTCTTGTACCTTCATACTTGTCTCCGCCTCCTTCGTGTCCTGTGTCGATAACTACAGTCGAACAAACGATGTTCTAATCTCATACGTGCTCTTCTCCGTTACTAGTCTCATCTAAGCATCATCTGCCTCTTCACATCCCGTGCAACGTACTCTCAGGCTGTCAATACTGATATGCACAAACCTTCTAGAAGAAAAGCGGAATTTACTAAGTTTTGATAATTGTGCTGACCACAGTCGAAATACACATCCTATACTATATCATTCCAGATTTGGAAATATTGTTTTTAAGTTAAAATATTGTATTTCCTTTAAGGGTTTGGAGGTTGCCCTAAACACAAACCAAAATTCAAGTTTTTTTTTTTTTTTTTTTTTTTTGGTCTCCTTAGGTAGTTGCATGTGTGTATTTCATCATACAACTTGTTTTATCTCAATATTCCATCTCTTTATTTTATTAAGGGGGTTTACAACATATTTTCATCATAATCTATTATAGCCCTTTCTTTTTGTGCGATTACACAAAATGGAGTTTTTTTCATGAAAAATCTAAAAACTCAAGTTCTAATCATTGGATTTGCATGAAATTTGGTAGAAGTGTGTATCTTGAAGAGTAGGGGAGAGCGGGGTTATATGGAACATTTTTCACAAAAATGGCCGTAAAACAAAAGCGGATTTATTTCAAGAAACAATAAATGATCAGCTTGAGTATATATCTGTATGCTACAAATGTACCCCATAAAATTCTTAAACTTAGTGATGGTTCCGTAAAAATCCATCTTCAACAAGGCCATGTCAAGTGTTCCAACTAATCCCATACACGGGGTTAGTTGGAACATACTTAATTACTGCCCGTTATGCCTCCATTGGCATGTAGGGCAGCAACGAATGTCCTCCACTTCTGTCGGTCTTGGGCCAATTTTTGGATAGTTCCCCATGTGTGTTTCAGGTCCTTCAATTCCTTCTCTACTGTTCTACGCCAGGTGATTTTGGGTCGTCCCCTCTTCCTTCTCCCTTCAGGTGTCCAGTGGAGAGCTACACAGGTGATATTGGAGGCATCCATTCTGAGTACATGCCCGATCCATTTCCATCGCCTTTTTAGAATGGTGGTTCCCATGTTCTCTTGTTTGCATCGGGTGAGTAGTTCTTCATTGGTAATTTTATTTGGCCAGAAAATTTGAAGAATCTTCCTGAGGCTTTTTGTGTGGAAAACTGACAGTTTATTGAGGTCTTTATCCGTCATTCTCCAGCACTCAGATCCATATAGTAGAGTGGAGAGGACACAGCTTTGATACAGTCTCAGCTTTGTTCTTGTGCTATACTGTTGTGATCTCCATATATTATTTAGCATTCTAAGGGACGTGTTGGCTTTATTTAGTCGGTTTCTAATGTCACTTCCTGCGCCCCCATCACATCTAACAGTGCTACCAAATGTACTTGAACTCCTCCGTGGTTGAGACATCATTCCCATTAATTTGTATTTGTAATGGATTGGGATTATTTAACGTCATTATTTCAGTTTTGCCTTCGTTGATCTTGAGGCCAACGTGCTGTGCAAACTCACCCATATGTTGGTGGGTGTGTGAAAATTATGCAAGGTCGTCCGCAAAATCCAAGTCTTCCAAAGTTGAAAAGATAGACCATCTGATACCTCTTGTATGGTCTTCAGTTGTTTTCCTCATGACCCAGTCAATTGTGATTATGAAAAGAAGCGCAGACATAACGCATCCCTGTCTAACTCCTGACTTGACTTCAAACTTAATGTCACTATTTCCCACATTGCATGAAAAGTTTGTGTAAAAGCTCTTTATAGCAGATACAATATCCTGTGGTATTCCATATGAGCGGAGTATTCGCCACAAGCTCTCTCTGTGAATGCTGTCAAAAACTTTCTCAAAATCGATAAAATTTATGTAGATTTGTCTCTCCCATTCTGTGCACTGCTCTATGATATTCCGCAGTGCAAAAATTTGGTCAATGCACCCCCTTCCTCTGCGAAATCCTGCCTGTTCCTCTCTGAGCTTCTGATCTACTGCTTCTGTCATACGCTTGACAATGATCTTTGAGAAAATTTTGCTTGGTATTGACAGGAGAGTAATTCCTCGCCAGTTATTACAATTTCTTAGATTTCCTTTTTTAGGTATTTTGACGATTCTCCCTTCAGACCAATCATCAGTAATTTGCTTTCTCTCCCACACTGCTGTAAATAGTGGTAAAAGAAATTCTGCTGCCGCTTCTGGCTCTGCTTTTAACAATTCTGCATTAAGATTGTCGGGTCCTGGAGATTTACCGTTCTTTAGTGACTTAATGGCAGAAATTACTTCATCTTTTGATGGAGGGTCAATGCTTATATCGAGATCTTCTTCTGCCTCTTGGATATCTGCTACAGTTAGTGGCGGTGGTCTATTCAGTACTTCACTGAAATGCTCTGCCCATCGAGCATCTTTTTCTGCTTCTGTTGTCAAAATCTGTCCTTGTTTGTTGAGGATTGGTGCTTCCGTTGATCCTCTATATCTCCCACTAATCATCTTGGTGAGTTTGTACACTTTCCCCTGCTCTCCTTTCCTTGCTGCATCTTCAGCTTGAGCTGCAAGACCATCTATGTATCTTCTCTTATCTGCTCTTGCCTTTTTCTTTACTCGC
>CALNVZ010002100.1:61534429-61600916 GCA_940671915.1 Paracentrotus lividus | reverse complement strand
CAATACAACAACTTCGCGTAAGGAGACACTTTCCTGCATTCGAATGGTTCGCCCGTACCGTGATGAGCAAATACTGCGGGAGGTGAAAGAAATTGTAACTTTTCTTCCATGGTTTAATTAGTAGATGCTTCAGACCAGGACGAGGAAAAAAAGACATTTGGAAAGCCTAAACAATGATTGTGCTGAAGTTGTATCAGAAACCTGTATTTACTTAAATGATGCTCAAACCAAAGATCTCGCCAAGACGCCGTTCGCATTATATTCTATGCGATATGCCATGTGATTGCAGTAAACAACTGAACCAATCGAGAAAAAAATTCTATATAAAGTTCAAAGTGACAGGAATTTTTTTAACCAATTGAAAATAAATATCCATTAATGGAAAGTTGAGAATTCAACCTTAAAAAACCGTGTGATCATAAGAGTAAATAATATATGCTCCATTGAAGCAAGACTTGAAGCGCATGAGCTGAGTTCTGGGCTCAAAATTGGCCATATTGTACAGGAATAATCTCGACCAGGCTTCGAATTGATTCAAGTGACAGGACTTTTTTTCCCTATAGCAATAATAATCCCTATTTCTGAAAAATTCAGACTGTGAACGTACTCAACAAGATCGATCATTTCTGGAAAAGCAGCCAGCTGTATAGATTTCTGCGCTCTCAGCCGTATTTCCAACGTCACTTTGTTGCGTCTGGCCTCTTAGATAATGGACGCGCCTTGTTAAATTACGATTTAATGCCACACATCGGTATACGTTAACTTTACATTTTACATAGAGTAGAATTGATATGAAACATTTGTAAAAGTGACAAAATTTACTCAGAAGGTGAAAAAACAAACATTGCTTTCTAACTTCAAGAGGCTTGAAGCATGTGTGCTGTCTAAAATGTGTTGGATGGCAGTTGCTAATAGCAACGACCTGACGATAGATTTGCATAAATATATTCATAGCCGTTAAAGAAAATCACAATGTTTCAACTAACCCCGTGTTCCAACTAACCCCACTCTCCCCTACATGTGCATGCTATCCCCACTGCTGGTGGAGTTATGTCTAAAAGTCTGTTCTGAATTTCTCCCTGTCTTGATTTTTGTTAAATCCATGATTTTTACAATTCTAATTTGAATATTCCTTAAGGTCATGTGTCATATATTGGGGTATGGTAGAAGGGTGGAGGCGTTACATTTTGGAGGAAAAATGTTCACATTTTTTCGCATAGCATGAAAACAAAGTGCAGTCATGAGCTGTACGATGTCTCAAATTGTAGGTAATATATCAGGCTACATGTCTGTGAAGTTTCAACTTTGTCCATAGTTTTAATACAAAGATAATTTGAGTGGGGTAAGGTAGGGAGGGGAGGATCCTACGGTGGAGGATCCAACGGTGGAGGCATGTGTTAAAGAATACGGAATTCCCATTTTTGTTACTTTCTTATTATTTGTTGCGTTATATATTTGTATCCAATCGGTCTTATAGGTTGTGCAATATATCAATCTCTTTGGAATTTATCTGGTTTTAAATCAATGTGAAGTAGATTTTCAAAAGTCACTTAATCAAATAATTAATCAATTAAAACCAACTTCATGCATCCACGGCTCATAGACAATGCATTGCAGGCATCAAAAATTGCAAAATGCCATTTTATAGCAATAATTGTGTTTTTTTCACCATTTTCTTTGCATGTACGTACGTAGATACACAATTGAGTGGAAACATATTTGTTGTATTAAAACTTTGTTGCAGTTGTAATTCAAATGTAAAAGACAGGATTTCTGCCAGTCCCGTGTTTAGGAGAGCCACCCCTCAAGCACATTAAATATCCTACTTCATTTTTCGAAAAAGAGTAGGGAGAAATCCGGATGAAAAGGTTCCTTACATTAATTCATAATCTATACATACGTTCCACATGATTTTATTAAGGAATTTAATCATTATATGTAAGTGATGTTAAAACATTATCTGACACTTAAATGACACAAACATGTTGATAGTGTAGTTAAATATCAACTATTTTATCTTGTCTACTACTTCTACTACTTCTACTACTTCTACTACATCTACTACATCTACTACTTCTACTACTTCTACTACTTCTACTACTTCTACTACTTCTACTACTTCTACTACTTCTACTACATCTACTACTTCTACTAATTCTACTACTTCTACTACATCTACTACTTCTACTACTTCTACTACTTCTACTACTTCTACTACTTCTACTACATCTACTACTTCTACTACTTCTACTACATCTACTACTTCTACTACTTCTACTACTTCTACTACATCTACTACTTCTACTACTTCTACTACTTCTACTACATCTACTACTTCTACTAATTCTACTACTTCTGCTACATCTACTACTTCTACTACTTCTACTACTTCTACTTCTTCTACTTCTTCTACTACTTCTACTTCTTCTACTTCTTCTACTACTTCTACTTCTTCTACTACTTCTACTTCTACTACTACTACTGCTACTACTACTACCTATACTACTATTACTATACTACTACTACTAATACTACTACTATACTAATACTACAACTTCTTCTATTTCTACTAATTCAACTTATAATACTTCTACTACTGCTACTAGTACTACTACTTCTATACAACATCTATCACTTCTACTACTTCTACTACGTCTATTAATACTTCTACTACTTCTAATTCTACCATTTCAAATACGTATACTACTTCTAATACTATATCTACTTCTACTTCCATCACAATTATTATTATTTATTTATTTATTTATTTATTTATTGGTCGCATAAAAGGGACCGGTGCACGCCCAGTTGACTGAGGACCTGCTAGACCATACTATAACAAATGCCCACAATACCAAAAATTGGAACACTAATAATAATCTTAATCAGCCTCATTTTGGTCTTGTAGTCTTGTAGACGATCGACCAGGTGAGCAAACCTGGGGAAACTGACAAATTATCTTGCCCCGATAACAATTGCCGTAGGCTTCATTTCGTCTAAGATACAGGGTAGAATTTTGAAATGTTTATACCGAGTGAGTCAAAAAAATCTTTACACCTAGAAAAATGTCAATAAAAAGAAAACCAATTTATAAACCCCAAATTATTTTACATATTCAAAAAGATGTATACTACCTCCGCCATCTTCTTGGTACCATTTTTGTGTGGTATATCTTTATGCTTGGATGAACACGACCGCATTGTTTGCAAACATGTAAATTTGATTGTGCCAGAGGGAGTAAAATCAAAACTACAAACAGCTAGAAAAAAGCAACTTTATCCTGATTAAAATAGCATAAGTTTTTAACGAAAGGTCTTCCGCTTATAACTTGGCAGGGTGTTGTTACACATATTGGACTACATTTGTATTGAAAATTATCATTGACTCGTCAAGTAGATGCCTGAAAATGAGTACACATCAAAGAGTAAATTGCCACTGACAGACCTAAAAGAAGGGGTCCAGCTAATACTTTTGAAAAAGTGATTATTTTGTCTTTGACGTGTGCTCACTCGTGCCTGACTCTACAGATCTATCTAATTTTCATACAAAATGTAGTCAATATGTGTTAACCAACACCCCTGCCAAGTTATTAAGCGGGAAGACATTTTCGTTAAAAGGTTATGCTTATTTTAATCAGGATGAAGTTGCTTTTTTCTAGCTTTTTGTTGTTTTGGGATTTTACTCCCATTCTGGCACAATCGAAATTGACATGTTCGCAAACAATGCGTCGCGTTCTATCAAGCCCGTAAAGATGTAACACACAAAATTCCGGTACCAAAATATGGGAAGAGAGTTACTCTTTTAGAATATGTTATAAGAATCTGGCGGTCTAATAAATTGGTTTTCTTTTTATTGACATTTTTCTAGGTGTAAAGTTTTTTTTGACTCACTCGGTAGTTTTAGTTTTATGCATAGTGTTTAAAGGATAAAATTAGCTATTCGATTAGAGAACGATCGCGGAGCAAAGTGTCACCCGAGACAATAAAATAAAATAAATAATAATAATAATAATAATAATAATAATAAATTAAATAAATAAAATGGCACCATGGTTTGTCTGTAGCGTGTTCCTTGATAATTGTTGATATTTTATATCAGTGTGGTATATAAAATGTCGTTGTACTGCAATTAAAATATCCATCTATTCATTTTAGGTAAATGTAAATGCATGATAGATTATCGGAGAGAGACTCGAATAAAAAGAAAAAGAGAAAGTCAGAAGAAAGAAAGAGTTAAAACAGGGGGAGGAAGAGAGAGAGAGAGAGAGACACGAGATATAGGAATATAAAGGGTATACCGTGAGAAACAAAGCATCGGAACATTTTTGTTTCAACCATGACTAAAACTTTGCACTCAGGCATACAATTTGTTTAAGTTTCCAAAGTCGTTATCTTTTAGATAACCACTTTTAAAAGTTCGAAACACGTTTTGGCCCTGATTCGAGTACTTTTAATTGTTCTTGATTTTTAATACGAATGGCAACTCATTCATCCAACTTTTTTATTGATACCTATTGTTGTACGGCGATGCTTACATGCACAGAACACCTGAATACTATAGGAAAAGTCAAAAAGTCAAAAGTTTGCCATTGAATGACTACATGAGGACTATGTGTTTACTATTGCCGGTTTACTGATAGTTTGGAACAATATTTTGAATGTTGTCTTAATTTCATATATTTTAAATACAAGGTTTTGTTTTCCCAATGAATTATTATAATCATCCTTATCAAATAAAAGATGATGTTTAAATGAATATGGTCCCTAAAATCTGGTTACTCCTTATGTCTATGCGTATGTGTTGATAACAACAAAGGAGGAGACCTCGCCCTGCGGTAGCCCGCTCAATGCTTGCATGGAGAAAAGTGAAGGGGGGAGACGACTTGAGAGTCCATGTGGTAGACGTCCTGGTCTACCTGCATGCGTGTGGGGACTGCTAACGCTGTCTGACTCGTTCGTTCGGTGACGAACAGACCAGGGGGGGGTGGGGGGCTAGTAGCTTGGAGAGATTGGGTCTCCGCCAGGTTAAATTGCCCAAGGACGTACCATGATGAATAACGCCACACCAAACGAACTACCGCTTCGGTCGCTCGACCGCGGTCACCAGGGACATCGCGACCTAACGTTGTTATCAACCAGGGCGGAGGCGAAGACAAGTATGCTACTCATGTCTTAAGAGCGAAACGTACGTAGGCTACTAGAGATAACATGGTAATTGGCACATGTACTACAAGAACATTAAGGAAAGACCCGTAGACTTGAATATCATCGGGGGTGGGGGGCGGGGGTTGGGGGGTTCATGAAAGAACAGGTACAAGTGGAACCATTTTGATGGGGCTATGTGAAATGCGATGGAAACACTTTGGTGAAATCACTACAATAGAGGGTCACAAACTGTACTACAGCGGAAGCCAAGAAAATCATATTGAAGGTGTGGGCTTTCTTGTCCACAAATTAAAGTACTTTCAACGCAGTCATGGGATGCCGCCCAACCTCGAGCAGATTGGTCAGCATACGTCTCAAGGCAATACCATTTAACATCACAATTATCCAAGCCTATGCCCCTACATCTGACTACAGCGAGGATGCAATTCAAGACTTCTACAACCAGTTGCAAGAAATCATTGACGAAACACCAAAGAAGGATGTCTTGATTGTTCAAGGTGACTAGAACGCAAAAATAGGAGAAGATGCCCAATCAGACTGGAAAGGCACCTGTGGACTCTCCTGCAACAAACAGACAAACGAGAGAGGACTGCGACTTCTAGAGTTTGCTGCCAACAATTTAATCATAGCAAATACTTTTGGCAGACACAAAGTTTCAAAAAGATGGTCTTGGCATAACCCAGATAACCGACATCATAATCAAATAGACTACATTATGGTTCCGAAACGCTTTCGAACAGGACTGAACACTGCACGCACCCGATCATTCCCCGGGGCTGACACTTTGAAGCGATCAAATTTGGTAATGAATAACATTTCGAGTGCGCTGCAAATAAGTAGTTCAACAACCCATGTGTTACGTCGGCTCCATCGATCATCCAATCTGGACAAATTGAAGGACTTAACAATAAAAAGGGACTTTCAGCGCAATGATTGGAGGGAAATTTGCCCCCTAAAATAATGGACGAGAACCTTGACCTGGAGTCGCGTCAATTCAATTTTCAATTCGTATTTATTCCATTTCATTAAAAAACATACAATATATAGAATAAACATTCAATAATTTACATTTTAAAAAATATTGCATGCAATTACATAGTATACATATAGAGCTTATAAAGGCATTATATCCAAAACTAGAATGTGAAAAAAGGAGAACCAAAAAAGAAAGCCATAGACGCTCTTGTCGAGTAAGTTCTCTCTCTAAAGCAGTTTTTGAGATCGTTTTTTGTTGATAATATTGTATCTATAGTAATTCAGGCAAATAAGGAACTAACAACATTAAGAAAGAATAAACTAATCTACTAAACATTAATATAAAGACATGCAATAAACACAATATTATGTCAGGAAAAAAAAGTGTGAGCTTTGTTTAACTTATATGGGATGTCCAGTAATACAAAAATTTTCAAGAATAATTTGGATAAAAAGTACTTTTTAAGTGATTTTTTAAATAGTCTTTGACTGTTACAATTCAGTATGTTGTTAGGTATTGAGTTCAAATTATAGGGAGATTAAAGCGTACAGATTTTAACTCAAAAGTAAAGATACTTTCCAACGGTGAAAACTGTTTTTGTTCCTTGTGTTATGGCTATGCAGACCAGATATTGACATTAAACATATTTGAATTTGCAGTTGGAAGTAGATTAAGGTAGTACAAGAATCCAATAATTGCAGTAAAGAAATTGGTATAGGTCAAAGATGTTGAGAGTATTTAATTTTATGAAAAAGGACCTGAATGGGCAAGATAATGGCTATTCGTACATATGCGCAAGGTCTTTTTTCTGCAATCGGTATAGTCTATCCATTTTAACTTATACCAAACGCACCCAAAAAAAATACAGAATACATTATGTAAATGCAGGTAGAAATAATGTCATTAACAATATAAACAAGAAGAAACTGGAAGATAATTGTCTTACTTATACAATTGCCACACAACGTGATGTTACTAACGATATAATTTATATGCACTTCCATTTTAGATTACGTTCAATATGGATTCCTAGAAATTAACAACACAACTTTTACAATGGAGAGATGATTCTATTGTGAGAGTTAAATTATCGAGGTCATTTTTAATTTTTAATATTATTGTTGCAAATATCATTGAATTAGTCTTTTTCTGTGTATAATAAGTTTTACTGGCTTTAAACCAATTAGAACTTTGTTAACATGGTTAATTCATTGTTTACATTAAATTCTAAGTTTTCAATGTCGGGCTGGGTATATAAAATAAAGTTGGTGTCGTCTACATAGAAATTCAAATTTGTCACTTGATTTAATAATGTCATTTACATAATCAAATATATATAAGGGCCCTAAAATGATCTTGGGGACACATTCAGCTCTGCAGTAGTCGAAACTGCCACCAATGATACTAGAAACATCAGGGGGAGAAAACATGATCACTGCACAACCAAGATACACATATGGAACACAGGATTTGGCCAACTCCCTGAACCCAGTCGTTGTTTACCACTGCTCCTAAGAAAGGGAACCTCACTTCTGCACAATTACGCTACCATCAGCATTGATCAGCCACCAAGTAAGTCATGCTCAAAATTCTTCTTGACACGACTGAAACCAGAAGCGGAGAAAATCATCTCAGAAGAACAAGCGGGTTTCAGACCAAGGAAAAGTACCACTGAACAGATTATTTTAACTTGAGGATAATTTGTGAGAAATACCTCCAACACCAACAAGACCTACCACATACTTGTTGACTTCCGGAAAGCCTTCGACAGAGTATGGCATATGCAGCTCTATGGTCACACCATGAGGAAGTAACAACATCAATGCCAACCTTTGTACGGGTGATTGAAGAACTCTACAGCAAAGCATCAAGTGCCGTTCTGCTAAACGGGAGAATAGGTGACTGGTTCCGTACCACTGTGGGAGTACGCGAGGGATGTCTGCTTCTCCCCACCCTCTTCAACATCTTCCTCGAGAGGATCATGGATGATGCATTACAAAATCATGAAGGCACAGTCCATTGGAGGAAGAACTGTCCAAACCTCCGTTTTGCAGACGATATTGACGGACTAGCAGGAAGTGAAAAGGAGCTTGCCAATCTGGTGGGCATTTCGACATCAGCCATTCGGCAAGGATATCAATGCTGAAAAGACCAAGCTAATGACAAACAGTCTTCGAGGCATCACCTCCGACATCAGAGCAAATGGGAAAAGACTGGAAATAGTGGATAAGTTCAAATACCTTGGCTCAATCATTTCAGACGAAGGATCAAAGCCTGAAATTTTGACGAGGATAGCACAAACAACACGCGTGCTAATTAACAAAACTCTAAATTATATGGAGAGATAGAAACATCCGCCTCCGGTCAAAAATTTTCCTGATGCGATCCCTTGTCATGTCAGTTTTCCTATATGCTTGTTAAACATGGACACTAACTGTGGAACTTCAGAGGAGGATCCTTGCGGTGGAAATGAGATGCTACTGAAAAATTCTAGGCATCCACTGCACAGAGCACATTACAAACGAAGTTGTTTGTAACAAGATCAAAAACGCAATAGGACCTCATGACGACCTCCTCACAGTTGTGCGGAAAAGGAAGCTGAAGTGGTACGGACATGTTTCACGCTCAACAGGACTCTCAAAGATGATCATGCAAGGGACAGTAAAAGGTAGACGCAGAAGAGGGAGACAGAGAAAGAGGTGGGAGGATAACATCCGGGAATGGACGGCTGAGTCCCAAAGAGCGGTGGAGGACAGGAACGGTTGGAGGAGGATGTTGGCCAGGTCTTCACGGGTGCCCCTACGACAGCCACCGCAGTCAAGGGACAGGTAACAGGTTAAATGAAATCCTTATCATCGCCACCCGAACATATTTATATCTGTACAATAACTTTGTCTTTATAATTTGTCTGTAAAAATATGCATCCGAATAAAACCAAAATACCTATTCCATGTAATGTATACTAGAATCACCACCATCATCAAAGTCTATGACCATCATGATAAGTACCATCTTAACCACTATAACCTTCACCACCACCAACAACACAACCATTACCACCATCACCATCATCATCACTACCATTAGTACTACCATCATCATCACTACTGCTATTACCATCATCTCCACTTTCATCATGAACACCCTCATCACCACCAGCACCACACACGTCATCACCATCACCAACACCATCTTCATCACCATCTTAATCATAATCACTAGTACAGCATTCTTGACCACCACTTTTACCATCTGAACCATTATTACCATCATCATCATCATCATCATCATCATCCTCACTATTATCCTCATAGCCACCATAAACTCCATTACTATTACGATCATCATCCCTACCACTATCATCATCCATACCACCACAATCATCTATATCACCATCATCCTGACCACTACGTTATCACTACTACCATCATCATTACTATCATCATTAACATCATCATGACCACCATACTATTACCATCATCATAACTATCATCATTAACATCATCACCTTCATCACTATTACCATCACCATGTTCACTATACTATCAGCATCATCATTACAATCATCATTACCATCATCTTCACTACTATAATTTGCAGCAACATCACCATGTTAATGAAAATGAAATGGACAAAGGTTATAGTGATCCCCACCTACCATTATTAACCTATGCACAACCTTGGGCTGAGCATTTAAAAAACATGATAGATTATTAATAACACACAAACTGTTGTTTCTTCTTTCTTTTTAAGATATTATCCTTTTTTAATATCCTTGTACTGAATGGGTCCAAATCTCTGTGGAATACACATAATAACACAGAATAGAGTCCTAATAGACAGCTATTGGAACATTTAATACCATCGCTTTACACAATCCTCCAATAGTTAGTCAGTAATGTACATATAATAGTCATCTATAAATCCTCTGTTTATTATTCCGTACAACAGCCATCAATGTCCACAGTTAGAGCATGGAAAGTACATCGATGCAGACAGCAAACAACGATTTAAAACGTTGATATTTCTTAGTAAGAACACATCTTGCTCACTGCACATACCTGATCCCATAGTATGACGTCACAGTATAACCATCCATCTAATAATTCAATGATGCACATCATATAGACTTCATCTATGCATATAGACATACAGTGTACATAGATACATTTCAGAAAGGCGATTTGGTAATGGATGTCAGTTAATCTCTCCTTAAGATACGGTAGTAGTCTACAATACACAAGTCCAATATAAAAAACAATGGGGAATATACAGTATCATTTCTGTGGTCACAAGTCATATTACAAAGTGATGTTTAATGGCTACCGTAGCTTCATTTAAGCTATGTCATCATTTTCCTCACCACAATAATCTATTCTTAGAGTTTGTCTTTAATACTGACCTGATAAAAACATACTATACCTCACAATTTTGTTTAACTAATTACCTAAGAAAGTAAACTGGTTAACTGAAACTCATCAAAACTACAAATGTAATATAGCTTAAAAGATATAATTTCACATCACCATTTAAATAAAATTTTCAGCATTGTTAGTTGTGGTCCAACAAAAGCTGGCTAAAATCAGTTCTGAGAAGTTTATTATGCAGTGGATTTAAATGTTTGAATACAAAATGAAATTTGAATTCTTTGATTGTTCAGCTAGAAACTACAAGTAGACGACATTGTTTAATTCTGTGAACATTGGTTTTACCCAAACTAAAAATTCCCTTAAATAAATAATTAAGAGACATAGTGAAACAATCATTAATAAGCTCTTAAATTTCTAATCAGAATGATTAATTTCTGATCAAATTGATATGTGGAAGTTTAAAAAAATCTAAGTTGACACATAACATATATGACAGGATCCTAATCATATGGTGAAGCATTTTTGTCATAACCAACAGGTTAATATTGATATAAACATTTATATTGATTGATAACAATATAATTTTTTTTTTTTTAATATTACATTTATTTTTAGATGAAAAGTTTACCATTAAAAGTAAGCCCAAGTGATCATTTATTAGAAAACCAAAACAAATTATCTGCCATCAATATGATGACATAAACTTCATCTCGAGAAATCATTATGAGAGATTTATAAAGAGAAAGTACTGTGACACCCTTTTTAAATATTTTTAAAAATCCAGTCTCAAAATTATTGATTGAATAAATAAAATTAAATGCTACCTAAAGTTTGCCGTTGATACATAATTGGAATCGAGTTCTTTAATACTTTGAATAGGCTCATATCTCTCTTTAGCATGCTAAATATTATTGGCTGGGTTTCTACCATAATTTTACATTAGAATCAGAAGACATGACCATCACAATGACTGGGAAATATTCAATTAATGAATACTTTAATGGATAATAATGGCTCAATACAATTAAGTAAATTCAGAAAAAAAGAATGTATATAATCTAATGTATTTGTTCATAATAATGAAAGACTGAACTATATATACCATTATAACATAATTATTCTTATACAAGGAAAAGTCGATTGCATGATCCACATAAAATTTGAGTTGTATGACTAAACGAGGAATATTGGAACAAATATAATAACAAGTCTCTATGGTAATTTGGATATAAAGAACAGTATTACAACAAAACAACCTTTTATCATCTGACATATAAATCACTTTTACAGTGTGTCATAATAAAAAAGGTAACTCAAATTTAACAAATAAGTGTAGACAAAATCCATATTTCATTAATTCATCCCAGAAGAGAAATCTCCAGTAGTCCCAAGTGTACCAACTGCAATTTTGCAACAAATTCCAGACAATGGCGTTTGGTGGTGTTAAAGGGACTTAACTGATAAACCATGGGGAAATCGCCTTATCTCCGACGAAATGATAACATTGCATGGACAGCCTGAAGGGTGTTACGTAATCTTCACCGATAACAGTCTGGTCTGGGAAGAGAGCGACCTTGGAGGTAATCCTTCATGGCTAGACTTACTAACCAGAATTCTGAAGTAATGGAGCATTATACAAGTCCTCTCTTTGAATTTATGCGATGAGACCCGTTGAGAGTATAGAAACTAAGGATTGTTGAGGAATTTGAGAACCCGAAGCTATTGATCGACTGAATTCGGTCAACTTCGTAATGTTCACTGTCGGAATGTTAATCTCTGAGGGAGAATGTGGAATGTTACAGCATAATAGAAATAAAACCCATGATCTTTCAATATCACAGAAAACTTACTATCAATAATTTAATATATATATATATATATATACATATATATAATATATTTATATATATATATATAATATATTTATATATATATATATAATATATTTATATATATATATATAATATATTTATATATATATATATATATAATATATTTATATATAAATACATGTACTTTGCATGCATGCTCATTTTGTATAGAAATTATCTATTTCATACAATATCTTTCGATACATTCAAGTCTTATTAGTTTATTTACCCAGAAAAATGTTTCCTTTAGCCTGGTGTACATTGTTAAATTCTGAAAATCTGAAGGAACAAAGTAAATCAGATATGTCTCTGAAAATTCATCAAATATATTTACTGTTTTTAAGTTGTAAAAGCAAAATATGCACACCAATATGTAAAACCAACTAATATATTACGATGAGCATGTATTAAGAGAAGGGCAAATTTTAACAGCTAAATATTGAAATGGCATTTTCCAATTGCAACATTTCAATTGATGGCATTGCTTTAGCCCCCCAAAATAGATTTAAATTGTGCTTTTTGCTTTTTCTGCTCATGTATTTTATGTAGCTTATCATTTCTCCTACATAAATTTAGTATCTTCTTCAAAGTTTCAAAGAGTATCTATACCATTAAAATACATTATCCAACAACTTAATAATCCTTAGTTAATGTCCAATAAGTAAAAATATATACATTTGTGATCAGACAAAGTTGCCTCGTATTCATTACATCATGAATAAAGAACATAAATATCCCAGAACATCAAGTTTTGCACATTATGCAGAATATTTTTTTTTAATAGATTTGTTGTTTTTATGTGTGACTCTCCGCCTCAAGACCAACATCAAGTCACCAGAAATCATTTCTGTGTTGCATACATTTTTTGGAAACTATTGATTTGCAGGTTTTGAATGGGATAGCCATATTTTACTATAGAATGACCCAGTAACACTCAGAAAAGTCGGTCTGAAAAGCTGGGCTTAGAAGTATGAGTAGATCATCTAATCGATCCTAAGTGTGTCCAAGTGAAACATGTGAATAAAACCCAACCATCCCGGGGGTATTACTATTATGAGCTACATTGTATCTTTACATGGAAGTAGAAAGACATCATAAAATGTATTGTAAAATGTCAAGAGAAGATTATTTGCAGTAAAATTTGGACCCCAAAAATGAGAAATGATAGACATATATTTAAACCATCCATTTCAATTAAAAGCATGAATGGTCTGATCCAACCAAAATTACCCTTTTCATATTTTGCACAATTGCTGCATTTGTGACATACATGTATTTGTGATATTCTGCCAGCGGGTCACATTTTATAAAAGTTCTAACCCCGATACCAGAATTAGTATACAAAGTAAAATGCTTGCTCGCTTTCAGGGACATACCTGGAAAAATGTAATGCATTGTACCACATATTCATATTTAAAATTGCTCTAGAATTATAAGTGGAAAATTCTATAGATCCCTCATTATAATCTTCATGAGGAACTAATGCATTCCTCAGAGAACATATAAAATTACATACTAAAAAAAAATGACCAGAGAAGACGCTTTGCATATTTCATAGACTCTGCAACATTTCAACATGAAGAATATATATTATGCAGAACATACATGGTACAAAATAATACTATTACAGGAGAACACTATTGGACAAGATAGACATCCACATATATAATATGATATATTTATTACATATATATATATATATATATATATATATATATAATTAAATAAAAGAGAAGAGAGAGAAATAGCAATGTTGGTTGTACCATGAGCTCAGTTGTTTAAATCAATAATATATATCTAAGATCCAGGAGGCATTATCTGTGCATCAAAGAACATACTTTCAGCTTTTCTCATTTATTCATGTATTGCAGAGCTTAGTTGAGATTAGGATGAGATGACCTGCTCTAAACTATCCATTAAAAACAGTCAATCTGATAAGTATCTTTGCATACAAGATACTGATTGCAATAAAATAAAGTAGATAGCTATCATAGAACCCCCGTTCACAGGGTATTTGCTTCTTATACCCTGCTCACGGTGAACTTTTGAATCCATCAAGTCAACATATACAAAAAAAAAGTTAGCTTAAAACACTACCATACAGAAATGTGTTACCGCTTTAATTTATACACAATTTTAGAGGTACATGTAATAGTAGGTCTAAATATAGAAAATGTGTAATTTTCAGCCAATAGCACACGTAAGTCAAAATTATAGGATGGAAAACACAATTTGCCTGAAATTAATGAATTGTATTTCAGAGGATGAGAGAAATATAGAAGATATACATAAGAAAAAAAGTATATCTGATTAAAGACTGAACTTTGGGGGCGCCCCATGAACGAAACAATGACCCCCTTGGTTCCACCTACGTATGTATAAGACACTTGGTTAACAAATGCTGCCTACATATCCACCAGCATTTTAATAGGAGGTAATGCATTACACTCAATGGTTGAAAATAGACACAAAGCTATGAGGCATTACGCATAACCTACTTCACCAAATACCGGGCCACAGACAGTTAATTACCTTTCAATAATAATCTACAAGTTACAAACACATATAAAATCATATAATTTGTATACTCCTATACCATATAAAGGTTAATACTATTCTCACTGTTTGACCCATTCAAATACACACCCCTAACTAGCTCCTACTAGAAACATATAGAGTAAAAAATACCATCTGTTGTACCATCTCATATTATACTATATAGACCATTCTATTATACACTTTATAATGATAATAATAATAGTGATAATTTAGGAAGATTTATTTACATAAGATTGGAATGTAGAATAGGATAACTAGAATAACCATGGCAACTAAATCCTCTGTGATCCAGCTCTTACGGAGCAATTCTCTTGGATATATCTTAAAATTCCTGGGAATGTTTATTCGGGAGGTTTGGTTAACATTACTTTGAATAATGTTACACAGATACAACATATATTTTTTCTTTATAGAAACATACTCTTGGATATATATTTACATACCTGGAAATGTTTCTTCAGGAATTTGGACAGACTTGTTCTTTAGGTCTGGTTAACATTATTTGGGATAATTATACATGGATACAACATATCGTCCTGCTGTATAGAAATGCTCCACATCTGGGAAAGTTTAGAGAATATTGGATGACCTTGAGTAGGATACGTAGAAATATTGTAAGAGCTGAAGAAAAATATTGGATGAGTCGAAGACGAATCTAATATTTTTCTTCAGCGAGTAACAATATTTCAAGTATCCTACGAAAATTGATCATCCAATATTATAATTATTATTTAGATACCCCCACAAACATTTAAAATCGTAAATTTGCCATCCTTTTGAAACAATCTCAATTGTAAGGGCACCCACTAGCATAGCAATTGAGTTGTATTGAATTTGAAGTTTGATATTTTGCTCAAATCGTTTAGCAGTTCAATTTAATTATGACGTCATGTAGCTGCATGCCACAAATGCGCAACTAATCGTACGCAGTGCAATTTGTCACGTCAGCTGTACGTGCACAATGATTTCATTCGTCAATGATCATTCTGCGTCAGGGGCAAAATATTCCTTGAATCCAATATTGATCATATTAGACTGTTTTCATATGCATTACACATTAAAAATCATATTTAATATTTTGTCTCTCTGAAACGACCTCGCAGGACATCAAAAAATATCTACGCCTCTTAAACCCTACATCTAAATAATAATTCAGAATATTGGATGAACCTGAGTTTTAAGTTAGTCAAACATTACTTGGGACAATCCACAGATAAACATATCTTCTTTCTTCATTAAAACATATGCATTCAAATTTTTGGTTTGCATTCATATTTGGGAATGTTTCTTGAAAAATTTGGATGAACTTATATTTTTGGTTGAACAAACATAACTTTGGACAACACATATATAAAATATGTATTTACTGTTGCCACAGAGATATCTTCAGAAGTGTCAGAAATTATTCTCCTATATTCTTAATGGGCATTCAATTTTTAGGTGTTCTTCAGTGTTATTGAAAACATAACAGAAGACAAGAGGGTTGGTTTCTGAAAAGAAACAGGGTAATTATAAACCTGAACAGTCCAGTCTTCTTGGTCTGGTCATCACTCTAATTCTCTTCCAAAGCTGAAGTGTGGTTCTAATTGGATACAGGGTGACAAGGGGGATTCCTACACCTGGAAATTCATCAAGCTTGATTACCCATCGCTCAACGATTGTCTTTTTTCTCTACATATCAAAGCTGAAGTGCACTCACTTTGAAGTTTGTAGGACGGTAGGAAACGTGGGAAACACACAGGGGGAACCATACATCTGAATACTGTCATTTATCCTGATTGGTCATCAAACTTCTAAGGATTGTATCCATCAAAGCAGGCATCCATGTACTTAAATTCACCATTTGGCAGGACGTTAGGAAACAGTTATGGGAACATAGGCAAATCCTACACCTTAAAAGTGATCTTTCTTAAGAAGATCATCACTTTAGGATTGTCCGTATCGAGGCTAGAGCATGGTGTGACTGGATACAAATAGCAGGGGAAACAATCGATAGGGGCATCCTACACCTGACAAGGCATCTTTCCAGATGGGTTATTCCTATTAGGATTAAGGCTGGAGCATGATCTGACTGGACACAAGGACAAGGGGGAACACAATCTAGGGATCATCTCTTGTCTAGTTGTCATCGTCATCCTCGTCATCTTGGCTCATAGATCCATTATGGATCACCATCTGGTTGGTGACCGATGCTGTAGCCTCCTCCACCTGCAAACGGTGCTTTACGTTGTCATAGGTCTTGCTGTTCAGGACCTTACAGGGGACACCATGCAGTTCAAAGTCCTTGTACATCTTCTATAAAATGCAAGTTAACAATACAGTGTACTCTTGTTATTGTTATAACGATCAATGTATACAACTAAAACTCTTTACAATGAAGAAATACTCCCAGTCCTATAGCCAAAACTTTATAAGGCACATGACAATTATGCATTTAGCTTGGTACCCTACTACACACACACACATTTCCCATAGACCTCGGCCCGAATATATTCAGGCTCAGTCCCCAACGGGTTAAGTACTAAAAATAAAAATAAGCATTTATACAGCATTAATAATTAATTTATACTGAGAATAAAAGTATGCATTTATATAGCACTTATCACTGATTTATACTCTGAAGCAAATAAGGATAGATAAAGGTATATGCATTGTATATTACAAAGAAAAGAGAAAGTATTCAATTTTAGATTTGTAAGTCTCTATCCTCAACAGATGGGTGAAAATTCTTGTGCGTAAATTTGCCCAATTAATTAATATCAATCAGAGATTACTTATTGTGAAAAAAAAAAAGAATTTATAGACAATTCAGTTTATATTGTAAATAATGTGCAGATTTTTTTGCCCTCTCCCCCTCACCCAGTCTTGGAGCTACCAAAACAGCACAGTGTGATTAGGGTTAAAAGATGTCTTATACATCAATTGTTAGTTTATTCCATCAAAATTTGTGATACAGCTAAAAAATTCATTAATCTCCAAATTGCCCCTTTTTATTGTAAATAATCTGGAGAGCGATGACAAAAGATTATGGTGATCATGCCATTTCATAGGGTCCAGGTCACAATTTTTTATTATTTAAAAAAAAAAAAAAAAAAAAGTATTTTCATTGGATTTGCTGACCCATGAATTTGCATTCCTTTGCTATAGACCTAGAAATAATTTCAGGAGCTCCTATACAGTTCAATAGTTTCTCCAATTAAAAAAAAAAATTATAGTCTGGAGTATGATGACTTGAACAAAAGATTATGGTTATCATTCAATTACCTAGGGTTTAGGTAATATAAAAGATGATAGTTTCAAAAGTACCACCATGGGACTCTCTGACCCATGACTTTGCATTCCTATGCTATAGGCCTACCAGTAATTTCAGGAGCTCCTGTGCAGTTCAATAGTTTTTCAAAATTATTATTTTTTTGTTGTGGATAGTCTGGAATGCAATGACTTGAAAAATATATTATGGTAATCATGCCATTTCATTTCAGGGTTTTACTTTAGGGTGCTAATTCACTTCGCAGGAGACATCTCCGCGACAGAATAGAAATTTCATCTCCGTGACAGATAAATAGTATTAGAGACGTCTCCTGAATTTCGGAGACAGATATTTTTTCATAAATTGTCGCGGAGACGTCTCCGAGACATCTCAGAGACGTCTCTAATACTATTTATCCGTCGCGGAGACGAAATTCATATTCTGTCGCGGTGATGTCTCCGCGAAGTGAGATAGCACCCTTAGGTTACATAAAAGATGAGAGTTTCATTAGAACTTTAATGGGATTTACTGAACCATTACATTGCATTCCTTTGCTATAGGCCTACAAATAATTTCAGGGGCTTCTGAGCAGTTCAGTAGTTTCTGATTTTTTTTTCAATAGTCTGGAGTGCAATATGACAAGAGACTACTGTGATCATGTCATTTCCTAGGGTTTATGGTGGTATCTCACTTCGCAGAGACGAATCTAAGACGTCTCCACGACAGAAAAAATATCGGAGATGTCTCTAATTTTTTTTTCCATCGCAGAGACGTCTGAAATACTTTTATCCTACAAATAATTGCAGGAGCTCCTATACAGGTCAATAGTTGCCCAAATACATCCTTTGAAAATCATAAAAGTAACAATTGTTATAGTACTTAAATGGATTGCTAAGTGCTGCTAAAATTTGGAGGGACAAACTTCCCTTTATTTGGTATTTTCTAGATGAGGGTAGAATGCAATCCCAACAAACATCTGGTCTGGAATGCCATATAACCTTGTTCATGTGCCCTGAACAGTACAAGATTTATTCATTTTTTATCTTCATATTTTCATATTTTTTGTCGTATGTTATTACTTTTGATGGATGAATAATAAATTTGGAATGAAAAGCAAATAAAGATATTAGATTTAACTACTTCCCTTCTATAGAGGACTTTCATCACAACTGTGAATATTACTTAAAAATCTATCTTTAAATAAGTTTTCAAAAAAGAGAGATCAACAGGCATAAAGAGTACTTAAGATCTAAGGATTATTATGCTGGATAGACTCACTTGGAAGGGATACATTTGCAATGCCTGAGAAGACATTGAATAGAAATTCAGACAATGTTCTTGTCAACAGAGTAGAAGTAGTAGTTTTTGTGACGTAAATTATTGTGGCAAGCAAAGTATTAACTAAAGAGGGAAAATCTTCAATTGAAACCAAATTATAATAATAGATCGACAAAGCATTCTTGAATGATGGATGTACTTACCCCAGTGATTCTGAGTAGTGTATTGAGTTGATATATGTGTAGCTGTAGTTCCATTCTGTCTGACATCCAGTCACATAGCAGGTTCATATTGGACGTATACCATGCCTGTATCATAGGAGAATCAATTATTACATTCAAGGAGCATACAGTTTCAAGGTGAATTTTAAGATCATTTTGATATCTGGTAAAAAAAATAAAAAATAAAAAATAAATGTTCACATGTCACACAAAACTGAAAACCTGACCTTGATTGCGGCATTACATTTGACAATCGATGAGTCCTAGTAATAAAGGAAATTAAAATAATCATAGCATCAAAGGCTTCTCACACTAAAACTTTGAGGGAAAAAATATAACTGCTTGATGATTTCAGTGGAAAATATCAAATAGTCAAGTAATGAAAGAAAGATACAGAAATGAATGAAGACACTACATCATATTATATTTGCTCATCGCATTTCTAATCATGAATATGCAAATGAAGTTTGTGTTTTTCATCATTAATGGAAAACAAGTTTCTCTTTAGCTGTGTAATACCTCACGTCAGTGAAGTTGACATTTTGGAGGTTAAGGTTAGGTACGTTCCCAAAAGTAAAACCCCTCGGCGTGGCGCGAGAACGCCGTGGCACGGCGCTTTGTGCGGCGTTCCCTTATCGCGGCGCTTTTGATTTTCTGTTCGAAAAAGAGCGCGGGCCAATTTCAAAAGACTTCCGTCGTTTTGTTTGTTCCCTGATAAAAAAAGGGAAACATGTATAGCTCTATCTATGGCCATCTACGGCCATTGAATGGCAGAACACTGCGCCAGAATTAATTGTTTGGGTTTTTGCACTGAATACAGATCAATGGTTCTATGTGTGTTTGTGACGGGGGAGCGTGCCTGGCTATAGGACAATACCCAGGGCTACATCAAAGACTTTAATCTCGCTTTTATTGACACGCTGTGTTAATTCTTTTTATGTACTCTACAGTGTGTTCCTAAAAAAAAGGTAATCGAAGTTCAACGGTCAGTCATTTAAAAAATGTATGGTTTATTTTTGTGATTTGTTTACTAAAATACTAAGTAACTCATCAACTTTAATTTGAGACATTTCTTATGTCCAAACTGTAATGGGTCAAAAAGTTAAGGTCATTGGAAGGTGATAGGTACAAAACCCATTTTTTCCAAGTTTTTCGTTTTTAGGGTATGAAACCAACTTTTTATAAAATTTTGGATTCATAGTTTTGGGGGTTTTTATCATACAAAGATTCAATGAAATGCAATCTCATTTGTCAAAGGACCTATCTCACTGGCAATGACATTGGTTCTCGATTATGCATGAGTCTCTGGAGTCTCGGAGAGGTCGCCGCGACGTCTCCTGATTCTGCAGGAAGTCGCGAGAAAAATCAAACAAATGTCAAACATGTCAAATCTTTTAGTAGACTTCTTTAATACGCGAGCAAGTCTCTGTGACGTCTTTGCGGGGTTGCCGCGACGTTCCTTAAGTATCCATGAAGTCGCAGAAACGTTGTCGGAACTTGCTAACGATTTAAATAAATCGAACCGGCTAATAATTTTTACTTGCTGGCGTCTTAAAGAAGTCTACTAAAAGATTGAACATGTTTGACTTTTGTTCCATTTTCCCTCGACGCCCTGAAGTCTCAGGAGACATCACCACGACGTCTCCACGACTCAAGAGACTATTAATTGCGAACCCATCTCATTGCCATTGAGATACGTCCTTTGACAAATGAGATTGCATTTCATTGAAACTTTGACCCCTTACAGTTTGGACGTAAGAAATGTCTCAAATTAAAGCTGATGAGTTACTTAGTATTTTAGTAAACAAATCACAAAAATAAATCATATACTTTTGAAATGACTGACCTTTGAACTTCGATTACCTTTTTTTTAGGAACACACTGTATAATGCTCTGCTTAATCATATGAGGACAGGCCCTATTGAAAACAATAATCTGCCCACAGTCCGCTGCCCTGTAACATAGAGGGGCATACTATCGACCTTACGATTGGTATCTTTAATACACGTTAAACCTAAGACTTACGATTGATATCAATCGTAAGATTGATCCTATCTTTTATTTTATGTTACAGCTAAACAGAAGTCTGTGTCTGTACGAGAGGATCGTAATAACATAATGTTTAGCCCCTCAAGTTTTGTTTCAGTTGTTTTGTGTTTTTTTAACCTTTCTGTAATAAGTAAACTATGCGCTATTCATGGTGATATCTCTCTTCGCAGAGACAGATTCGGGACTATTTTTAGACGGTTTTGAAATTTGTCGTGGGGGCGTCGCAGAGATGTCTCCGAGACGTCTCCGCGACGCGAAAAGCGTCTTCGAGACGGAAAAAAGTATTAGAGACGTCTCCGATATCTTTTCTCCTTTATCGGAGACACCCTTTTCTGTTTCGGAGACGTCTCCGCGACAAATTTCACAACCGCCTTCAACATGTCAAAGTAGTCCTGTCTCCGCGAAGATACAACCATATAAGTTAATAAAAATATAAATAAAATATGGGCTAACTTGTAAAAACTTTTATTCAAATCTTTCCCTATTTTTGGTCTCCCTGTTTGTATTAGGCCTATTACGTTTATGTTTCTTTTACAAATTTCAAATCAGGGGAGATACATTCTGTGATTTGGACAGGAGGGGTGAACGGGGTGTGATGACTATGGCGTTTACGCAGGGAACACGACAATCTCGATTTTACGAGGCCCGCTCCCCCCCGCCCCCTCACTGATTTAACTCTTTACCTTTTCAGCTTTTTCTTCTTTTTCCCCTCTTTCATCAATGCATTTCTTCTTTCCTCCTCCACACGGATAACATTCGTTTACAATGATTCTATGTACCTATAATCTTGTTACCTATGCTATACCCGACCCCAACCCAAATTATCATCTGAGAAGTTTCCCTTGGCACATACCCCCCCCCCTCGTTTCTTACGCTACTGATGTAGTATGTAAACGAGGAACCACCGGGCCCCTCTACACCCCCGCCACCACAGACAAAATTTAATAAATATTTGTGTCTTTTGGTATAATTAATGAGTTGAATGTTAGTGACATGCAGAGGGAATTTGTGATTTCAGGCCCCCCCCCCCCACCCCCCGCCCGACCCCCTCACCACTTAAACCAACTTATCTAACCAGTACTCCCTCCACTGCCCCGGGCCAGAGCGAGCCAGGGGGTAAGATGAGAGTCAGGGACGGGGGCCCAGAGGGGCGTAAGCAGAACCCTTCAACCATCGTCTCGGTAGCAAAAAAACAGGCTACGTCAAATTAACGACACAAACAGGAAATCGAAACAGCAATACGTAATTCAATGAACCATTTCTGATGTATCCTGCTCACCCCAATAACGCGCGAAGTACGCTAAAAATGAAAGAAGGTGTACGACAACTAGAACTAATAACAGCATCGTAGATCAAAGTAAAGATCCCTCCATATGAGAATTCAAATAACGCCGAACGAACAAGGGATTAATCACTCAAGCGCAAGCGTCACGATAAAGCATATAACGGTGAGATCACCCCCCCCAAACTTTGCGTCCAGCCCGGTCAATTTAAAACGGCTTTGAAGCCGCGGTAACACGACCTGCATGCTTCAATATTAGCCAATAATGCTTTCTCATAAAGTGTAGACGTGGCACAAGGATTGTTCCCATTTGCGTGCGAACAACCGCGATCTAGCATACCATGACACCGAGCAACCATACGTACTAAATCATTTCGCGATGGGGAAAAAAAAAGTATTAGAAGACGTTCCAATGTGTCGGAGATATCTCCGCGACGTCTGTAAAACTGTAACAAAAGCACTTTCAAAAGCACTTTCAAAGAACTGTCTCAAATTAGTTTCCGCAACTCATGCAGTCGCGGAAAACGTCTCGGAATGTCCTGGAGACGTCTCCAAGACAAGTTTCAAGAAATTGGGTGCGCGCAGACCACGCTATACGAGGACACGTTTCAATGAGTAAGCCCGCGACACCTCAATCATGAAGCAACAGTTCTATACTTGTGAAAGATGTCGTTCTTGTCATATACAGCACTTATTATTGATTACTTGGGTCAGGCGAGGAACTCCTGATAATTACTTTTTTATAATCCAGCTCGCGGAAGAACGTCTCCAGAAGAAGTTCAACATAAACGCCTTAGACTGATACTATCAATCTTGCAAAAGCCACATAGGCTGCCGTAAGTACTTTCCAACCTAATTCGCCCAACTGGAGTCGAAGACGGTTTACATAATCATTATCAATGCACCAAAAGGAAATAAACATTCGGAGCCAATTAAGTGCCTATCATCACCGCGCCAACAGCCCATCCAAGTGCGTCTTGAACCCGATGTGTTAATCTCACACCGACCTAGCTACACTCATCAGGGACAGGGGGAGGGGGGGGCGCATGAGATCATGATCCCTAGCTTATTACAAATGTGGAGCAGCTCCATCTTAAAAAAAAAATACGAACCCCCGATGCAGGCATCCTCCTCGACCCGCCCCTCACAGTTTCTAAGCGGTCGCTACCGTCGGCGCCCACCTCCCCCTACACTCTTTATGCATCACGCACATTTTGCGGGCCCCCCTCAAACTTTAATAGACGCAACCCCCCCCCCACCAACACGATGAAACTAGATCATTATTGGGGGATTGTTGAGGGAGTGATGAAGTTTGTAAATGAGTAGGATAACGCAGGGAGTATCTAGCCGCCCCGTTGGTGTTATGGTGGAGTTGATGAAGGGACAAAGAGCGAAGAAGGGGCATATACGGCAACAGCATAAAATAAGACAATTAAGCATCCCCTTTCCCTTCCTTCTCCTTTTCCCCCTCCCTTTTCCCCCGTTTTTCCTTCTCTCTTTTTCCATCTCTTTTCCCTCTCCTTTTTCCTTTTTCCTCCTCTTTCTCGGAGCCCCCGCGAGCCTACCCGGGCCCGTAAGCCCCCCCCCCAGAATACGCGAATGAAATGCCGAGAACGTTTACCGCGGAGGGATTTTTTTCTGGCCCAAAATGGCAGTGCACGCGCATTGAACCTAATAGAAATATTAATGCGCGAATTAAATCGGGGGCAAAAAAAAAAAAAAAAAAAAAAAGAAAGAAAAAGAAAGAAATAAGAAAAGAGGAAAAGGAGAAAGAGCACAAAATGACCTTAACTTTGCGCAAGCCGATCTTAAATTTAGGGAACACCAAAGCTATAGAGCACCTCATAAATCCCCTCTTCTATACGGTCAGTGACGGTGCAGGTGCAGGCAAAAGATTCAAAAGCCACTTCCTGCTCATTGTAAAGCGTAATTTTTGAATACACTAGGACTCTCTATAAAGAACCCGGACAAGAGGCATGTGTATACTATTGGATCGCTATTTTGGGATTAACTCGGCGGCATTGATAAAGACATGACAAGTTTCTTTTGAAATTTCGGGTGCTCACAATAAATTCAGAGCGGCCTAGGGTCGTTTAATTGAAAAAGGAGAAGCGCTGATCATAGGGAGCTATATCTCACTTCGCGGAGACGTCTCCGCGACAGAATAAAAATCCGTCTCCGCGATGGATAAAAAGTATTAGAGACGTCTCCGCGACAGTTTATATAAAAGAATAAATCTGAAATAGTCCCAAATCCGTATCCGATATTCAGGAGACATCCCCGAGACGTCTCCGAGATGTCTCCGCGACTATTGATGAAAAAGAAATATCTGAAGTAGTCCTAAATCCGTCTAGGAGACGTCTCGGAGACGTCTCCTGATTTTCGGGGACGGATTTGGGACTACTTCAGACTTTTTTCATAAATTGTCGCGGAGACGTCTCCGAGACGTCTCTAATGCTTTTTATCCGTCGCGGAGACGGATTTTTATTCTGTCGCGGAGACGTCTCCGCGAAGTAAGATAGCACCCTAATTGGGGAATTACTAAAACGGTGGTAATGGTGGTATCTCACTTCGCGGAAACTACTTTGAAACTACTCAGAGACACGGTTTTAAAATTACTTGGACACGGTTTTGAAACTTATCGCGGAATCGTCTCCAATTTGCCAAAAAGTTCAAAGTATTATAAAATCGTACAGCAAAACCCCACCCAACCAAAAACAAAAACAAAACATACAGACCTAGGCTACTGTAAAATGTCAGATGTGGTCTAAAAAAGTATTATGACTTCTATTTACTAGATGAGTATAGCCATGTTAACGTAGAGGACGCTATTACAGAAACCTTGAAGATTGAACCCAAAGAAAAGAAGTGCAAATTTTTACGTAATTGGAGAGTGCGTCCTTTAGCGTTCTTACGATATGAAAAGACGCCAAGCGTTCCCCAATCAAAGGTTGGACGAGGGATTAGCAGATCGGTTGATGAATGCACGGAGTGCGGCGAAGACGAGCCACGCCGCACTAGAATGGGTCATTACCTTTTGGGAACGTACCTTAGCCAAATCTTCTTTTGTTGAGTATTTGGCAGGTTTGATCTATTACATGAACATGACATCATGTATGCAATCTTTTTGTTGAGCGGATAAGTCACAGACTATTGATTACAATCACAATACAGTTCAAATTCTGGTCATGTCATTCATGTTCTTACACTGACAAGACATCAATCTAAATATGAGCCACCTCAGGTAAATGCATAACAGGAATGTCTTTGAATGCTCACACCCCGAACAATAATGAAACCTTTGGAAGCATTAGTGTACACGTATGTATACAGAGAGAGAGACAGAGAGACAGACAGACAGACAGAGACAGACAACAGAGACAGAGCTGTAAGAACTAAGGGAGAAACAGAGAGAGAGAGTAAGGAAGAAAGAGAGAGAAACATCGATGGGTGGAAGGGTGAGGTCAGACTTAAAGTCCCAGACCGGACCGAGAAATGAAAACCAAAATTACATATAAAATCAAAGCTAATATTTCTTCCTAATACAACAATTCCCAATTTAAGCATTTTTATCTTCCATTTAGAAAGTATTTCATTAAAAAGGTGAACGAACCTCAACCAGGCCATCCCTCCCAAGTACTCGTAAAAGTACCCCTATTATATAATGCGGCTGATGACGTCAAAGAAGTTTAAGGGAATGCTGCTGCCAGGCATGATAGGGTTTCGGCTTTAGAAAACACGTTTGTATTGCTATGTCAGAACAATAGACCCCATGTGTGCTAGAATTCTATTGTTCTGACATAGCAATACAAACGTGTTTTCTAAAGGCGAAACCCAATCATGCCTGGCAGTAGCATTCCCTTAAACTTATTTGATGTCATCAGCCGCATTATATAATAGGGGTACTTTTACGAGTACTTGGGAGGGATGGCCTGGTTGAGGTTCGATCATCTTTTTATGAATACTGTTATGAAAATTTAATTTATTTTGGGGGTATTTATGTTATACGCCTACTTAGCATTCAATCGATGTAAGGTTGTATTTACTCCGTCAACGGTCTTTAAAGAGAAGAGCCACTTAAAAATAGAAAAAGAACATAATAGGTAGAGAGATATCATAATCAGCTTCATGATAGTAATCACTGACCAGGAAAGAAGAGTAAATAGAAGATATTTATTGTAAGTTGGTAAATGAGAAATATAAAAACCTGATGCCTCTATCACATCAGCAAGATCAACTTAGTGTTTGGTCGCATGTAATTTATAATTTTGTCTGATGTCAGTTTGAAGTCTAACAATTGCAACTAATGTATGAATAAGGAGATTCAAAGGGTTTAGAGAGAGGAGGAGAAAGGAAGGGAAAATGAGGTATAGAAAGAGAGCAAAAAAGAGAGAAAGAGAGAGAGAGAGAGAGCGCAATTGGAACAAATTTAAAAGAGATGAATAGAAAAAGATACAGAGACATACAGAGAGCAAGAGAAGAAAAGAGATTAAATGATAAAGAGAGACATAGAGAAAGAGATAGAGAAGGGGTTGGACAGGGAAGAAAAGAGATAGAGGAAGTGAAAGGGGGCGCCAGACTCACAAATGGAATGAGAGAGAATAGAAGGAAAAGATGAAGATTTTCGAAGAGATTGGAGGGGGTACTGACAGAAGATCAAAGAGGAGTATGAATGGACCTTACCTCAAACATGTTCTGTAGGAACTCATCATCATGGACCCTCTCTCTGATCTCATCCAGGTTATCACGGATGAACTCTACGTAGTCATCAGCCAACTCCATGCCGGGATTCTGCTCAAATAGAATAGTAATATCATTAGACTAAATAAGATATCTTAATTTTTTTTCCACAAGCATTATTTTTTTTTTGAAAGATACTTGTCACAAAATATGACAATCATCTGCACTCTTTACATTTATTTGTCCTATTTCATATTGAATGAGGCTTATGATCTATTTTTGATTCATTCATCTCTCCTTTTCTTACTGATATCACTTTAAGCCACCTCTATGCAGGGATTCTATTTGAATATATGTACATGTACATTGTCAAGGTAGTGAATAGAATGCCTTAGACATTCTGAAGGTCAAATATATTTTCACCAACTACAGGTATATTTCACATTGGTTCGGCTGATGGTTAAAGACCAACATTCTACTATGAGTTGCTAAATTTTGGATTAATCCAAACGTTCTTTGTTTGGCATCCTTCTTCATTTCACATCAAGCCAATTCTATGCGAGGATTCTATAATAGAGAATGAATATTAGGGCATTGATATAATTGTCCTAAAAGGTTATGAATATAACCCAGCTGTTAATATGTTTACAAGCAAGGCTTATATTTAATTAAAAAAAATATCTACTTTCCTCAATTTTGGATTCATTCAATTAATTTGTGTCTCGTTTTAATTTTCCGAGATCAAAACTCTATGCTGGTATTCTATGATTATTGATATCCTACATTCAATATATTGATACGGAGGCCTATCTTCTAATGGCTATATAGGAGCAATATATGTTGAAAGCCAACCTCAGAAATAGCTGTAACGTGTTGCAGTGATGCAATTCATGTAACTCTATTCATATTTTATAGCAAGATTCTTTGTACATCCATACTAACTGTCATTTAACTGTAAATCAACATCTATAATTGCACCAATTTTCAGCTATATTTACGTAAGGTCTTTCAACACATAAGTATCAGTTTACACATTAACACATGGATCTCAAGAGTGCTCAAATCTAATATCACTGAATTACATTGACTTTCCAGTCTCATACGATAATAATTTCTCATTCAATCAAAAATCAAGAATTGTTTCATTTAAAAATTTAACAAACTATACAAACATTTAAGGTATAATTTAAATGAGATATAGCTGGAAAAGCAAATACTGATGTACATAATGAGAAAACTGATGCTGTTACATATCCTTTATAATATATGATAAGTGTAATCAATCAACTTTTGTATAAAACAATTGGGTACAAATGTTAATATTAGTTATCAAGGCATACTGTGTTTCGATCCCAGTATTAGGAATAAAACTCATGTTGTCAGAACAGATTATTTCTTTAAAAGATCAATATGTTAGGCTGATCTTTACCAATAATCACAACACTGCAAATATATTAATCTGTGCTATTAAAAATTACGATTTAAAGTTGCACTGCATCATAGAGAAAAGAGGAACTTTATCAAGGAATAACAAGTTAGACAGAATATTTAATAATGTACAGGGTCGTGTGTTATGAACTCGCCACCCAAATAGGATGGTGCTGCTACGCTTTTTGCTATTTTTCAGCATGAATTTTTGAATATATTTTCAAAAGTAAGAAAGTTTATGTGACGAATTTGATCTTATTTTGAAGCTACTGTTACTGTGCTAGCTCCCTGTGAAGTTTCATTGTTCTAGGTAACATTGTAGTGGAGTTACAATGGTTTAAGTTTGGGACAGTAGGGGTGGTGCTGGAAGCGGCGCCGCCTGTACAAAGTCAATGGGAAATTTTACATTTATGGTTGATTTGGGGAAAACTTGAATATCTCTGCCAAATTTTGGCTTTTGACTGTAAATTTGGTACCAAACTAAAGCTTATAAACTGCTTTATACCATGAAATCACTGAACGATAGGTTTGATGGTGCAACATTACTTTGCAGGACCCACCCCCTCATGAATTTGAAAAAAAAGCTTTTTTTTAGGGCTAAATTTCAGATCATCATTTTCATTCTAAAATTGTAAACCATACTGAATTATACCTTGTTTGAAAGGTCTGAACATTCTTTACCAGAATATAATAATATTATTCATATTTGGGTGATTATAGACTACTTGACAATAAAAACAATGAAAATGAAAAAAATTCTAAATTTCCTGAATTTTTTCTTAATAACTTTTTAATCTTACACCTGGTATAATTTTTCAATTAAGATTTAGATTCCTTGAGGAATTTCCTTTCAGTAAATGTATAGTTTTAATATAGTAGGGTGCATACTTTTCGAGATACAGGTCCTTGAAGTGAAAAAAGAGCCGTTTGTAGTCAAATTGGCATGAAACGCAAAAGGGGGCGAACTTATAACACACGGCCATAGTTGATAGACTTGCTAATTGAAGGGTGATTATACACCATAAGACTAGATGAGAAAGATTATTATTACCATATATCATTATAAGAATATATATATATAATTCTTCCAATCGGGTACATAAGTATGATGAAAGACATAAGTGAATGTAGTCCATACATATATCTTGTTACAAAGGGAAAATGTATATATAATTCGAAATCAAAGAGAGAGATTTAACTAAATACAATTACTTGTACATATCATAAACAACACTTTATAAATATTTTTGTCATATTTAACCGTTGATGTAAAAATAAAGTGATTGATACAATGTACATGAATGCTGCTGCAAGTTACCCTTTTTTCTCAATATACATATATAACAATATATAAGTCAAACCAGTTGTATATACAAGATGGTTAGAACATATAGTATCATAGTTTTTCATAAAATATATTCCATTATAGGTTTGTGTTAGTCAACCATGCTGAAGAGAGAAACAGAAAAACCAAAGATGTTCATGCCATAGTCTTGGATAGAGATAATCATCACACTCTATTATGGTGAGTCCTATACTGTAGCATGGAACTTACACGACGTCTAGGAGACGACTTAGAGCTTGGCCAAGAAAACTTTGGGAGAGACTGTAGACAAACCAACATGCTATATTATGTCTCATTACAAAAAAATATTCTTTGATATCTACATCTTTCAAAGCTTCTTTGAAAAAGTACATTCCTCTATTTACCAAATCTAAGCCTCAAAAATTCACAACAGCAAAATAAAATGAAGCAATTATAGTGCAATGTCACACATCTGTCCATAATCACACAGATCTGTAGGTGCCTTTGTTATGTTTAATCCAAACACTTAAAATTAAAAACACATTGAACATTACTTTCGTTAATGTGGCGGTCACAACTTGTCGTAGGCCACAGGGCACGTGCAATCAACGCAGCCTGCATTGCATGCACAATGCACGCACAGATCGTGGGTCAATTTCTGCTATTCTTGGGTTTCTGTAGTAAGGGTGTTGGAAAAACTTCCTGCACGTCGTACAGGCAACGTGCCTGCATGGTACATACGCTGCTAAAATTTTTTACGAAATCCATCGCAGGGAGTTGCACGGCGAAGGGACGGCAAGTTGTGACCGCCGCATTAGATGTCAGGCCTACAAATGTAAATTTTTTATGGTTTATGGTACGTTGTACTTTGTAAAGTTACGATTGATTGGAACATGTTCTTAGGTGCTAAAGTAATCACATTTGTAATCATTTAGCACAAGAACTGATCACCAGTTGCTTATAAAATTGTTCGTAGCTCACGAATGACTTGGTGAAACACCCCCCCCCCCCCAGGTCTGTAACAGGATTTCGTCACACAACATAATATAGCATAATGATATCTAATGCTAATGTAGATCTAAAGCTACTTCTTATTTCAATAGAGTTAGCACATCAATGATAACTTGTTGTATCATTGCAGTTGTTTTTAGAAAAAAAATAACAATATGTGATCATATCTAATGAAGATGTGTAAATACCAAGGCCCATATTCCCAAAGGTGTCCTAAGTTAAACCAGAGCTTAAATATGTGTAAATACCAAGGTCTGTATTCACAAAGGTGTCTTAAGTTAAACCATAGCTTTAATCTATGTAAATACCAAGCCCATATTCACAAAGGTGTCCTAAGTTAAACCATAGCTTAAATCTGTGTAAATACCATGACCGTATTCCCAAAGGTGTCCTAAGATAAACCACAGCTTAAATCTGTGTAAATACCAAGGCCCATATTCACAAAGTTGTCCTAAGTTAAACCATAGCTTAAATCTGTGTAAATACCAAGCCCATATTCACAAAGGTGTCCTAAGTTAAACCATAGCTTAAATCTGTGTAAATATCAAGGTCTGTATTCACAAAGATGTCCTAAGTTAAACCATAGCTTAAATCTGTGTAAATACCAAGGTCTGTATTCACAAAGATGTCCTAAGTTAAACCATAGCTTAAATCTGTGTAAATATCAAGGCCCATATTTACAAAGGTGTCCTAAGTTAAACCATAGCTTAAATCTGTGTAAATACCAAGGCCCATATTCACAAAGGTGCCCTAAGTTAAACCATCGCTTAAATCTGTGTAAATACCAAGGCCCATATTCACAAAGATGTCCTAAGTTAAACCATAGCTTAAATCTGGGTAAACATCAAGGTCTGTATTCACAAAGATGTCCTAAGTTAAACCATAGCTTAAATCTGTGTAAATACCAAGGTCTGTATTCACAAAGGTGTCCTTAAGTTAAAACATAGCTTAAATCTGTGTAAATACCAAAGCCCACATTCACAAAGGTGTCCTAAGTTAAAAGAAAATAGCTTAAATCTGTGCTTTAAATATGGGTTGCAAACTGTGACACGATCTGTGTATGTTGTTAGGTTCCTTATGTGTTTCCTGAATTCTGGAATTGTACTTTAATGGTTAGGAAAACATTTGTACTTAACACTCCCAAGCAATTGTTAATAGTTTCACTACCAAAGATTCTGATAAATCAACTTTGTGAGATTGTGTCACACCTTTGTGAATACGGGCCTAAGTGTCTACAAAAAAGTTGATACTTCTGAAGAGACTCACAAATTAGAAAATGTATATAATTTTCATGAATGGGTGAATTTATCTGCATCTAGTGACAATAAAAATATTCCTTTCTTTGGTCAGAACTGTCCACTTTGATAAGTGGTATGAAAATTAGGTTGTGTAGGAATTGACTATGGGACATATAACCTGTGGTAAGAACATTATTGATAAATTTATTGATTAATTGATTGAGTGATTAATCAATTAATCCATAAATTTGTCCATTAAACAGTAAGAATCATTGATAAATTTTGCTCAAGCAAGCACTGTACTCTACTTCTCTATTCTATGTATTTCTTTCTTTACATCATCTATTTTCATCCTATGCTGATTAAAGATGAAAGAGGTTTATTGATGTCCTGACATCTTAAAAGCATGAATAACTTGGCGAAAACAACACAATAACTGAAAATTGGGTGGGGACAAGTAGGGTCTTAAAAATACATCACTATTAGTGAAACTAGCCTTTTACTGCATATGTTTCATTTCATTAAAAATATCTGGGCCCTCTTGCATAAAACTTGCATTGAACACAACTCATATTTTCATTATTTCATACAACTTTGTTTGAAATAAAAATGTGACTAGCAGTTTGTATATAAGATTCGATTGCAATTAAACACAAAGTTGCATTTGATTTTGAGGAATTGCGTTTTGATTTTGGGACTTGCGTTGAAAAGTATGCACGAGGATCCAGGTTACAGGGCACAAATAAGAATAAACTCTAGCAACCTATTGGTGGTTTTGACCTGATAAGACACATCGTAAGCCCCCTGTTTATGCATGATTTGGAAACTTTAACATATGGCCTATTGTTCAGAATAGACAACAAATTTTAGAAGATGTTCAAGACAAAGGTTCAACTTGGTCATACAACTACTGAAGGACAGGTATCAAACAAACTTGATAATTCTATAACTTGGACAGTATAGGGATAGACGAGAGAAAGCGAGAGATAAGAGAGAGAGATAGAGATACCAGAAGATGAAATCTAAAAAAGAAAAGGACCAGAGATAGACAGAAAGAAGACAAGTGTGTCTGCCTCTCCTACATTCCTCCACACAGAAAGCATACATAATATCATGAACTTTGAAAACTTATATCATGAGTGGTTCTTGAGATGTTGAGATAAAAATTTAATACATCAAATTTTGTAGGTTGACATCTTTGACCTTTGACCTTTAAACACTTTTATTCATAAATCTAAAAAGATTGTCTTTCTATCGGAATACATTTTGGTATTACAATAAATTTCAATATGTAATAATTTTATGATTTGACCCCTATGACCCTTGACCTTTGACCACCTTATTCCAAAATCTAATCACATTGTTTTATTATGATGACACATACTATTATCAAGTTTAAAATAAATCAAGGTTTATCAACAACAATGAAGAGAAAGGTAGGAAAACAGACACAAATTACAAGAAAAAATAGTGACACAAATTTTTTGAAAGAGTACAGAAAATACATTACTCATTAATAAGAAAACAGAACAGATAGATCAAGAAAAATAGAGATAGAAAAAAAAGGGCAAAAACATAAAGATCAAAGATCCAATGAAAGATAGGGAATGAGAGACAGATAGATAAAGAAGGGAGAGGAAGGAAATCAAAAGAAATAAGATTGAAGAAAAGAAAGAAAGCAGTGAGCAGTGAGGAACAAAGGCGCTGAGAACTAAATTCATACATTTTTTAAACACAAATTGTTAGGGAAGATCATATTCTACATCAAAAGAGAGAATTAGGAGAGGGAAGAGGGAGACAAAAGATATTGGTATAAATCAGTCAGACCTAAACAAAATGGTTGTCTTTCTCTTGTTATAAACATTACAAGGTTTGAAAGAGAGGTATACACAAACAACTATTCATTTCAAGAGGGAATAGGCTAAAGATTGAACTTGGTTTTAAAAAAAAATGAAAGAAACAAGGACAGGTTAGTTCTACAGATTTTTTTTTTAACAAAGGACCTAAAAGCATGGCAACTTGCATCTCTAGTAAATTACATACCAAGTCTGTGCGGATTTTCTTTGTCTGATTGGCGTAAAAGAAACAAACAAGAAATGAACAAAATCATATGAAAAATAAAATAAAAATATCTTAGAATGTATAAGAAAGCAATTCTGTGATATGGAGCCTTGAGCTACACAAAATGCTGCAAAATAAACAATAAGTATATATCCCAATGAAAAACTGCCCAACATCAGCAATTACTGGCGCAGGAGCAACTTTCACCACATCATTTAGCTTCTTCTTTTTTTTAAAACAAGCTTATTTGAAGATTATGCATTTGATATATCACACTTAAAGTTGTCTGATTGTAGATTACTATGGTATATCGCTCCTTCAGCATGCGCATTCACCTTTTTGTGTCCATTTTGGGTTCATACTGGTATTTGCTTTATTACATAAAGACATTACAATGGGACACTGTACAGCAGAAATGGAACAGTATCTCAACAATAAACAATTGTCAGAGTTGCTCTCTGTGTGAGAGACATTTCAATAATAATGTTGGTCAACTCTTTATTCATTACATATTCAACAGAGGCCACATCCACTGTTTATCCAATTAGGTGAATGATGAAGAATCTTATTCCAAACAAAAAAAATAAATAACTAAGCAGATTTTAAGATTTTTAAGCAGATTTTTTTTACATGAGGTGTTCTTTTACCCTGAAAAATAAGGTACAAGTAAGTTAGGAGGATCTTCATAAGTACTCAGCTTTGCACTTTGCATGCTTCCAAGTGAATATATCCAAGCACTGTACCCAAACTACAACATAGAAAAAGGGCGATATTCTTACCGTGAATGAGAGAATAGAAGCAAAGAATGTCCCCTCATCGTAACGGGCCAGCTTGGCTAGTACGTTCTCTAGGGCTCCACGTAGCTTCTGAACGGACAGTTGAATGACCTGGTATGAAGTCCTGTTGATCTCCTCATCGATCCTAGTGTGGTACTGATGCTATGGCAAAATGGGTAGGAAAGTCAAGACACAGACCACATGCTGGTGAGAAATCCAGGATTTTCTTTTGTTTTCCATTAAAGCCAATACGAACCAGAGGCCTTCTACAGCACCATCTCAAGTCCTCAACTACTCAAATCTGGCCGGATTCCTAACCCATAATGCAAAATCCTGAGCAATGCAGTCTTACAATATAGGCCCAATTGAATGAGTACATTTTCTTTTTTAATGTTTTAAAACTTTTATTGATCGTATGATTTGCATGTACATTGAAACAACAATAATCATAGCATAGATCATTTAAAAAAAAATTACATATATAAAAAAACCCACATAAGAACATAAACGATACATATAGATAGTGGGGAACACTTCTTGTTTCTTCATCCAAGGATATAATCAAAAATAATTCTTAAAATGGGAACCATTTCTTATAATACATTCCTTGAATGAGTACAATTGTTCACTACTCGATGCATTTATGGAGCAAAATTTATTTTACCAAGCAAAAAAAAACAACAAATACTTTTCCCCTCAAAACATTTTAGTTTCCCTATGCAAATAACATTATAGGATGAGTTATTCACTTGTTTTTATAAATATCTATCTCAAAAGATATAGTTTAAGACTAGCTTTAATAACATGCAGTCCAGGAGATTGTTGGTCACTTTGCTTCTCTCTCGCTTTAAAGGAATCTTTTCACTTAATATTAAAAGAAAAAAATCTTTCAGGTAGTGTTGTAATCATAATTGCAAACCCACAGGTCAGACAGGAATCGCCCAAGATTTTAATGACAATCGGTTGTTTAATTGCTGAAATATTGATGACTGAATATGACCATAGTCATAAGCTTACCTGGGTACGCTTTAGTTAACATGGCAGTCTATGGACGGAAAATATCCACCTTTTTACTTATTGTGAGGCATGCAATCATCCTTAAGAAATAGACTTTTCAGGGTTTCCTTTTGACAGATTATTACATGCATTGACCGCATGTTGGGCCCCGCAGCTCAGATTTTTAGAAGCCTCCACAAAATTAATCCATTCCTCTGTTTTGTTTTATTTGTTTCGTTTTTTTTTTTGTGGGTTTTTTTTTTTTTTTTTTTTTTTTTTTTTTTTTTTTTTTTTTGGGGGGGGGGAATATTTCTTTCCCACAAAGTTGACGATATTGACGATGTTGATGATGATGCTGATAATAATGATAATGAAGATGACGATGATGATGCTGATGATGATGATGATGATGATGATGATGATAAGGATGATGATGAAGATGATGATGATGTTGTTGATGATGATGATGATGTTGATGATGGTGATGTTGATGATGTTGATGATGATGATGATGATGATGGTGGTGATGATGATGGTGATGATGATGATAATGATGATGGTGATGATGATGAAGGTGATGATGATGATGAAGATGATGATGATGATGATGATGTTGATGAAGATGAAAATAATGATGATTATGATGGTAGTGATGGCGATAATGGTGATAATGAAGATGATGTCTGATGATGAAGCTGATGAAGATGGTGATGAAATTATTAATGATCATGATGATGTTGATGACAATGATGAAATTATTAATGATCATGATGAAAATGAAGATGGAAATAAGATGCAAATGAAGCTGATAAATATGATGACGATGATGATGATGATGAAGATGTTGACGATGATAATGTTGATAATATTAACGACTTTGATGAAAATGAAGATGTGAATAATTATTAAAATATGAAGATGTAAAGAAATCTGCAAAGATTGTTACTCACTGCCTCCTCATCCTTAGTAGGTGGGCAGAGCTTCATTGATTTATCCTTAGCATCAGTCAAGACATTCATCATAACACAAAGCTCTACGCTCAGTCGATAATCACTGTTTGGTCTTCCCTTCTTGATCCATACCTCAAAGCCTTGCATAGTTCTGTCACCCAAAGAGTATTCAATTCAAAAATTCAAATACAAAGTAAATATCATCACTTCATGAAGTAAACACAGGATATATTGGAGTTTACAGGACATAGAGACAGCTTTTTCAGATAGCTCTTCACAAACTTAACCCTAACTTACCTGGGCTATTTTGTGAGCTTAAAGTCCTGGGGGGGGGGGGGCCTTTAAGGCCCCCCTTAAGATCTCGGCCGCGGATCGCGCGATCGCGACGAAAATTTGCATGAAGGTAGAGAATGACATAATCTACGCGGTTGCATAGGTAAATTGCACTAAATTTGTATATTTTATTTTTTATGAATTAATTATGCTAATTTATTCATGAAATCCTACTTTTCGCTCTAATTCACGAAATAAAGCTCCTAGAAACCTAATTTTTTTGTGAAAATATTCTTCATAGCATCCCTAAGAAATGTAGATGAAAAAAAATCCGGTACCAAAATCCATTTCTTATGTATTTTATTGTTTTTTTAATTTCTTATGTATTTCTTTGTTTTTTTACCTTTTCATTTTTATTGTTTTTTCGACAGAATTTGTCCGTGACATTATTTCGGTCATAAATAGCATCAAATTAAATGCCTCTTGTCAATAAAATAAAAAATAATCACTCATTTATGAATTCTAGCTGAAAACACATTTTGTATTGACTTTGTACATGAAATCACGTTTTTGAGCGATTTTCGGTCTGACGGAAATTTTTGAAAATCGTAAGACGTCGTAACGGTACGCCCGATTTTCGCGAAAATAGTTTTAAAAGATAGGCAAGACTTGAAAGTAAAAAGTCAGCGAGCGGCGCAATAAAAAAATTTCGCACTGCAGATTTATCGCGAAAAATTTCGAGGGGGGGGCCTTAAAGGCCCCCCCCCAGGTAAGTTAGGGTTAAGAGACTATCCTGTATATTATTTAGAATGGGAATAATTCAAACAATCAATAGATACAAATCTTATCTGCCAACAAGTAGTGGTTTATGGCAGAATTGACCAGACATAAAGAGTGAACTTATCTATACTAAACACTTGAGAAGAAAATATTGGTCAATAGACCAACAAATAAAACATCTCTGTCATTTAAATTTATATTCAGACCTTTACCATTTAAAAAAAAAACCTATTCAAGTGATCATATTATTCATAAGGAAGCAAATTTCATCAAAACTTTGTAAAAGTATAAAAAAAAACAACAACAACAACAAAAATAAATTTTGATGATACAAATATATTAAGCATTTCAATATGAGAATTTTATGTGCTCTTCCACAAGGAAAACATGAAACTGAAGCAATATGATAGTTGTTTTGATAGTTATGAAAATGGGGCTTAATTTTGCTCTCCTTGCTCGATGACTGACCTGCCAACGCATGATTCTATCATGTCTGCTGCCATTAGTTTGAGCCTATGGTCCAGATGAAGAGCAAACTCCTGCTGGGGCCAATGAAGATCCCTGACAAAGGTCTGTAAGGCATCCAGCTTCCAGAACAGATCCTCTGATGTCTCTGTCCCATTCCTGGGTCAAGATAGGCAATTAGAACAAAGATGCTTTTGAACTAATCCACTTAGACAATTGTACAGGATGAGAATGAAATTAATCAGTTTTTTTCGTGATAAGCCTGTATGGTAGTTTCTAGATATTTATGATTTTGAGATATTCAGCATAAAGTACATTAGAATTCAATGTGATCTCGTCAAAGGAAAGAAGAAAAATAAAAGAAGTAAATTGATTATAATTCCTCATTCACATATCATATTGTGATATAACTTCCTATAAGCTTTAATAAAGAGAGTTTTTTTGGTATCATTATACTTCTGCTTCAGCTCCAGCAAACTGGAAAAGCATATAAATACAAGGCAAACTACTATATTAGCCGACTGAGTAGAGATATTTTCACAGTTTTGGACTAGTTAGGGAAATTCATGAGAGCAAAATTTAACGATTTTGATGTCTTCATTAGTATAAATAGCCTTATTGAAGAGAAAAAGTTTCCTGATTACTTACTTGTAAATTTCGCATAAACAACAACTTATACAGTAATGATTAATTAATATTATTAATCATTAAAAGATTTTTAATCTTCTGATTAAAAATGTATTAAGAGAGTAAATAATTATTTGGCCAGTAAATATACTTTTAGGTTCGTAAATGTATTACTTGTATAATCTATTAAGGTACAAACCCTTTTGGTTCCCATTTTTCCTTCTCAAAGCCTCTATGGATGGACTGGGCAATAGATGATTCCATTAGATCCACATAGCGAATCACCTGAGGAGCAAAGGTGTCTTGCAGTTTCAGATGAAACCTTCCTCCTTTCAGGGTAGCTGAAATGTGATAAAAGAGACAGATATGGAATGATATCAATTAAAAGATATTTATTTGTTTTGTATTGTATTCAAGGTATAAGAGCTCGGATATTGTAGTGGCAACAGAATGGAGATACTTGAGGTTGGAATAAAGTTATCCGGTATGCCTCTATTATCTAATTTATCAAAGAAAAGTTGATCATCTACAAGCACAACGTGGGAACATTAATTGGGAGAGCAGAAAAATTGTTTCTAAATAATAATGTAGTACAGAAATGAAAACAAGTTTTATTCTCTAAATTTATTAGTTTACAATTACATTTGATACAAACCTATCACTAATATTTCAAACTTTATGTTCAATATCTCTAAAAGTCCTTGAGGAATGGAGGGGGGATGTCAACTTATATAGTCACATTTTAGGCAACTTATTGGAAATCGTTTTCTTTGATGCTTCTGTTTTCAAAGAACTGAACTGGTTTCTAGTTATTTTTCCTTTGAATAAAAAGGTTTGGGATAAACATAAACCCAATAACTCACTTTCTGATCGTAGGAAGTCATTTAGAAGTTGGAAGAGGGGGAAACTATCCCATGTGTCTGGTGGCTGAACATCGAGGGCAGCATCCATGTCGACACCAAACAACGACCAGAAGATCTCTGCATGTTCTACCAACAGGTCACTGAACCATGCAAAAGCCTGCAAAATGGCAAGAGAGAGAATGAGAGCTATACAATCTAGTTCAGTCAGTAGGCAATGATGTCTCAATTGTAACTTGCTTAAATCTTTAATCCTTCTAGAAATCATTGGGAAATTTGAAAAAAAATTGCTTTGTACTAAAAAGTATTTTCATATCAATTAAGTAAACCCATCTTATTTTTTTTTTTTTAAAGATTAAATAGCTATATATAAGATTATTTAAAAAAATATACAATTACATTGTGTCTAATTATATGACTCTTTGTATACAATTTTCTTATTCAGAAGTTTTAACATGCTTTTAGTCTCCACAAATAGAAAAAAATATAAACAAATTTATTTGACCTCTCCCTCCCTAAAGAATCATTATGAATCACAATCTTTAATTTGATTTGATTAAGCTTACAATATATATATCCATAGCTCGAAATTACCGCAAAGCATTGCATTTTGCACTCTATATTAACAAGACTTTATCATATTATGACTATTAATTTTGTTAAATTTGTTTTAGCTTTAATCAGATAGTTAGTCAGTTCTCCAAAGATGTCATACTAATTTTTATTAACTTATAATTATAATATTATATTAAATTCAAAGATAAAGCAGCATGAAACGAGACAGCCCGGCAGCGAGTCATTTTAAATAAATATACCAAGCCTTTGGTTTAGAAGAATAGCATAGATAATGAAAGTTGATTTTGAATAAATAGAATAAACACAATATTTAGGAGGGCCAAGCTAACTTCGACAAATGCAGCTAGAGAAAACAATTAAGAATGTTTTCTTAAACTTAAAAAGACGATAACGGTTATAGCGCAACATGGAAATAATTGATACACAGATCTAATATAATTGCATTCTTTTGGATATGTTAGTACTTTTTTGTTTAAATCATGTATAAGATGCTGTAAAGAAATCAAGATATGCAGCAAATACGGAAAATATTTGATATATGATGAGAAAGATATAATAAATGCAAATTATATGGAAATAAAGAGAGCATGTATGTTTATTCAAAATTTGGCAAACCACTCAGGAATGAGGTTAAAATTTTGCAAAAATTTAAGATATCTTTGAAAGAATATTTTTGATGAAACAAATTATTGGAAACACAGTTTTACTATGGTGAAATAATAAAAATCGTTCATTCCCATAGTGCAAATGCATGAACTTAAAAAAAAAAGTTTTTAAATATTCACTGAAATTAACATTTTTCTTTATGACTGGCTAGATAAAAAAGGGTCTTAATACGAGGATATTTTTGTACTTTTTTATTCTCAATTCTAATTTTGTTTTAACTAGTAATTACTATGGGAACATTAAGCCAACTATTCACAAACTATAAGGCACATCGCTTACATAAGTACAAAAAATAACCTGTTTTTACATAAATGGACATTTAAATGTAAAAAAATTTAATTACAAATTAAAGATTTCCTGATAAATTAACAACAAATCTTGACATTTTGTGCATAATCTTCAAGACTAATGGCAACAAAGGATTAATGCACGTACACTGAGAAATTATGTAAATATATAAGTCTCTTAATTCTCTACCTGTTCAGTTTAGACAATGAAAAAGTGAGTTTTGCAAAGGCTCATAGTTTGTTCAACTCCTATCAGTCTCAATAGAACTACATTATTTTTAAAAGTTTCTTCCGTTTAGAATGTGTTTAGGCAAAAACTGAATGAGAACAAACAAAAAGCAATGGGTGTGTTTATGATTCCACTAAATATGATTTAACAGGGATAGTCTTCTATTAATTTCCGCATCATTATGTCCCTGGCATTATAAATGTTGCAAAAAAAAATCTTCATCGTGATACACTAAATAAAGATTGTTATTGACAATATTTATAAATGACAAATCATTAAAGGGAAAGAGGTACAAATTTCACTTTATACTTGCACAAACATTAATATCCTACACATATTAAAAAAGGCAACACTTTGCAAAGGGTTTATTGTGGAATGAAGAAGCTGAAAGCAGTATAAAGCACGACCATAGGGATAAATAAATTACATGCAGATGTACTGATCATAAGTCAGTGCAAATCATTGATTTCTTATTCCATATTTTCATCAAAGAATTGACCAATCATATTCTACAATAGGATCTAATACCTAGGTTGCACTGCCCTAATAACTACTGGCTCCAACCAAACAATCACTTGTCATCCAAGGTAATCTTATTTTCTGGTCAGTCTCGTGTCTGCTTAGAGTAAAGTTCAGTGTCGGTTTAGAGTTGGTCTGGTGTTTGTTTAGATTCAGTCTGAGGTTGGGTTTAGAGTCAGTCTGGTGTCAGTTAAGAATCGATCTGTTGGTGGTTAAGAGTCGATATGGTGGTGTAGAATCCATCTAGTGTCGGATTAGAGTCGCTCTGGTGTCAGTTTAGAGTTGGGCTGGTGGTAGTTTAGAGTCAGTCTGGTGTCAGTTAAGAATTGGTCTGGTAATGATTGAGAGTCGGTCTTGTGTTGATTGAGAGTCAGTCTGGTGTTGATTGAGAGTTAGTCTGGTGTTGATTTCTTAGTCAGTCTGGTGTTGATTTTTTAGTCAGTCTGGTGTTGATATTTTAGTTAGTCTGGTGTTGATTGAGAGTCAGTGTGGTGTTGATTTTTTAGTCAGTCTAGTGTTTATTAAGTGTCAGTCTAGTGTTGATTAAGAGTCAGTCTGGTGTTGATTGAGAGTCAGCCTAGTGATGATTTCTAGTCAGTGTGGTGTTGATTTCTAGTTGGTCAGTTGATGATTTAGAGTTAGTCTGGTGATGATGGTCTGGAGTTAATTTAAAATATTAGGTGTCGTATTAGCGATGGTCCAGTGTCAGTTTAGAGACGGTATGGTGATGATGATCTAGAGCTGGTCTGGTGTTGATTCAGAGTCGGTCTGTTGTTGGTTGAGACTAGATCTGATGTCTGTTAAGAGTCAGTCTAATGATGATTTCAAGTCGGTCTGGTGTTTTTTGACAGTCAGTCTGGTGTCAGTTAAGAGTTGGTCTGGTAATGATTGAGAGTTGGTCTTGTGTTGATTTAGAGTCAATGTGGTGGTGGTTTAGAGTCAGTCTGGTGATGATTTCTAGTCAGTCTGGTGTTGATTGAGAGTCAGTCTGGTGATGATTTAGAGTCAGTCTGTTGATGAATAAGAGTCAGTCTGGTGTTGATTAAGAGTTAGACTGGTGATGATTTAGAGTTAGTCTGGTGATGATTTTTAGTCAGTCTGGTGTTGATTGAGATTCATCAGTCTTGTGATGATTTAAAATATGTTAGGTGTCATTTTAGAGTCAGTCCAGTGTCAATTTTGAATCAGTGGGGTTATGGTCATTTGAAAATCAATTGAGAGCCAGGCTGTTGGTGGCCAAGAGTCAGTCTGGTGGTGGTTGAGAGTGAGTCTGGTGTTGATTTAAAATATTAGGTGTCGTTTAAGAGTCGGTCCAGTGTTAGTTTAGAGTTGGTCTGGTGTTGATTGAGAGTCGGTCTGTTGTTGATTCAGAGTCGGTCTGGTGTTGATTCAGAGTCGGTCTGGTGTTGATTCAGAGTTGGTCTCTTGTTGGTTGAGACTGGATCTGATGTCTGTTAAGAGTCAGTCTAATGATGATTTCAAGTCGGTCTTGTGTCGAGTTAGAGTTATTCCAGTATTTGTTTACAGTCGGTCAGGTGTTTGTATCGAGTCACTCTATATTTTAAGTCACATCATATTACTCTTTCTTTTAAAGAGAGGTTAAGTTTGAGCTGTACTGTTTATAAACAAAAAATATTGAAATAATTGAATTTTAAAAGTAGTAAAATGAGGAAAAAAATACAAAAATGTAACCTAAATACTAACTATTGTAATCTTTAAGATTATATTATTATTAATATTTTTTATTTTTTATTTTTTTGCTTTAAATGTCACTTCGTAAGAAGAGTTAATGATGATACCGGATAAAAGAACAATACAGGACAAGAACAAACAAACAAGTAGAAAATATATCCAAAATAAATGATAAAATAGACTTGACTTGAATGGTATGTTATGCAGGATCAGACTGTATGATAAGGTATGGAATGCCAAAGCTAAGTCATGCAGTTTATATGATGCATTCAAAAAGAGAACATGCATCATGGACAAGTTTTTTTTAAAGAAAGAAAAGCAGAATGAAATTATTGACAGTCTGCTTAACTATCAAAACTGCACCCAAGGGTATAGACACTGCAGGCAGTATAAAAAGGGTTAGTTTATCTTTCTATAAGTGTTAATATGGAATTGGGTAATATAAGAGAGAGAGAGAGACAGAGAGAGACAGACAGACAGACAGAAAGGGAGAGAGAGAGATAGAGGGATGGAGAATAAATTAAGGTAGCTAAAGAAAGAAAAGAGGGTGAAGAGTATAAGAACAGAAATTATATAGAAGGAAAGAGCGGAAGGTCTAGGAGACATTTTAAAAAGGGAAATCGGGTGAGAATTGAGGAGATAATGGAAAGATAAAGAGACCAGAAATGCAGAATACTCGACAAGGGAATGGTTAGTAACTTATCTAATTTAGAATAAATACAGAGCTGGTTATATGGTAGATATAGTTACGCACATCCAATCACTGGAGTAGTATAAAGAATAGGAAAAAACAAAAAAACAAAATGGAAGGAAGATTGTACCTTAGATTCTTTGGGTTTGTCACGCTGCAAATTTGTCATGAAATGAGTGTGTGGTGAGTTTTTTTTTTTTTTTTGAACGGATGGCAAAATGTGGGAAAAAGTGGGAAAATGAGAGATGCCAAATGGCATGTCATAATGCAACACATGGATGAAAATGAAGTGGATTATTAATGACTTGATCAAGGGGGTTATCTCATCAGTGGGAGGGGTTGGTAGAGGAAAGAGGGGGCAGAGATGATAATTGATGGGGCTGGTGGGGGTGAAGGGTGGTCTTCGTTCATGGTATGCAGGATGGATGGGTACATAGGGACACCCATGGTTATTGGTTGGGTTTTCACCAACAGGCAAAATGGAATGGACGACATCAAATGAATTATAGTTATTGAGTAGAAATACAGACATTTCACAAACTCTACATATACATATTTTGCAAACATCAACAATGATTTTTAAAACAAAGACTTGAATCTTAACTTCATGGGGAAAAAACGACTAAGTACATATAGCTACACTCCCCACTAATATAAAAAAATATGCCACATTTCCCAGTATGATATAAAGGTAACAGTTTGAAGCCTTCCTTCTAGAAACTATTAATGATTTTTTTAATGGTCATTTTTAGGGGTCATTTTCCAACCCCCTTCTTCATGATGAAAATTGATACCAAAAATATCAGACACTATGCAAACATGATAACGGTCTTCTTTTTTCTGTAATCTAGATTAAATGAAATCATATATCAATTGCACATACCAGTATACACAAAAAAGCATACATATGTTTCTTTATATAATACATCCAAACACAAACAATATCGCACAAACTATTCATTGGAATTCTGAACATTTTGTGAATAATGGAGAGCAAATATGAATAAGAGTAATCTTATAATTTCTACAATGAAATCAGAATAATTTTCACTATTTTTGGAAAGCCACTTGCTGATTTAGAAAGTAATCTAATAATAGCTATGACAACTGTAACTAGTTGTCATTTTGATGTGGATTGCAATAAAATTCAAACTAAAATATGTCTGTTACAACTTTGCTCATGAGTTGTGGTAAAATGGGAGAATTAAAAGAAAGGGGTGCTCTTTATATTTACAAAATAAAATGAATATTATAAAATCCCTCCATCCTCTACAGAGAGATAAAAGCATAATCATGTATAAAACAACAAAATTAAGCAGTCTCTGACACCACCTGATATGTATATCTGAAAATAGTGCTAGAACGGGGGACGGTTTAAAGGGGGGGGGGGGCAAAATAAAACTGGACATTGACATAAGGGTGGTATCATTGTATATTCGCTAGGGAATGAGGATGAGGGTGGGGTGGGGTGGGGTGGTTGAGGAGTGCAGTGGGGTACTAAAAAGGACAACAAAAATTAAAAAAAAAATCAACTTATGACAACTATGTAGCTATGGTAACATAACAAGAACACAACAAACAATATCCGTCTATCAGCCTCTAACATTGCATTATCAGCCTGCGGGGGAAGGGTGGGTCAGCAAAAACACAATTTCGTGCAAGATTGACAAATCCATTTCATCCCTAATCTCTTCAGTTAATACAATATTTGAAAGGTAATATCAAGAGGAGTTTGGAGATCTCCATATGCAAGCCCCCTAATTCTCTTTATTAAATAAACTATCATTTGATTGTAGTACAAATTTATTTTTAAAAAGAATATCATTTATGTGGTATGCAATGGTTTGTACTTTTAACTATAATCTACTCTTTATCAAATAATATTTTTGTTATCAAGCATAATATATATGTTACTAGCGATTTCCCCATCATCTTCCAAGAACTACATGTCGGAAATATAATATTCTGAACCTGCATCAGGGTACGTAAGAACATTCCTTTTCTAACAAAAGCTCCATATATTCATAAAATAGTCATAATATTTAAATCAAAATTATTTTGTATTCAGTAATAGTCAAATCAATCATTAATTCATTGACATTCACAAAGCTGACAACTTGGTTTTAAGTAGGATCAATACCAACAAAGGTCAAATATAATTCAGGATTATGTATATAATGTTGATACATCTGTCAAAAGGGAATATGACACAGAATCCCTGTATACCATTACCTCGAGTCCTAAACTTCTTAAATTGACTAATTTCATAATCCATTCTGGATATTTTTTTTTTAAATATAGCCAACTTGAAATGATAATAAATGTATTCAATACTCTTCATCATTCAATGTTAACAAGCAACAAATGAAGAACTTTGCTCTTCCAAACATTCAGAACTGTTTATGATATAAAAGGCTTTGTAGGCTCATCTACTGATCTTATATTTTTAATATTTGTATCAAAAGTATATTTATGCAGACTCCACGTTATGGTCAATAAGTCCATATACTTTTGTAGCAGCTTGCTTACCCTATCTTCTGGTTCATATTATTTATCAATGATTCTCATTCATCTTTTTATAGTAATTGAAACAATAACACTACTAATTAACATTGGAATACTGCAACATGATTCAATATGCTGTTTAATGAAATGTATTTAAAGGGAATTAAGGGAGACTGGTGACCATACCTCAGCATGATGTTCTTCATTCTGCTGTAGGACATCTATACAAAGCTCAGCCAAATGTATGACTTCTTCCAGTCTTCTTTCTGGTGAGAGGTCTTCATTACTCAAGATCTCTGTGAATGAGTAAGATAGCGGAATGAGACATTCATTTCATATGATCACATCAACCACATCCCTCATAGTCATTCTAATAATAACCTCTTTGCTTACAAAATACCCCTCCAACTTGAACCAAAAAAATACAAAATCCTTTTTTAAATGTAATATTCTAATTAAATGATATGCCTATAAAAATGCAATCACATGTCACACACACATTGAGAGGAAAGGGATGTGTAACTATATGCAAAATCATATGGCTTAGCAATTGTCTGGGTCTGTTTCGTTGGGAACATTTAACAGGCACACAATTACAGTATCAGCAATGGAGTTTCACGAATGATAAAAATGATTTGATTGATGGTTCACTATGGGAATTGCTGGAAAGTCATTGGGGGGCAGCATCATAAGATTGTTGGTTATATGCGATATCAACCAAATCAATATTCAAAACATAGGCAGTTAAAAATTTGGTTTAAAGGATTTTTTTAATAGTTATTTTGTTATGCTTGTCTATGAAATATGAAGAGCTTGTTTCCAAAAGGGACTAAATCCACTTTTGATGAAAATTGAGTTATTGATATCAGGACATTGTTCAGGTACGTACCCATCTGTGAGCAAAATAACTTACCTAAATTTTGATTGCAACTTCCAAAAATCGAACTTTTAATTTCAATTTTCCATAGACGCCTGTACAAAATCCGGCAAAGAAAAGCCATTTACTCTGAAGTTACAAAAGTGGATTTAGTCCCTTTTGGAAACAAACTCTTCATATAATGTTTCAAAACAATATATGAAAACAATTACAAACTAGAGGGGCCGTCAAAGGCGGCAGACCCACGCCTTGGTGGCGCTACAGAGTAGTTGTAATACTATACTATAGGGTCAAAACTGAAATCTACAAAGAATCTGCAGGGATCAACCAATCATCACCTAAATCTAATCGATTCTTTCCTTTCACTATCAAAACAATCCCTGAAAATTTGGTGCAAATCCGTTCACCCGTTCTCTAGTTATCTTGTACACAAACCAACAAACATACGGAACCCTTTACAATACCCTGCCGATTTCATCGGCGTGGGTAATGATGTAGCATCGCTCGGCTCGCACTCAGCTGAGCTGATGCAGTAATTCGCTCACCCATTTCACAATGCATTATGTAGACTCTATGTAGGAAAGCCGAATTTACGTAAATTTTTACCTTTTTTCATGATTAAACACGAATATTGATACCCGATGACTCTTTTTGCATAGATAGTTGTTGAACATGACTTTGCAATGGTTTTTGCATGTCTATCGTAGTTATAAAGTCCCTTTTAGGCGCGTGTGGTGATGATTTCGATTTTACCTGAATGCACGTGTGATTGCAAGTTCGATATGTACACAAAGAGCGTCGATGTACAAAGATTCATTACCTTGCATTCGTCGTATGGATGGTTTCTCGCACACGGCATACATAGATTGCGAGTGCAGGCTTGGGCCACGGCAAAATCTTGTCGATCCTCACCGCGTGATGCTTCCGTGCATGCGAGTTCTGTGCACGATGGCTAGAGTAGTTGTAATACTATACTATGGGGTCAAAACTGAAATCTACAAAGAATCTGCAGGGATCAACCAATCATCACCAAAATCTAATCGATTCTTTCCTTTCATTATCCAAACAATCCCTGAAAATTTGGTGCAAATCCGTTCACCCGTTCTCTAGTTATCTTGTACACAAACAAACAAACAAACTAACAAAAAAACAAACAATTAAACAAACAAACAAACATACGGAACCCTTTACAATACCCTGCCGATTTCATCGGCGTGGGTAAATATATCAAAATAAGATTTTAGATTACATAAAAACATCACTAACAGTTTTGAAGACACAAACAGGTATGAAAACAATGTGCATGTTATTATTAGTTTGAAACAACAACAAAAAATGACATCATTTATCAAAACATTCCTAATGAAGCATTATTTGTAGGCCGCATAATGTACTTAATGTACAAAGCACGTAATTGACAAGGCACAAACAAGGTGGAGGTTAGCATATATATCATTTCAGCTCATGCAGTGCAAACATAACAGTTATCTATTCATCAAATCAACAAACATCCTATCAGTAAGTACAATTAAAAAAAAGCATATTAAGTCAAAGGATTGTTAAGTGTATTTGTTACTATTATGGAAAATCACCTATACTTTTTAGTAATATTTTGTTACAATGGATTTTTAAAATAGAGATTTCTTTTTCATTCAAATAAAAATGTGGTTACGTTTATGACAGGTTGAATCTTACTAAAATTTTGTTACAATGGATTTTTAAAATAGAGATTCTTTTCATTCCAATAAAAATGTGGCTATGTTTATGACTGGTTGAATCTTACTAAAATTTTGTTACAATGGATTTTTAAAATAGAGATTTTTTTCATTCAAATAAAAATGTGGTTACGTTTATGACAGGTTGAATCTTACTAAAATTTTGTTACAAGGGATTTTTAAAATAGAGATTCTTTTCATTCCAATAAAAATGTGGCTATGTTTATGACTGGTTGAATCTTACTAAAATTTTGTTACAATGGATTTTTAAAATAGAGATTCTTTTCATTCAAATAAAAATGTGGTTTCGTTTATGACAGGTTGAATCTTACTAAAATTTTGTTACAATGGATTTTTAAAATAGAGATTCTTTTCATTCGAATAAAAATGTGGCTGCGTTTATGACGGGTTGAATCTTACTAAAAAAGATAATGTGTCATAGAATACGAGGAAGGTACATAATTGTATGTGTTTATTGAGGATGAAGTAATGTCCAAAGGGTACACAAAACAAAATCAAATGCAAACTAAATCAAGCAAATGTCTAGAATATACATGTATCATAATATTTAAACGGGAAAGCAACATTATTATTTGAGCAACTCAAAAATTGTGTTTTCTAGGTTAGCTCATTACTAACTGGTGCTGCAGTAAGACGAGGAAAAACAGAGTAAAACAAACACAAAGACACTTGACCACTTTATTGGTGGGTACAATGTTCACCTTTGACCGGTCTCTCTTGACCATCCGCTGATGAGAAATGATGATGAAAAGGAAAAAATTCAGGATGCAAGAAATATGTCACACATGCTATTTGTATATGTTTGTGAAAATGTTTATTTGTTAAAGTAGGCGGTGAAAATATATAATGAAAACCTAACAAAAGTTTGACTTTAATTACACAACTTTCCTTGAAATTTCACCTATATGATAACAGTGACATTACTTCTATTTGTAAGAGGATAGCAGTGATTCAAATTATGATTATAAAATCTTTACAGGTTTAAAATTTATATATTTTATCATTCACAAATATGCAAGCATATGTTAATATAGAATATATAACTAAATTCATGCAATCAAGAAGAACATTGCCTGTATATGGATTGTGTTGTATTAATATCAGCAGTATAGAGCATTTAAATTGCCATAATTAATTGTTAATGTACCATGCTACGTAATATCATTAGCATGACAACTTAATCACATTCAAACTCCATTCACGTGACATAATATGATTAAATCATTGTATAACATCTTTGTTTTATATGCATATTCTATGGATCTAAATAACAATGTTTTAATAGCAATAATGAAATAAATATATGATTTGAAATAAACACTGTAATTGCTATATAGATCTAGAAATAAGTGATACTACTAGTGATAAATATGATAAAATGAAATATATACATGTTTCTGTATCCTATGATTGCTATTGGATCTTAAAACCGTTGATACTATTTATTATAATGTAATGAAATGAAGTATACACATGGTGTGTGTTTCTGTGTGAATCATTTGATTGATATATGGACCTCATACAATTGCAATAGCAATACTGGCATATCATAAAATGAAATATATATATGGTTCAATATGAACACTGTATGCGCTAAATGGACCTAGATATTGTTGATATTATTATAATATAATAAAATGAAACATATATATATATTTCTGCATGAGTCATATGATTGTTATATGGACCTGAAAGTATTAATAATCTTACAATATAGTAAACTTATATCATAACATATATGTCTTTATGAATCTTCTAACAAGGTATTTCCTGTTTTTTCCCCCCTTATTGGACTGATGAAGCTTACCTTCAATCTTGGTGTTTGCTGACACTCTCTCATAATTGACCAGAGCAGCGGCCTCCAGACAGTTCTTGATTGTGGCGCGCACCTCCTCCTGTGGTACAGGCGTCACTATGTCCTTCATTAACACCTAGAGAAGATATCAACAACTTATGGCATGGAGTCTAGACAATCTATTAAGCTAAGCCTAGACAGAAATAACTGTCATGATCTGCAGCATATATATATAAATGTTACATGTTATTACATCTTTGAATTTGCCTTAATAAACACTAAATGCTAACAATTTAATGCCTTCTCTAACCCTCGAACATATTTTTATATTTGAGGAAATGTGGCTCATTGGAGTCCTGCCTCAGATTTGCTCTAATGATGAAAGTGATTTTGAGTCACCTACATGCCCTCAGACATTATAATTGATTCTAGCACCACTGTACATGTAACATTGATTGAAATCTGATCAGTATAATGAAAGTACCTTTATATATTCATGTCGCAATGCACAGAGGAGCATTAGTATAAATATAAACCTATAATGCAATCCAAGGATTACATGTAACCCCGCTTCCACCCCCCCCCCCCCAAAAAAAAGGAAAACTTATCTTAGCTGAATTTCATTACCAAAATTTCTTCAAAGTTGATCAAAGCACCCCTAAAAATGCAAAATAACTTGATACGCCTAAAGACAAATTTCAGGTCAATTTTTACAACAAATCTGTCCAATATAAATCATGACTTAAATAAATATTTCAAGACAATTGATGATGAATAATATAATACTTACTCTCTCTAGAAGAGATAGTGTGGCTTTCAGTGCTCCTTCTGGCCTTCCAAAAGGAAAACAGTATCTAATCAGACAAAGAAAAGAGCAAATGACAATATAAATGTAATCAAATTGAAGGCATATATGGAAAAGAGCAGTAGTCAATTTAACAAAAGGTTTTGTCACTAGAAGCAATAAAGGAATAGCCAAGTAAATAACGTAATGAGTATGATATGATGCATATCCCCAATTGAAATTTTTATTGCTTATATAAAGCAGCAGATTTTAAAATTGCTGTACGATTATACAAATTTATCTTTTGTGGACAGTCTTTTTAAGAGATCCAACAATCAGAAACATTATTTTACAACTTAAAAAATTGAGGGTGATTTCAAAACTAACTCTGTCCAAAGTAAAAGGAATATGCCATTGATTTGGGTCAATCACAACTCCCATTTACCTGATCAAGATATATTTGGAGCTTTGTAACAATGAAACTTTTAAAAATGAATAGTAATGGGCTAATGAATTCTGCTATATGACTCATATCCATTTCGATGATTAATAAAGTTAGTGATATTGAATGTTGAACTAACCTGAACTCTGTAATCTGATGTTCTAGAAGAATCCTCAGCCTCTCCTTTATCTCCTCAAACTTATCTCTCTCATCTATGGTCACTGTTCCTATGCCATCCGGTCTAAACAATCACAATTTTTTGAATTATATTAATACACCAACGGATTGGAGAGGAGCATCATGAATTGTTTAGTTCCATCCTCTTATTAGAAGATGTCAGAAAGTATTATATTCTATTCCATTACAAACCTGGATTGCTTATTCATCTAACAACACATCAAACAATATCCTGTTTTAGGTCTATGGTAACGCTGCAATTCTATCATGATATGAACTAATGGAAAGCAATCCTCTCTTTTAGAGCAGATAAAGAAATTAATTCAGATTCAAATTGAAATTTGATAGCTTGTTCAGAAAATAAAACAGCTTAATTATAAATAAGATTGGTAATCATTTATTACCTGGTCCGATTACCCACTGAATTCAATTAGCATCAAAATTTGATGACTGCAATAATACTTATACATGTTTTTTTTAAATATCAGGATGGCACATGGGAAATACTATTCCATAGATTATTGGATTTTTAATGATCCCGCAATCATCTTATAGTTTAATACATCTACCTTAGAAGATGTTACATGTTATGGGTGATTAAAAAGTTTCACACCAATATCAATCACAAAAGTCAAGGTTAGAAAGGGATTTTCTCCACTGAAAAAGCTTAACAGCTAACTACATGTAGAACTTAAGAACTATTATAACAAAATTCATAAATTTTATATGATTTTCTTCTTGAGTAAATCATTTCTTGAGTGCCTAAAAATAGAACTTCTAAATAGATGATGTTGTATAAATGCAAACTATAGACAAATTCGGGCAGCATTTCATGGAAGTGAGCCCTCTATGTGCCCACCATATAGCTGGGGGTTACCCAGTGTACTACGTCTGCGTCTGTGAGGAGCATGCGTAGTACATTGGAAGCCCCTCAGCAATGGCTGCCACCATGACAAAACATCACCCAAACTGAATTTGTCTGTAATGCAAAGTGTAATGTAGACTGGTAATGATTTCTCACCTGTTCCCATGCACATGAGATGCACAGAAAGCAAAGCTGTAGTGGATGAGAGTAGGATCAATCTTAGTGTTCTTCTCCGCTCTGTCCAGGAGGTTATTAAGATAGCATAGGTGTCTATGGCAGCCTCGGACTCCATACCTTGCACAGTATTCATCCAAGACAAAGATCTGACCTGGGCTAAACCAACCCTGGAAATTTAAGACAGAATATTTAAGTTAAGACTTAATTTTAAAAGTAATATGTTTAAGAATAATGCTTTTGTATCCATCAAAACTTATGTATTTTCATTCTGCTGTAATTTTCAAATGTTTTTAAATTGTACAAATGTTGCAATTCAGCTGTTTGCTGCAACGATATTTCAAACCTTGAATTGAATCTTCAATTTTAAATGTAGAATGTGATATGTCTAAAAGCAATGTATCCTTCCAAGGCAAGTTAAGTTTGGCTCAAAAAGTTATCAAGAGTCATAGTAGTTAGGATAAGAAAATAAATGTTTGGCTCAAAAAGTTATCAAGAGTCATAGTAGTTAGGATAAGAAAATAAATTTTTCATACATTGCTTTTCCAGTAAACTAAATTTTTAGAGTGCCTTGCACATACTATGAGAACAGTTATACACATAAAGTATACACCCTGAACTCCAAAAAGGAGCATTCAAATTAGCGCATTAGAAATGAAATTTAGTAACTAGCAATTTCTGATCTCTTTATCTTTCCTTTTCTACTCTTGAATATTTGCCGTATCGTAAATCAAAGATAAGTAAAAGAAATATAAGTGTTTCATGTTATGTATCAGAAAACCAAGCCATATCTTATTAGGTATTTTTGAGGTGACCGGGTGCTTTTTCCGCAAACCTAAAGTTACATTGTTTAATATTTCGTCAAATACTAACAATATTACATTCATGTAGTACATACCAGACATGAGTAAGAATCATTAAGCCTGTGATCAAGTGTAAGTTCCTGTAGAGTCTCAAAGAGAGAAGAATGTTCAAACTTGCAAGGGTCACTGTGAATGAACTCATCCATACCATGCTTCCTCGCCCGGTCAGCATCTACAAACAAAGACAGATACAGAAATATGTTTATAGACTGTCCAAACTAAAAAATGAAATAGACACAAATATTACTATAATCATAATATTATGAGCCAAAAATATCCATCTAACTTTCTTTCAATATTGGAAAAATTGCCCTTCATCCAAGGCTTTTAGCATTAAATATATTTCCTGCACCGAAGATGATGGTAATATTATCGTCATATCGTCATGTACCGCACACACACACAAAAGTGCAAGGATCTTTAACTGTGAAGGAGGCAGATCACCCTGAAGAAGAAGAAGGGGTTATCTGTTTTTGTTTTACCGGCTGCTAAGAAAGCAATTAAATGTTTGTAGGTATGCAAAAATGCTGCCTCAAGTTGCAAGTCCTTCTATGGTGACTAGATAATAAGGAATAATGCCTTACAAACGTCAGATACACAACCACTTTTTTATAGACAGTGCGGACATGGGAGTCTACTACCATTTAGCATCTTGGCTTAATTCATTTGGTAAAATCACAATTTCTTTCATATTCATTTGTTCTCTCATTCACAAGATTTATTTTTTTTTTTTTTAGACTAAATGAAAATGAGACCAGATCAAATGATAAATAGACAATAAGGTAATTAGACCGAATGGCAAATAAAAAAAGTCATTATTAGACCATAAGGAAAGTAGACAAAATGGGTATGACCCAAATGTTATAAGACAAACAGATAATAGACCAAAAGAATTAAACCCTTGCTTGACTTGAAGAACTAACCTCCTTGTTGCCTTGATATGATGGCATTTGAGCCCTTCCCGCCTGCTAGCTGGGTAGGGGGTACAGGTTTGTGTGATTGACCAGTAGCCCTGTATATGGCCTGCACCCAGAACTGTCTATCCACTTCCTCGTCGCAAGCAAACACGATGCTATCGCCCTCTTTGACCGCACTGAAGAAGAACCGACCCCCTTGGCATTCCAGTTCTGTGGAGGGAGAGAGGTGGGATAAAGAGAAACAACGCAATAGACATGAAAAATGGTTGTATGATGTATCAAACAAGTGCAAGTGAATGCAGAACCAAAATAGTAATGAAAAACTTCAGTCACCGTAACACAATGTAGGGGTACAATAAAAAAAAAAATGGGAGACAGATTTTACAGATTTTATAGACTTCATAAAAATATGGCATTAATTGTGGGTGTATACTACATAACTACTTCCGTGACTTGAAATTATATGCTTGTCGCATTTTCCCTATTTTTACACTATACTTGCATATTTGCATTATCATAGATTTGAAGGCTTGCTTACTAATTCATAAAAGAGACAAATTTCATCCCACCATTTTCCTTCCTCCATAAAAATTCACTTATCCCAAAATAAATATATATTTCCTTCTTGCATTGTTGTATAGACGATTTTCTAAGCATTAAGATTCTCTGAGTTATTTGTAAGCTATTGCCTTCATGAATCATTATTATCATTATTATAATTTTTGTTTCAAAATAGTACACATATCTAACTAATTCTTATATCTAATTTCTTACTCTTCAACTTCAAATCATTTAAGACTTTCCATATCACAATATCTTCATGCACAAAGGATACCAAAAAATAATAGTGGGATACCATAAAAAAAAAAACACCACACTTTCCGAGGCAGGATCTAAAAATGATGAGAAATGAAAAGGCTTCTAAAATAAATGAAAAGGACATGATAATCACTGGGGTCCAAAAATAAAAAATACAATAACCGCCAATTCCCAAACAAACTAAAATCATAAGAAGCTTCATCGTGCAGCCAATCTAACACATTGGGATTTACGATAAAGTTCTCTCTGAAATCATATCGTAAAAACACATGGGGATATCTAGATGCAATATCTATCTCTTTCAACATCCACGGACACACCATGTAGATAAATAGCCAATGCTTTGATCCCAAATACTGGAGCATGACTTCTACCTGTGAGGGCGTCTGTGTAGTCAACCGTGAAGCCGTCCAATTGCATCATTTCGTGCGGGTCCGCTTTCTTCTCCCTGTAGTTGCACATGGCAAATGTGTACTGACTCACCTGTCGATTTAAACAAGACAAGTGTTTGTTTTTCACTTACATATTTATTTATTCAGGATTATTCATAGAGCAAAGTCATGTTGGTGTTTGATGCATTAGTGTTGGATTCACAATACACAAAATAATGTTTAGTTTCAAGAAAAAAAAAGGATGAAACATATTGTTGTACCTGTATACATTGTGCTATTGAAAAGAATATCCACTTCATATATTAACATATTGACAGTAAATGGGTGCGGGGAGGTAACTGAATACATGGTTTCCAGTATACAACAAACATGAATGCGACAGCAGTCTCTTAATGCACCATAGTCAAATGACCAATTAGCAAATTTATGATTTGCATACATTTAGGAATGTTGACTATTAAACCACACAATTTTCTTAATATTGTCTGTTTGCTTTTTTAAAACAAGTTTCACCTACAGTATTTGTTCTTTCACAATTCATATTGTATTGAATTTCTTTTAAAAAGCAGCAAAAAGGGACAAATATCTCTTAGGCAAGAAATAGGTGTTTGCTAATGAGGATGAGATCAAAGTTTTAAAGGAAAATTGTCCCTTTGTAGATAGTTGGCGTACTGTGGATGCAGAAAAATCAAATAAGCACATTAGTGAAGATTTGGTGAAAATCAGATAAGTGATAAGTAAGTTTTGAGTATTTGAATATTGAGATCTCTAATGACATAGGAAATCTCCCATTGGCAACGCGGTCACCATTTGTGATGTCACAAAGAGAGAACTCCCGGTGTGCACAAAAACTATTCAAAATGTCTCTTTATTTTCATTCTAATGATAGAACAGCTTTTCTTTTCATGATATATTATGACTTTCATATTTTTACAAGTCATCCCATAAAAAGATTCTTTACTCTCCCTTTAGAATCAAGAAAAAAGAGGATTTTAGTACAATGTGTACAATAGATATTTGAAAGATCTCCCTGCATTACATCACATATCATGGTCGCGTTGCCAATTGGAGGATCTCCATATCATAAGTGATCTCAAAATCTAAAAATTCATTTCTCGCTTATTCATTGCCTGATTTTTCTGAAACTTTCCCAATATGTTCTGGGGGTTCGTCTCATTCACTGAAGCTAAATTTCTCTGAGGGGATAATTCCCCTTTAAAGGGATATAGTAACTTTCAAAAACAAGAGCAATTATATCAAGCTTAATAAAATTATATTGTTCCAACAGTAAAAATAAACTACTGAAAGTTTCAGATCAAATGGAAGTCATTTACTACCTTAAAACAGTGTAACAAACAATGCCAAGCATACAGCCGAACACCAGTACCCTCTGCTGATAACTCACCCGGCCGCTAGAGAAGGGGAACTTTACAACAGGAAATGGGTGTGTGGAAAAGCACATGGTTTTATAAACCATCCGGTGTTGGTTTATAAATTTTGAGTATGAAATCATTGATATCTCGAAGGTAAAGTAAGCAATTAGCTTGCAATTTTGAAGAGATACCAGACTGACCTCAGTGTTTATAATTATGTTGGCAAAATAAGCTAAATCGAATAAATGTGATTTGAATATCATTCAATGTTACTGCATCCCTTTAATGTCCAGGAATCATATTCTCACTTACTTGAACAAGTACAAAGAATCTCTTTTTCCATTTCTTCCAGACTGTCTTACCAAGACAATACATCCATCTGTAAAGCAAATTCAAAACAGATTCAAGATCAAGTGCTTTCTTAAAGTATGATACAAGATGGCTAAAATATTACGCTAATACTACAAATAAAGCAAAGGAGGAAAAAGTGATTTGAAATGCCTAGGGAAATGTAATCAAAAGGATTCCAAAATGAGGTCTAGTTGTATTATTTCAATAGCACAATACTTGTTTACGTGTTTGTTTAAATTTTTTAATGCAAAATGATCATTCTCATTTTAATAGCATTAATGTGCATCACCATGTATTTTGGATGCATCACTTTACCTCTGCGCGTATAAAAACTGAGACGCCATGAAATATGCTTTTTTTTTCAAAGAGAAAGCCATGGTAAGGATATTGATGCATTTACCCAGGTATTCACGCTTAACCCGGGTATTCAAAGCATCATGCGAAAGCACTCAGCGTAAACGCTTCAGCGCTTTGTGTTTTAGTGTAAGCACTTTGTGTTTGTCGCAAGTTGTAAATACCCTCTGTAAACTGCATTGCCACTAACATACTCATATCTGTGTATTATTTGCTTATTAATCATACTTACCCACAATGCTTCATGTTCTGAGGTTTGTCCATGCGAATGGCCATTCTGATTTTGATAGGGTTAGGCACTTGTTTTGCTGGTGACATGGTATGCCACTCAGGAGTCTTTGGACTGTTTGGTGTTGGCTTGATGATGACCTTCAGAAAAAAAAGAACAAAGAGAACAAAACAATTAGAAAAATATCCAATCACTTGGCCTTAAATATCAATGAGTACATGTATGTAGATATTTAATTTTAAATGTAAACAATACAAAAATCATTGAAATATTTACAAGATTCTTAATCTAAAATATCAATGAAGGTTTTTCGCCTGACGAACACATTTCCATCAACAGCGACTAATTTTGAAACTGTAACTTCATCTATATAATTTGAGCTGCAAAAGTACATGATTATTATGTAGACCAACGATGAGAACATTTACTTGTATAAAAATAGATAAAATGAACAAAAATGCAATAAAGAGAGTTAGTTCGATTAAGAAAATATGTGTGATTCTGAAATCTACCATAGATGTGAAAACATTAAATGAAGGTGGTAAATTTTAAAACATTTTGGATATTAACCCTTTAGCACCTAGAGACTTTGTGAAAAGTGTCAGTTTACTAGCAGAAAGGGTTATGTTGTGTTTCAATCAAGTTTTTTCAATTAAAATTGCTATTAAAACATACCTTTTTGTGCAGAATCGGACAGCAAAAATCCAATGGGTAATCCAAAAAAAAGTATAGGCATGTTTCATCACATATTTTTGATACTAACTTGACTAAAGCGTGCTTAAAACCGGGGCGGTTTGGGGCGGTTTAGTGAGTAAGCTGAGGGGCGGTCTCAGGCGGTTAAGGAGCTAAAGGGTTAAGCAAATAATCACCGTCGATCCAAATGATGGGAATACTATCACTTCTCAGGTAAGCTGGATAAGCTTTCTTCTCTGAAGCAAAGCTGAGGAGAGATAGCCTGTACATCAAGCTTGCCGTGAAGTGATAGTTTGCCATCATTTGGATCAAGAGGTGATTATTTGCTTTATATTCCACATCTGAAACATTTTAAGAGCTTGTGGAAAACTAATATGTTGGCAAAAACTTTAAAAATTCCTAGAGATCTTTAAAAAGAAAAATCCACTCAAGTCATCGATGCCTGCACTTGTAAAATAAACACGTAAAATTAAAGTGCAGGCAATTTATTTAGCACGAAGGCCTAGCTCAAATGGGCTGAAGTTATTTTTACGTAACAAAGAAATTAGAAAAAGGAATTGTTACGTCACAGAGGAATTTATCTGTCGCTGCATGTGATGGAAAAAATGATGGTACAAAAAACCTGAGTAACAACGCACTTTTTTTCGCGCATCCTAAAAATAATTGATGACGCGTTATGGCTCTACATACTCTGTGGGGTGCTGAAGTGATCAGCGAAACTCAAAAGTGCTATCACTACAAGTGATGATTGATGATGGGAAAACTAAAATCAATCACGTGATTGACTTTTGACCAATCCTGTTGCAACATTCTAAGTATGTGGAAAATAAACTTGTTTAGCCTGTACGTTTGTCATTCAAACTTACTTTATGCTGGTGTTTTTCCCATATTTGTTACATAATTTTCTTTTTGTAATTTACATATAGAAAACTAGTGTCACAATAATTTCTAAATTTACTCATGTGCAGTTTCATCTTATGGCTCTTATACTTCCTTGTGAAACGGTGTGAAATTAATTAAAGGCTGCACTTGCGAACTTAGTACATTAGTAAGACAATTAATTGTGATATATTATCAAAACAAGAAATTAAACTAGTCACACACACACACAAAAAAAAAACACGAATATATCACAAACACAATAAGCCTGTAAGTAACCCTATAGACAGACCACTCTAGACTTGATGGTAATGATAATGACAAGCATTGATCCTGCTCTTTTAATTACAGCATATTCTTTTACTGAGAAAAATCTCATTGTTATGAAAATTCATTATTGTTATGAAAATTCATTTCCAGTATCTGCCTCTATTCAGAGATTTGCCATTGTATACTCCATCACACTGCCAAACCTACTCAAAATCCAATTATATTAAACCATTACTGGAATTCAGGTTAAACTCTACCAGTAAAAGTCTCTTAGTCTTAATGATGGGTCAGTGGTAGGGATATAGGATTTGAAAATTGGATAGGGGCCAAGTGGTTTTCAAATTATAGGGGGCATGCTTCCCCTACGCCCTCGCCTGGATGTACCACTGTGAGTTGCTTTTTGTCTTCATTATACATGTATGTGAATTGACTGACTTCTTTTCTCTGTTGTACTAAATAATATCATTCCTGAATAAGGACAGTTTGAACGAAAATAATCAATAAAGTCTTTGCAAAGTCAAATTTATAATCACTAATTTGATGTACAAATTGGCCAATTTTCCTCTGTTCTTTTCTCAATTAAAAAAAAAAAATTTTTATTCATACAGGGTCATTCATAAAAAGGGATACTTTACCATGTGACATACAATCTAAGAAAAAAATAACCAATTTAAAGAATTAACAAGATTCATTGAGACCTTTTACAAATCCCTTTCTACTTAGGGTTAATGCAATTTTGATTGAGTCTATTGTCAGTTTGGTATCAATCTCGTTAGTGTGACGTGAGCATAATACTGAATGTATTCTAGCCATATAGAATGACAATCAATTTGAGCATGGCTGAACATTGATATGATGGGGTATGATCAATAGTGCTTAATTAATAAGCAACAGACATCTAGTATCATGCTCTATGCAGTATGTAAGGTGGCATGGGTCAAAGGCATATTATACTGTGTACTTCCTATTACAACTAAATGAAGTGGTTCTGTATGAAGTGGTTGTCCATCATCAAACTGACATCTATTATATTACTTTCATAATTCACTAAGTAAAATATTTTGCTCTCAATCTTTTTTTGAATGGGAAAATAAATGTAGGGATACATGTTCATACAGTACATGAATATGGCATTTAGAATAAAATGATAAACATAGATATCTCTTTAAAAGTTTAAATTGCTATTATCAGCTTTTTAAAAAATCTGAAATTGAGTGAGGAGTAAATTTTTCAGAATACACTTTCTTTGCTTTTCACCCTTCAATTCCTGTCCTTTATTCAATGTAACTGGGATAGTGATGATGGACTTAATGACTAATTAATGAGGTACCTCTTAAATGTGATGAATGTGGATATGAATCATTTCTGTATATATATATAGCTGCAATTCTCATTTGATCTTAATTGGCATTCATATTATACTTCAAGACATTACATCTCATCTCTTTTTCGCTCTCTAACTCTCTCTCTCGTCTTCTTCCCTGAAAGATTTCATCCCACCTACCCAGCTTCCGCTTCATGACATGTTTCACAAATTTTAATTCTAGGTTGTTTTTTTTTAGATAGAGAGAATGTACATACATTGATTCCCATCGACTTTGCATTAACATTGTATATTAGTGTATGACACAGCTAGACATACACCTGCAGAATCTCTCCCTTTTTTTCTCACTCCTTCTCTCATGATTTCTCTAACTCTCTATCTCTCCCTCTCTCTCTCTCTCATTCTCATCCACTTCCGATTTGATGATGGCTGTAAATGTACACACAAATCTCATTTATCATGCATGGTTTGGTGGTCAAAATGGTCTCCTGGCAATATTAGAAACATCCATCTTACCCAGGCTGAACAATCTGACATTAGATAGTGATACACAATGAGTCATATACACCAAAGTAATCACCATCGTATAGGCACCATTTGGTACAAAAGACTAATAATTCACCCTCACCACTGTCCGCCTTGGGTCAACGTGTGCTGTATGATAATAGAGGCTTAATCGCATGGTCGCCCACTTTGTACCATTTCTTCCCCTATTCCAGGATTCATAAATCATCCTTACATGTGACTCACTAATTGCCAAATCAATTAGTACACCCAATATTTTTAATACATGCATGTATTAATGGGTTGGTATTTATATGCATACATGGCACGAAGCTCTTAACAGCATGCAGATTTGAAAGCAAACAGCAGGGTGGAAATGTCAGAGGTATTATTTGTTTTATTATCACCGGGGGTTGGTACACTCACACTTTCATTCCGTCATCTCTAAATTCGTCTTGTGATAAAAATGAAAAAATGGTAATCGGTTGAATGTAATATGCATGTTGCATGTCTACAAAAATGTAATAGTTATCTAATGTAGTTGTATACTATTTCTGAGTATCAGTTAAGGGATGGCTTTTGTTTATTTCTCAATGGGAGTTGAGATAACAAGTCCCCCACTCTCTTTTTCTGCTACATTTTGTTGTCAGAAGACCACACATTTTGTGCAGTACTTGTAAATGAAAATGTGGGATCGGTTGAATGTACATGCAAGCATATTGTATCCTAAAAGCAGAATTATTGTTCTGGTTATGAGATTAAGATTGAAAGTTGGAAGACAATGTTTAAAAGTTCTTTGAAAAGGTGATAGCAATTCGTCTAAGCATTATGGTGAGATGTGGAATCACCAAAATGATAAGAAATTAACGAAATTCTGCTTAGAGTCACATGCACTACATACAGAAATGCATGTAGGGACTACACAAAATATTCGCCCCAAACATTTCAGCTGTTTTGGGTATATACTGGGTCATATTATGACTACAAGGGCAAGTAAAGAGCAATCCAATCAATACAGTAGACCTTTGAACTATGATATTCTTCCAAAATAGCATGAAAATAATAGCTATCAATAATTTTGTTCATGTCTCCCACTATACACTAGATTATCTTTAACAATCTGTCAAAATTTAATATTTATTGTGGGTGTAGGCCTACCATTAGTTTATCTAAAAGGTTTGATTCCCTTTGTTATCGGGATGAATTGGCAACCCACACTCTCACTATCTATCATGTTTCCTTTTGAAATGACAACTTGTTTTCGTGATTTAATGAAAAAGTGGTAATCGATCCAAAATCACATGATATTCAAAGGTTTTTTGTTTTTTTTCATTCGCGGGGGCTGGCACACCTACACTCTCCTTTTATATCATGCTTTCTATGACAATGTGGGTGCACAATATCAATTTAAGATGATGAATATTGAAGTTTGTCATAAGAAGGGATTTTATTTATTTTTATATCATTGGGGGTTGGTACACATTCACTCATATTTTATTTTCAAATGCAAGTTTGCTGTATTACATGGAAGAATTAGCGGTATTCATTTGAACTTATTTCTAACTTACAGGACCATTGTAGAAATTTAGTCTCCTTAATTAAGCTTGTCATGAAAGGGAATATTGATCGCATTTGTACCAGCCTCACTGCTATTTTTGTTAATGAAACCACATTTGCATCATAGCAGGTAAAGCACCTAAGAAGAGGGTGGCAATTGAGAGTGAATTATTACATTGATCTTATGCCAAAGGATGCAAGAAATATGACCAGAATTTAATACTGGTAACTGTGATAAAAATTCTGGCATTCTGTACTAATCATATGAATTAACTTTGCTTGCTTTGGTAAGGATTTTTTTTTCTATAACAAAAAATCAGTGTAAATTCACTGCAATGTATGTTACTTCTAACTTCAATAGAAGTCTGACAGCAACAGACAAGCAGAGACCAACTTGACATACATGTTCCTGAATGTCTCATGAATCAAAGGGTAACACTCAAACTAGTGGCATCCTAGCACATCACAGGGCTTGAGAATAAGAGCATGTACTTCCATTGAGAAGGATCTAACGTTTCTATCAGTAATCTAGTTATAAATTGACTACGCCGGCTTGACATCCACAGTTATGACTCAGGATGTCTTCAACTTGTCCTAATTTCATGCAGCTGTGACCGGAGGGAGAGGTGAATCTAACCTCTGACTAGAATGGTATCAACTCTACTCAGTGATATTATACCCCAGTTATACCTATGGCCTGGTACCAGAACAACAATAAATGGGACTAGATATTACATTACCATCAATGGCAAAGAGTTGGTTTGTCCAGAGTTAGTTTAGAGTCATGCTGGTGGTGTGACTGCACTATATGTCAGTGTCCTCTTTATAGTTTCAATGTAGGAGAGGATATGGTGGGGGAAGGGGCGGGGTAATTACACCCCCTATTGCTTAGCAAAGTATCATCTGTAATCGGTTATCCTCCATTATCTGTTTGATGTCAATGGAGAAAGGGATATGGGAAAAAGTGGAAGGGGATGACTTTAGAGGGAGGAGTATGTCACCCCTTCTTGCCTAGCATAATATGATCATCATTTGGTACCCCATCTTTCTCTGTGCATTGTTAATAAAGAGAGGAATAGGGGAGGAAGTGAGAGGGTTATAACACCTCTCTTGCCTCACACGGTATCATCTTTAATTAGTACATGTACTCCGCCTTTCTCGATGTGATGTTAATAAGGAAAGGGATAGGGAGTGGGAGGGGAAGGGTGTGTATAAGTTGTACTCAAGTGCTTTCTTTTACATGAGAGAAGAGAAATAAGATATACAAGGAACTTTATACATTGAAGAGAAGTAATAGATTCCAGCTTGGCTGTTATTTCATCATCTATATTAAGCAGGCTTTTCCACTTTTCTATCTGTAGTGTCAATAGGGTGAGGGGAATGGGAAAGGGGAGGGAAGAAGAAATATATACTCCAGGATTCTCTGTGGAATACATGGAGAGAGAAAGAATGGAAGGCGGACGTGAGGGGAAGGA
>CALNVZ010002100.1:61504429-61529429 GCA_940671915.1 Paracentrotus lividus | reverse complement strand
ATTCATCTGATTGATAAAAATTAGAATTGTAGGGTTTAATAAGCTTTCCTGTTGCTGAAAACAAAAGAAGCCATGTTGGATTAGACAAAAGAATATTTGTAATTTGAAGCTGATTTAACTATTTTAGAAAACTAAATTATAAAATTATAATTGTAGTGGATAGTGGATAGTGGGGTTTCATATTGGAGAAAAGAAAGGAAGTGCCATCAGACGAGAATGAAACAAATATTTTATCAACAAAAATGTACACTTTTCTCTCTCCCTAGATCATTGTCTTTTTTGTATAATCATATCATCAATTAACTTCTATATCTGTTTATATCTCATCTCACCCTCTACCATCTCTCTCTCTCTCTCTCTTCCTTTATCTCTTTCTCTCTCTCTCTCTCTCTTTATCTTTCTCACATCTCCTTCGTTTCGATCAATCTCATATCCTGTCTTCAGATTTACACATGTATGTAAATGTAGATTCTGGAAGCAGCTGAGTTTCGGAGTGACCTTTTGTCGCAAACTATCCATCATCATTTCCCCAATCAGAGCCAGTATCTTCAATTCAACAGGGATACCTAGCAATACATTGGGCTGAGTGTGAGGAAACACAGAAGCTTTGGGGCTCCCTATAGTTCGCATAAGACGAAAGACTTCCACATTCAAGGGTTTTCCAAATTGCAAAGGGTAAAACAATAGAGGAAGTGGTCAGACCTAAAAAGTTTTGAAATTGAAAAGGTTTCATCGGTATGCACCCCACCCCTCAAGATACATCAAACTAGATTTCAAATTATTTTCCCCTCTTCTTTATATAAAGGCCACATATGCAATTATAATATTCATCACCATTCCTATTTACAGATAAAAAAATACATATTTTAAGAGAAGGTCATTCAAATCTGTGTCAATAACAATATCAGTGAGATAGAGGTGAGCTAAAATAAGGACTGGATAGATTGGGATTTTTCTGTTTGTCATGGTTATTTCTTAGTCTTTAAAAATAACGGATCTGTTGAGCATAGTGGTAAAACTAAAAAGGCAGTGATGGCAACAAACATTCGTCCCAAAATTCAATACCCAAAGAATATAGAGGACAAATGAAGTGGGACTTCGCGTGTTCATGCAGTATAATAAAAGATATGATCGAGCGTTCATGTGGGTCAAACTGTGTAGGGTCTCAACGTGCACAACACGCAAAATCAAATTTTTACTGCATCATGAAAGGTAATACACATTTTCATGCAACCCGGTGAAGTGGCAGCTCTCCGTTCCATTCTCTTTTGGCTTTGGCTTTTAATATAATAGATAGTAGTCATATACATGTATGAACATGGTAGAGATACATGAGACCCACATTGTGGTGTGAGCCTGCGTCTATCATTCATCTCTCCGCATGCGGTATAGCGAGCTATATCATCAACAGCTTCTAATCTTGCTCAATCCATTAAGAAGAGAAATAGAGAGAGAGAGAGAGAGAGAAAGAGAGAGTATGAAATAAAGAAAACATAGAGGAAGGGCAAACAAAGTTAAGAAAAGAAAGAGAACATGGGCATGTGGGTGTTTAAGAGATAGTGACGAGGGAGGAAGGGAGAGAGAGAGTGAGAGAGAGAGAGATGGGAAAGTAAAATTGGAAAGAAAAAAAGAAGAAGGAAAACAGGAAAGCGAAGAGGAGAGTAAATGTATGTAGGTGGGTGTTTGGGAGTGAAGAATGGAAGATGGAGAAGAATGGAGAGAAACAGAGGGATAGTAAATTGGAGAGAGTTGGAGAAAAGAATATTAAAGAGGGAGAAACAAGGAAGAGAGAGAGAGAGAGAGATAAAAAAAAAGAAGGGGTTGGAGGGAAAGATGACGAAAGAAAGGGGTGGAGAAAGAGTAAAAGAGTAAATGATAAGGGTGTAAACACGTACATTTGAAATTGTGTATACAAGACTGAGGAATGAAAAGTAAGGAGAGAGGAATAAAGAGAGACTGAGAGAAAGAGGCAAATTACGTTTAGGCGGACAGAGGCAGAGATAGAGAAAGGAAACCATCAATAAAGAAGTGCTATTTTTAGTGCCCCCGCTTGCAGCTTTGATGGTAAATTAAGCAGTGCATGAACTGACCTAGTGAATACATTGAACACTCATAGAAAATGGAAGCCGTGCTGATAGGAGCAATGTATAATAGAAGTAGCACATTACAATCACAAGTAGTAATGTGCAGATGATTTGTTTATTCTGATTGTTCTCCATTTCCCCTATGATATATACAATTATCGAAATAAAATTAATTTCTATTCTGAAGAGGTTGTTTTTTGCATGTACAGTACTCTCTCTCTAAAAAAAAAAGAAGGTTGAAAAAGTTCATTCTTGATGGAGTGAGGTCTGTGAAAGAGTAAATTCAGTGTGAAATTCCAGTGACATTCAAGTGAATTTGAAGTTAAAATGTGCATTTTCACTCTAAATTCACTCTTTTCAGACACTGTATTCGTGGAAATAATCGTGGTACATTAATTTTTTTGCATATTTCATACAAAGAGCAGCAGGCGTGAAAAAAAAAACCCCGCATGGGCATGATTTCTTATGCATGTACTGAATCAGGCTCAATTGCGAGCTTACCAACATGCAGCACGAATCTAAGAACCTGTGAACATGTTTTGAGGCCACTCAGCACAAAAATAACATGTTTTATTGTTTCATTTTTTAGAGAGAGAGAGTATAATCATTTGAAACTTCAACTTATCTTCACATGTTATCATCAACAGATCTCCTAATGAAAGCCCAAATGCGTTAACTCACATCCTTTTACACAACGATCTTCTGGCTCTCAGCACAATTCATGCATGCGACCTTATCCAATTGATCTAACCTTTGCAACAAACAAGATAAACTGGCAAACAACCAAATAATTTGTTGATATTTCCTTGAAAATATACCTCCCGTCATGTACTGGCTATCTTCAGTAGATATCAACTTATTTTGCATAAAATCAGATGTTCTAAAACGGTATGGCATCAGAAATTTCGTTTACATAATTTTTCACAACAGGATAATATTCAGATTGTGTGCTCACCGAGAGCCAAGTGTACATTATATAAAGGGTTTCAGCTATTAGAAGAGCCTAAATTATCAAATCACATGCTGCCTTAATCACCTTATTAAATTTTTCCAATTTATGTAGTCCCACTAGACTACTTTGCAAACCATTTTATGCATTCATATTTTTAAAAGTTTAAAAATAAACTCTCAAATTCAAATTTGTATTTGTGTAGTTCCAAGGCATGCAATGAATTGACTTAGCTTTTATATTCCCCTGATAGTGATCTAGGGTAGATGATAACCTATTACACACTTTGCATTAAATTTGATGACCTAATATAATGCTTTTTTTTTAATGTACAAAATATAGATTCCTCAATGTCCTTTATGTATTATCCTAGAAAATATGATACATTTGGTCAACATAGGCAATGGTCAGCTTTTTTTTATCTTAAAGTAATCTAGAGTAGATGATAACCTTCCACACACTTTGCACTAAATTTGATGACTTTCATAAAATGCATTATGCAAAAAGCAGAATCCTCAATGTCACAGTAGATTTATTTAATTGTCTATTTTTGTTTAGATTTGTACATTATCCTAAAAAAAGTGGACATATTTGGTCAACATCGGCAATGGTCAGCAATGGTCAGCATTTGGCTGGCAGGTCAATTTGGGGCCAATACATACAATGTAGGATCGCCAATGTTGCCCTATAAATATTGGGGCCATCATCACCTCATACATGATGGATCAAAGGTCTGGTCGCCAAGTCGTCTGGAACATGTTTGCAACATGCAATAATGTATTACATGACATGCTTGTGAATATTTCAAAAGTGCTTGTCTGTGAAATACATCATGCGTTGAATGAACAATGCAGATGGTTTACGCACTTCAAGAGCACTTAAATCGCTGTTCCTCTAAAGAAAAAAAAAACAACCTTGCATGTTAACCCTTTAGTACCTGAACCGCCCAAGAAAAAAAAATATGTGATCAAACATGCCCACACTTGTTGTGCATTATGCGGTCCGATTCTGCATACAAAAAAGTATGTTTTACAAGTATTTCTTATTGAAACGCCCAGATATAAACACAGAAAAAGTAGCTGACTCTTTTCACGCAGTCTCTAGGTGCTTAAGGGTTAAGCCCCTCAGTCATATGCCTAAACCCTTTCATGTTATAATTGTCAATAGTGCAATGCGTAATTCACCCCCATAGCCAATTGTCCACCCATTCTATCTGGTACTGCAACACACACTTTAACACCTATGCATTATATTCCCTTTCTTATATTCCTATCCCCATTCCCCTATCATATCACCACTTTCCTCCTCTCCTTGATCAGCTAGAAAGCTTTCCTTTTCATATTATGGGTACTTGTATATATGCCTACACAGCAACATGTACAGACTGAGGCAGCGCAACACGTAAACAAGCAGTCACAACCTGGCCATGAGCACTCATTACCTATGCTGCATCCATACATGTATTGAACATCCCTATATTGCCTACGTACCTACACACAGCCTATATTACATTGACAACTGTACAGATCATATAATTATCGGACCAACATGATAGAGTACATGGAATATTTCATCATAACCACTATAACGCTCTCCTCTTATGGGCAAACAGTGATGCCATTGACTGTCTTTCGAGTCATGTTAGAGGAGCTTTTTTTTATTAGAGGAGTATTGGCTGTGTAAATTTTGCATGAAATTTAAGTATGAAATAATAAACGGTGTTTTATTATATCAAAGTCACATTGGCATGAGGTCTTTAAGCACTTTACAGAACAGAACAGAAAAGGGGTGAAAATGGTACACTGGGTTTATCATATTCTGAGATTTTAGAAATTGGTAAATACATGCAGATTGAAAAAAAAAATGTTTTACAAAGATTATCATTTGTGATTCATTTGTTGACTGGACATGATAGCTCAATCGGTTTAAAGCGCCTGTAAAAAGGTAGCCTTTTTTGCTTTCATGAACGGAAGGTCGTGAGTTCAAAACCCGGCTGAGTCATACCAAACACTTACAAAAAAAAATTGTACCTACAGTTGCTTTTTAACAAGGAGCTTGGGGGTAATAATAACATCATGCAGGGCCCGCTGGGAGAACAGTTGTCAGAACTGCAGTGGCTACCCTGGGTAAATAAAACGGTATTATTATTGGTATTATTATTATTATTTCTTAAATTATAAGTGATTACCAGTACATGGCTCAGATTAAAGCAAAACTACACAGTCCTTTACACAATATATGTAACGAATACTTGGAATCAGGCTTCCCAAGATTAGTAATCTCAATGAATATGTACATGTAGTTAACACTAAAAAAAACCCTCAAGCAACAAGAAATTAGGACCCTAATGGATTTACATTGCAAAAGGTTTATATTTGCCACTTAAATATTACATGAAAAGCACATACCTTGTTATGTGTATCACTAACAAATTTCATATTGCTTTTTAGTTATGTTTTGTAAATCAAATAAACAATTTAAGTTGTATTTAGAAACTTAATGTTTGATCCCCTAACTCAACTTGAAAATATCATTTATAAATATGTGAGTAGATGTGGGTTCCTTTAGTAAATGAAAATTTCAAAGAGAGACATGATTAGAAGATAGCCAGGATGCTATAGCCTCAGTGTATATGCGTCAATAATGCATACCAGTAAATATTGAAAATAAATTTTCTTTTCCATTCCAAAGAGCCTTGATGACCTTTTTTAACAACTAGGTTGATGTATCCTTTTAAATCATAAATTATTTCAAGAGGCTGGTGTATATCGGTAAAATTGGTATAGAATTATGATGTTCCATTAAAGATATACAGTCTGAAGATAGCTGCCTGTAGACGAAGGGTTTCTATAGAAACAGCCTACTTACAAAATTAAATTGAATTTCCAATTTCGAGAGCACATGGTTTCATCTCCAATAAAAATCTGTTGTCAGAGTAAAATAAGAATGTCTACCCTAGCTCAGACTATGCCTATTTATAGTGGCTAGTAAAAAGAAATCAATTTCAGCTCAGATTTTCAGTCTTCAAGCATTAAAAAACTGAAGCAAATAGAGAAGCAAAAAAAAAAAACCCAAAACATGATGCCTCTGGCAGCGGGAACCATGCCTTGGTCGGCCGAGGCGTATTTTATTATTATTTTTTTAATACAGTATGTGACTCAATGTAAAACAATGACATAATATACAGGGCTTATAATTAATCAAAGGCCATGGCCTCAGATGCCCCCTCGGTGGCCTTATTGACCCTTTCCAAATTCCCTGTTTGGCATAGATTTTGGTGCCCTTTCTAGACATTTTCATTTGTACTGTACGTAAGAAAAAGTGTCCTATGAAAAAATGGCCTTGCCCTAAAACTGATGAAAGTCAAGGACTGATGCACTAAATATACTTTATGCAATACAGTCACATACATCAATCACATTACCAATTTCAAAAGAAAAAAAAAGAAGTGATTCATAGACCTACTCCACAGTATAGTACTTCATTTCTATGGTACTTACAAGAACATGTAGCTCTGGTTAGTATCATGTATCAATAGCATCAATCATCAGTTCATTGAAATTACTCAATTTAATTTTCATTATTCAATGTCATTTAATTATCAAATTCGAAGTAATTGAATGAGTGACAGCACCCCCCCCCCTATCCAAGATAGATTAGATAGGAGTGTTTCATCATCTGAACAAAAACACAGTTCTCAAATTTCATGACAGAGCTTTCCTGTACAGCAACAGCTCAGGTGCATGCAGCATAACACTATGCTTTCATAACCAACCAAACAAGCTAATATCCTCATATAGTACATAGTGGTAGAAAAATACGCGTCGTCATCGGATAGATCAGTACCACGTGACCTACCTTCAAAAAGTTATATTGTACATATGTACAATATAACTTTCGGTTTTTGTAGGGTAAAGCCCGTGTTAAATGAATGGGGAGAGTATCGATTCTATCGATTGCCTTGTTGCGCGAGCGTAATAACAGTAAAATGTTGCGCACAACAGCTTATAACAATGGATACGCGGAGCAACAAAATACATCACAATAGCTAAATCTGCACCAAAAATTTGGCAAAGATAAAACCAGATGAGGCAAGGTCAAAGATCTAGGGGTCTATTTACTATAATAAATAGTGAACGCTCCATCTTGCAACATTACTGGACTATATAAACTCCAAATACTAAATTATCCCTCGTGCAGATCTATTTCACCGAGGCCGCAGTATTTGTCGTACCTATAATCCAGTATATTGCGCGATAGATTGTACACTATTTATATAATATATACGAGCCTGCCCACTTGCTCCACTTATTCTAATTATAAATACTTCCATTGAATCCATGTATGCAATGAAACTTGACATTACAAGCTTATTCAACTTCCATTAGCGACCACCATAACATCGCCGATGCCCATGATCGCCACAGCATATTATGTGTGTACATGTGAGTATAATACTAGCTTCCATGTTCACATCAACCCCTAAAAGCACAACATATAGAGCTGACCTTTTATCTTTGGTGGACATTACTGCAGAACAGTTGCAACGTTGGTATTTCACTTGTCAAGAATTTAATCATAGAAGTGCTCTAGATAGTTAAAAAATAATTATCATAATAGTACTTGGATAAATAAAGAACATATACCTATGTGTAGCCTTTATTTCAAGTAGCTACAATATTAACCCAGCTTTATCTAAGATGTTATTCAAGAATTTTATTCTTACCAAGATAGATACGGAACTCACTTTTTGCCTCTTTTATTTTACCTTTAGCTTTACCACATGTACATTGTTGTATAGAGCCTTGTATGGCTTAGAATTTCATGTAAATTCCATTAAGATGGAGACACCATGCGTTATTATTCATTTCCCTCCCCTGGATACAAAGTGGCAAAAATAAATTAACGTCTTGCCAAAGGACTTTAGTAAATTGGCAGGGATTTGAACCACATATCTTATGATTGAAAGTCTGTGAATTGTCCAATGGACAAACACCCCCCCCCCTTAATCTATTGTTTGCTACCTTTGTTTAAAGATATTAAAATAATACATGTAGGATCTTTTTAATATCTTAAGAAAAAAATTGCTAGTTTTTTGAAACCCCAACTTTTTAAATAATACTTTTTCATTGCAAAACTATTCACTTTTATAACGTTTTTTTAAATCTCGTATGTCACTGAAATGTTTTTTATCATATATTATAATTTTGCTTCTGTCTAACAAAAAATTCAAGTTTGAAAGTTTGTCTTTTAGGTTTACCAACACTACACCAAGCTATAACGATTATGCAGACCGTAGGAGAACACATCCACATAAAGAGGGACAAACTAAAGAGGAAAGTGGTTGATATAGCAGAAGCAAAGCTGGCAAAGTTAGTTTAATGCAAACAATGCTGTGAGAACTACAACACACTTATGACATTAAACTCATCCAGGTTGAACCCATACAAGTATCACACCAAGAGGGTATAGTTAACAATACCTCCGTGATTACACCAAAGTATGAAATATCTATATATAAACATGATGCTTTTGGCCTCAAGAGCAGATTGTATAAACATTTCCAAATGCAATGTAGTTACAGAAACAACATAAACAAATATTTATATATAATATTGAATGGCACTGACTTGGTTATAGCACAAATTTTTGGCTGATAGCATACTGAATGATCTCCTGATATGCTTGCAGTGTGTACAATACTCCTTGTGCCACAAAAATTTGTGTCTATTAATATCATTTTGGGTTAAAGGTTTCACTAATTAACCCTTATAATTAAGTACTACTCAGCATTTCTTGAAATTCTTCTTTACTAGATGAAGTTGGTACTAGTACAATGTACATGTAGATGCTGTACTATATTGTTGCATTAGTGTACAGTTGAAGGGGAATCCATCCCAGGTATTTGCTTAATTTGCTTATTCTGATAGTTTTATTGTTTTCTAATATTTTGGTCTGCTAGATTTCACAGAATTATATTTGAAAAAGGAATAATTCAAGATCTACTGACTTGTTGAAAAAAAAAATATTTCGCCAATACCAGGAGGCTGCAATTTTCTTATAAAATTGACGTACCACAAAGACTACTAACAATATAATGTGACGTACCTACTACATGTGTAAAGTTCAACACTCCGGATTCCAAATGTATTGAAATGTATGTATTTACTACAAAGGAATCATCAATAGCGGTGAACCGTGCTATGTCAGAAAGGGCCAGAGATATGTTTTCCTACTCAAATTAATAATATTGCATCATTCTAAAGAGAATAAAATAGATTATTGTTGCCGTTTCTATTTTTTCACTCTAATACATTATCTTCATCATAAATAGGTTTTTTTTAAATTTAAAAATGACAATTTAGTTTAAGATACCCCGATTACATGAACCTTGAAATATTGAAACAAATTATACTGGACCCTTCTCTAGTTACTTTGCAGGGGTGTCAGGAAGTCATAAAACGGAGAGACCTATACCTTAGCTTCCATGCTACATCTAATCGTTGAGCAAATATTTAGATCTTCCCACATACAGACATTGCTGGGATACTACATGATAAATACTGAGCTATTATCTGTTGTGTCTGTTTGATGACTTTATCTGGTAGTGGTTAACATGATTATATTATCCCTTAAAAGCCAGAAGGCTGTTAAATCCTATTATTCAAACACACAGTAACACCCTTCTAGAGGTTAGAAAGCCCTCACTGATCTGTTTAGATATTCTGTACCACACTCATCTGTTCATTCTCACCACTAAGGCAATGAGATGTAGCCATCAAGGTATACTTCAGTTAGAGCAATCAGAATCAAAATCAGTCAAAAAATGACACAGAAAATATAAATTTATCCCAATGGAGTACAGACAGGCACAAACACAAATGGACTTAAAATCCAAAGGTTTGGAGTCTGTTTCACAGTCTTGCAAACTTTGTTTGGCATGGGGGGGGGGGAGAAATACAAGTCTCTTCATGAAATTCCTGTTAACGATATGAAAACCATTAGGCCTATACATGTGTGTACTAAAATTCTTAGTTATTGATTACAAAACTCAGCTCGGCATATACATGTAGCGTAATGTAACACATTCTTTTTAATATAATCTATACGTTTTTTGCACATGTGAACCATGAGGATTTGGACCTTAAATGTTTATTTTGCACCAAATAATTCTGATATATTAATAATCTGTTCATGTCACATACATTGTATATGTAGGTGGAGATAACTTCTGTAATCATTAAATAACATACTTAAAGAACTGTCCCCAGCTGTTCTGCAGAATTTCAAGTACTTTGTGAAGGACAGTTTGGACGTTAATTGCAATTAGAGATTTCCTTTTATGTTCTGAGAAAACCAAGCATTTTTAGTCATGATAAATTCTACTGATCAACATACATCTAGCACCTCATTCTCTCTCTCTCTCTCTCCTAGATCCTCAGCTCCCTCTTTATATCCTATTCTGTTTTATTTTTGCTGCATTGCTATGTGTCTATTTTGCTGTCTTTCTCTGTATCTTTTTCTCCATCTTTCTGGATCTCACAATCCCTAATCTCTCTGTATATCTTTCTATTTTCTTTCCCATTTTGTTTTACCTTCCCTCTCAACATGTCTTGTCTCTGTCTCTGTCCCTCTGTCTCTCTCCCACATTATTGGTCAGAAAACTAAATTTCACATTCTTTATCCATTTAATCTACCTATATTTCAGTGCTTGAAATGAAACTTGTATGAAACGCTATAAAAATATTATCATTATTATTATTATTATCATCTATCGTAAATAACCTACATTTTCATGAATGCTTTCTATTCAAACATAATTCTGCATTCTGCATTCTTCACTAACTTACTAAATATTATTTTTAAATGGGAAATGTTGGAAAAAATGGATGAAAACGTCCGGCCAGGAATAGCAGAGCCGGGCAAGCTCTCACCATAGCATGGACCCCATTTCACACCCTCCTATGCGGCATGGTCGTCTATTTAGACATGGGCATGACGTCAATATAGCTGCTTGTTGGTTTCTGATTACCAGTGCATGGAAAATGACAAGTGCATACAGCAAGTGAGCTGGCTAAGGCAGCTTGGCTGTAATGTATGTGTTCAAACCTGGCACAGGATTTCTGTCTCTCTTGTAACAACGCCTGGGATTTCTCAACACATTTTCGACGTCGGTTCGTGCATTTTTACTTGCCGGTTCTTCACCCCCTCTTGACTCTATTAGGGATTGCTATCAAGTTGGGGATCAAGACCGATGAAGAAGGCAAGAGACCTCTTTTTTTTTTTAGATAAGGGGATGTACATTATTAGAGCTCAGAGGCGAAAAAATTTGTCATGAACCAGAGCAATTCTAATTTTTTCAATTGCAAATGAATTTCATAAAATTTCATTGCTTCAAAATCTAACCTTTCTTATAAAAGTACAGACTTGAACTGGAGCAATGGTAATTTTGTGAGTCTATCCAATATTTCATTTGTTCTTTTTTTTTTCTACTTTTGTCTTCCTTTATAATCTATTTTTTTTAAAAACAAATTTCTCTGGTACATATAACCAGTATTTAGAGACATTGACCTTTGACCCATGACCTTTTACCTATTGTTTGAAATTCATATCTCAACCGACTCTTTAGATATTTTGATGATTCCAATACCTGGAATTTCATAAGTTGGCCTTGTGACACTTGCCCTACATGTATATACTCTGAAATCTAATCAGATTTTTATTCCTATGGAGATAACGCTAGCATTTCTTGAGATATTGCAATAAAAACGAAGCAGAATGGATGGACGGACAACCTGAAAACGACTTGTCTCCGTAACTTTAAAAAAACATTTGTTCGAGTTACCTTTTCAGTTTCTGCAGGGAGTATTTGGAGTCTGTGTTGCCCTTAGAGACGGGTAAACTTTCCAGGTTTGCCATGAGTAAGTTGACGGCCGAGTGAAGCTCATCCACGTACATACTCTCCATCTCCTTTACAATGAACTTGGGACCCTTCTTCGTCTGGAGGAAGATAATAGGAAAGAAATATTTGTGTTGCTCAGAGTCAAAAGCTTTCTCACTTTATACGCAATGACTTTGCAATCTCAAAGTTTATCTTGGGGGATTATTCTTTTAGCCTGATTCCACTTTGCAACTGATGCATGGCCTCTGAAGCAAAATCCTCCTTTGGGGAACAGTTTTCTCCTTGATTTGAAGATGAACTAGATATCATTTAAAACAATAAAGAGAGTATGAGATGATATGAAGTTTTACCTGCATTGCCATGGATTGGTTATTTGATTTCAAACTCAGCACAACTTAATTCCACTAAGTATAATTAAAGCTCTTCTGGCATGGGAGAAACTAGATCTGCACTCTATTTAGATAGGGGACATTCATGTAAAATCATTCACCATTCATCCACTTTTTGCTTTGTTATCAAAGTCAACAAGATTTTAAATATTTCATCCACGAAGCACACATTCATATATTTTCAAATTGCCATGGTTATCTCAGAGCAGATCTAGCATCAGCTCTGACAAAGGATTTTATCGGCCCAATTGTCTGGGGACAATAAAGGCTCTATCGCGCCTGTGCATGGGCCGATAACGTCCTTTGTCAGAACCAATGCAGGATCCACACCTGGTTACCTGATTTTTTTTTTTCTGTACGAGGATTTTTCTAATCCTTTATCAAAACTAAATGCAATACAAAGTTTTTCATTAAAAAAAATACCCATTTGATGCAAAGTTGCATATCTTCTGCTGAGAGGTAGAAGGGAGATAACTCTTTTTATACAGAGTTATAATGACCTTCTGGATCTCATCTGACAGATATTAAATCTGTCTAGAGCTCATAACCTGCAGCCTGCACTCTTTGCTAATGGCCCCATTGGAATTGTGAAAACTGTGCAAATCCGCACCATTTGTTTTCCGAACATTCTAGGATTACTCCAATATCTTTCTTGGTTTTAAGGAGCTTGTAGTGCTTTTGGTGTACCTTTGATATTTGTTCAGCTAGCTGGAGTCTGCCATCCAGTTCCCTTCTGATCTGAGCTGCCTGCTCATCAGCATTGTCCAGCTGTAAAGTGAAATGAAAATAAAAGATGTTGAAAGAAAAATGATGAAATGAAAGTTGAAATTAAAGATGAATTGTGATGAAAACTGGAATAACTATATTTACACAAATTTAACACCATATAACAAAGCATTACTATATTGCTATTTTCAACTAAAACATGTAATTTCATAAGCTGAACTCTGTGACACTTAGCGTGAAGTTCAAACCACAATAACAAGGAATATACATGGAATTTTTGCGAGTTGACCCTTAAACTTTGGCCTACTGTCCCCAAAATCTAATCAGATCATCTTTCCATGGTTATTCATACTTTGATTAAGTGATAATTTCACATATCAAATGGTGCTTGAGAAATCATGATCTAACAAGAAAGTGGGACACATTACTTATAGGCCAACAAGCACAATTCATTCAGCATTCAACTAGAGGCAGCTCTCCAACTGGCAAATATTCTTAGATCTAAAGTAGATCTGGCCAAATGAGGAATAAACAGAGAAAAATGTATTTAGGTAATGATTGAGGTAAGAGATGGGAGAGGGATAATCTGCAAGCACAGAATCTAATTTGACATTGAAACAAATCATATTATGTCTGGGGAGAAGACATTGCTGTGTTTCCAGGCCGCACCTACAATACATAACCCATTATAGTCTCATGATTCAGACCCTGTATATTCGTTATGAAACGGACATAGTTATTTGGCTTGCAAACTGGGGGGGGGGGGGCGGGGGGGGTAATGTGGGCAATGTGTGCGCGAGGATGTTAAAATGCTTGAGGTCATGCTCCAGTAATGAATAAACAAGAGCCCTCGTGCCATTTGAATGAAGGCAGGGTCCTGATGACAGCATGGAAGCTGCATCCGGCTTTGCATCCATGCTGCTGACGTCACAGCTAGCTAGCCCTCTAATCTGGAAAAACTTGTACACCATTGTATTACTCCTTTCCTTTCTTGCACAGTGCCTACCTCAGTGTTAATTTATTGCACCACGCATGAAGCGAGGAAGACATACATGTATACAGAAAAAAACCACTACCTGTATTAAGTAATTTTTAATATATTATATTCATAGTGCTTAATTCAGATTTGACCTTTGTTGAATATGACCCATATTGGCCACTAAGCAATGACCAGGGAAATAATGTGTAAAACAATCTTTGTAATAAGCGTGATGAGCGTCATGCCTGATGATATCTGAGTGCTATATTAAAAGTGGGGCGATTCTTTAACAAATGTACCATTGGTATAATTTGGCAATCCTACTTCAAAACTATATGCTGTGTGTATAATGCTTTTTATATACCATTTGATCTTTCACCATTATCAAATGTGAGCCATATATAAACTTGAGTCTTAAGCAGATAAACCACTGGTGTCAATTTGCGTATACTATTAAAAACTCAGAGCTATAAAATGTAATTTTTTATGATGCCACCCAGAAATAGTGAGGCCTATCAAGACTTGCCAAATAACATATTTTGAAATAGCCTTGCAATTGTTTCATTCATTTATTCATGACAGCCGTGAATCAAATTTTGGGAAATAATAGGAATGGAAATTCTGTCTTCACTCGAGGCAAATGTAGGAATGTATTTGTGTTCTTTTTTGTAAATAATATATGAACAAGCACCTTGAAAAGAAAGTGTTATAATTACACCTAATTTTTATTTGAAAGGTGAATAAAAATACTTCATTATTTCAGATGCCTTTTTTCAATAAATGAGAAAAAATATTTGGCTTTCACTATCAGAAATCTAATCTTTTTCACAAGATGGTAGGCCTACATGTGGCCAGTATACATGTACATGTATGTACATGTAAATGCTGTGGGATCAGTGCATTACAATTAATTTCAAGAGCAAATGTTCTTGCACTATTTGAAGAAGCACGAAACAAGTCGACGAACTGTAAATGTATTTATGCTACAAATGTACATGGCTAAATTTATTACAGAAAAATTTTAAGGAAAATTAAAAAGAATCTACAATGCACATGAGCAACAATCATTATAATTAAGCCTCATTTCATTATGAAGTAATTTAGAAATGGATGTAATGTAGGTACATGTATATATGGACAAGCAACCTTTAAAGGCAGCCCTATATTTCCGAAAACAGAAAACCTTCAACTGATTTTGCATTACAGTGTAGGTTATAAGCAATAACGAGTATTTGTACATTCCTTACATTGGATTAATAATTTGAAATCTACAAACTACAAAAAAATCTAATTATAATACTTGAAAACCATGAATATATTGACTATATGGCTAGTTAAGCCAAGTAACCTTTTGGATGCAGCATGGTTTCCAAATACGGGTAACCTTTGACCTTTTGGCTCGAGCCATGCACATTTCTCTACTCTAGTTCCATACATGGATATATTGGGGACGTTACGTGCATAGAGGCAGCGAAGGCAAGCAAGGGAGATTATGAGTTGTAATAATGTCCCAGGTTATTGATTCTGCGGTGGACGGGATGCCGTCACGCTTTTTCACTGCCAAAAGGTTGCACTCCATTTGCATCAGGCTAACAGGCTGGCAAATCAATATTGGGCTAAATTATGGGGGATCCACTGTACATGTCAATATATCGGCAAGTCTGCGTGATCATGTATCCAGCACACTGTACATAGATCAACCATGCACAAGACTGCATCTCATTTTAAAGTGCACCATGCATACACTGACGCATTTTAAAAAGATGGGAGTAGTATTGGTAGACAGATCTGTTTCATTGCAGAAATGCAAACTTCTCCATATTTTACTGTTTACCTTGATTTTTAATCACATCACATTATTAATGGGAGGTGATTCTTTTTAATATTACAAAGAAACTAAAATCATATTTCTTTTCACTTTCTAAATGGCCTTTGAGATTGTAACCCCATCACAATGGTAAAATGCATTTGACAATGCAAATACATACATTGGGGATTGACTTGTCTGTAAAAAAAAAGTTAAAGTGTATTCATTATTAATTACCATACAATGTAGTAAGTATTTCTCATATAATTTGCTGGAAAACACAAACTTGAATATGCACAAACTTAATTTGTTTGAAGCTCACTTTTTTTTATTGTATTAAGATCTTTAAAACATAAATCCAATTACAGAAATATCCTCTGATCACCAAAATTGTTTTGAGACTGTTACAGATGAAAATTTAAATCAGGTTTACACGTTGAGAGAAATTGAAGGGGTATTCATGCAGTGATGTATGAAAGGTTAAAAGTATAGAAGTAATAATGGTCTTGTAAGTATTAAAAAAGAATGAAAAGAATCAGAAAGTCTGGATTATCAGACTTTTTCCTTCCACTATATTTCATTAAATAATTCATTGCAATTTCTTTGATGTTCCATCATGAATACTAGAATAGACAGTTATTTATGTCATTACAGACTGTTGAAAATGTAAAATTCTAAAACATGAAGTACAATACATTGGGCTGCATAGTAAGAGTAACCATTGATATACATGTACGTATATCATTTTTTAAAGAAGAAAATCTATAGTTGCAAAAATGTAAGAAAAGTGAACAGACCATCATCTTCTATCATTTATTAACCTGGGAAACAAAGGTTCATAATTATTTTGCTTTACTCATAAGTGAAAACTGTGAAACTTTAATTTCATTTTAGTGCAATATCTTTCATTTTAGTGCAATTTTTTTCAAGTTCCTTGACCATTTCTTCTTATACTTTACTGCAAAAATTTGTGTATGTTGTTGACATGAGAGGTGATAAACCTGTCTTCATTTTTTTATACTTTCAATGATCAGTCTCTCGCTCTCTGACATTCATACTTTCTTTTCCCTCTGATTTTTCTTCATTCCTCTCCTATCTTCTTTAATCAATTTAATAGCATTCATTCAATCATAGTATGGGCAATTATCCCTATGAACCTGCCAAGATATTATGTTATATATTTTGTAACTATGTTTTTGTGTACTGTTAGTCTTCTGAAGACTGGATAATCTCCTCACTCTTGCCAAAGACAGAAATAAAAGACAATACCACTTAAAAATGTTTTCTTTTCAATTTTATTATTAATATTTCATTAGCAAATGTGGTTTCTCTACTATACATTAGATTATTATAACGGCTGCACAATTATTGTAGCATCACAACACAACATCTTTCATTGAGAATCCATAATGATAAACAGTGTAACACAACAGCATGAAAAAAAAATCAATAATTAAAAAAGCTACTAATAAATAAAAAGGAATCAGAAAAATTAAGGACTAACAGGGGTTTTTTTCAAGAATATTGGGCATTATTTAATGTTGAAAAATCCCCAATAATTATTTCCCATTTTTTGGTAACCCAGGGTACGGGCTTAAAAAAATAAATAAATAATTCAACAAAATGGCCAAATTTTTTGTGGTACCCCAGGGTACCATTTATGTCATCATTTTCCTTCATTATTTATATCTCTTTTAGTTTAGTGTAGGGTCCCACTCACAAGCTTTGCTTCTCAGGGGTCCTAAAAAATCTTTCATATCATATTGTATTTTATGTATCACCTGATTATAACGTTTTGTACTCATATGTCTGGTTTTTGAATAAATTAAACTTGAACTTGAACTTGAACCTTTCATGTCAGAACTTATTTGTTCACAATAAATTCATAAATGTAAGATTAAATTTGTAACCAAAATTGCATTAGCACCTTTCAGCTAGAAGGGCATTAAAAAAAAGCAATGTCCTTATGGTTCTAAACAAATGATATATGATGTAAAAAGAAAAGAAAAATACATACATTGAAGCAGAATGCCACAGACACTATACATACAAAATGGGGATCACAGATCTATAGTAGATGTGGAATCACTCTACTACAGATACATAATTGCTTACATGTATGTATTGTTTGGGAACAGCAAAAAGGGTATTAAATTACATAATGTAGAGCCCTTCTGGCATACAGGCAGTAACTGATATATTAAGTACTGTATAAATCTCACATTGTAAGGTGTATCATATGATTAGACTCATGCAATTAATGTTTTTGGCTGCAGATGTTAAATACAGTTCGGTTTTACAGAGTAAACCATGAAGGTTAATTTGAGAGCTCAAATAATTATGAAGGATCAATGATAATGATGACGTTGATGACAACGATGATGATGATGATGATGATGATGATGATGATAATGGTGGTAGTGGTGGTGGTGGTGGTGGTGGTGGTGGTGATGGTTGTGGTGGTGGTGGTAGTGGTGGTTGCAGTCATGGTGGTGGTTTATTACCTGGCTGCCAAAGAATGTAGGAAGATTGTTATGGATGAACAACCAGACCAATTATAATGGACCTATGAGTGTAATCCTATCCATGGGACATCACAAATGGTATGAACTACATGTAATTGTCAGCACTAGTGAGGTTGTTTTAAACCCAGGTCCTCCCAAGTAAAAGATTTTTGTCATGACAAAAAAAAGCTAAATGCATCCATGTCTAAACTTACACCCCAAAAAGAAAAAAGTCATCAGCACAGTTTATCAATGCTGGAGAAGTATCATTTTAATGCATACCCACTGCCAGAGAGGTGTATTTTTTACAGAATGTTTCTTTATACCATAAATATATGATGATGTCTTGATACTGCATAAGTGTCATTGCAATGAATACCCCACTGTGAGGTGTATTTTTCATGGAATTTATTTCATCTTTATTTTGATGATGTGCCTTCCATGCATGATTAGAAGGCTACACAGACCTATCGTCAGCATTATTAATGGGTAGATCTCGTATACACCGTCACCGACCACTGCTCCAATGAGTATCACAGTTAAACCTGTCATCTTGGCATGCAACACAGAGTGCTGAGAAAGTATTATAACACACAACATGGAGCGAACGCATCTCGTTATGCCGTGCATGCAACGGAGAAAGCTATTTGCAGGCAGGGAAACACACATCGTACAAACGCCTCTGTATTGGTTTGGCGTGCTATGTGGCGCTGTAAGCTGCATAACACACGTCTAATCATGAATGCATACTGCTAGCCATGCCTGCTTGCGATATCGCAATTATCATGACCAAGATCCAGCTAGTCTTCGTCTCTAAACTCTTTTTCTAAAGGTGCCACCTGTATTTACAGAGCTGTACTAACAAGTCTGCTCTGTCACTTTTTCACTTTAATGCTCTTATACATGAATGATATACAAATGTATCAGCTATGCTTGCCTATTCATATTTGTAAAATACATTCCTAAAAGTATACAATCTTCTATATTTTTTCTTGCATACTGTGACATTTAGTTTTTTATTACAGTACTTAACATTTTTCTTTATATTACATGCTTTAAAAAAAAATCTAATTAATCCCCATTTGACCATGTCTAATTTGATAAGAAACACATGGTAATCATATCATTTTCCACAATGTAAAAAAGAATTTGCTGCTCTTTACTATAACGAATGTAAAAAAAAAAAATAATAATAATAAGAACACTTAAATTGTTAAAACTTTTAAATGGTAAATTTTGGGGAGGGAGGTTCACTGATTGGTGAAGAATAACTCTAGATTATACAACACCAAAAAAAGTCTTGAACAAAAAATGCTTGGGTGAGCACTGTCTATCTAAGATGAAAATCAGATGCACACAAATTAACTATTCATTCACTACCAGGAGTACAGCTACAATTACAACATATATCAACACCAGATCATATGGTACTATCAAAACAACTTCCATAATCAAATATGATAATATAACTTTTAAGACAATACATAAGCATCCATGCAAAAACTCTTGGATTATAAATTTAAGTCACATAATTCACTGCATAAACAAGTGTTTTTCATATCATAAAATTAGCAATCTCTACCCTGGATAATGATACTGAAAGTGGATAGCCAATTATCAGAGTTTTATTTTAGGGAAATGTTTGAAGTTTATAATTTTTGGGGGACAATGTCTGCAAAAAAAAAACCTGCCTATATTTCAAGACTTGGACTTATCATTTGGGCTACAATGTTCCTATACAACCCAAAGAAGAAAACTTATGAAATACCTCAAGTGAAGAACAGGTTCTTTCCTGTTGGCAAGATTATTAATGTTTGAATCTTTGCCAAGTATTAAAAGTAAAGTACAATTTTACCAAACTTCTTGCTCAAGCCTGGCCTTGATAAAGACTGTGACTGTACTTCTGTAGCTGACGAAATGATGATTGCTCAAGGTAAAATATTAAGAGCACCAGTCTACTTTGTAGGCTCATTGAGAGTTTCATTATAAGAGAACAGCTTTAAAGAGCAGATTAATGATTAATGTATCATGAAAGTTATAAATAGCAATGATGATAGGAGAAGTGTTTAAAAGCCTTCATTATTTACGAGCAATTTTTAAAATCAGTGTTGTGGATATAACAATCCACAATTTACTAATAATTTTACGACTAGTCATACTACTTCTACTACCAGTGGCGGATCCAGGTGGGGGCACAGGGGATGCGCGCCCCCACTATAATTTAAAAACCACTCACTGACCGTTATGTTAAAATCAGAAAATTTTGGTGGCTCAACCTTTCTCGGGCGTGCCCCCTCTATACAAATATCTACAAATTTCCCTTTTGAATCCAAATTGATCAATGGTTTTTCCGAAACGCTATTACTTATTTGAAGAAGAAAAAAAAAAAAGAACCAAAAGCGTTACATATTACATCAAAATAGAAATAATATTAGTTATGTGTCATAATAAATTACAATAACATGTAATGTAGAACAAATCTTTGAGCTTGAATTATGTACACCCCTTAATCAAAGTTCCTGAATCTTACATGTACCTTATCTGACATAGCGTTAGCTGACATTCTAAAATACTATTTGAGCAATAGATTTGGGAAACATAATTACTCTATTTCATCAAATGTTATTTTATGAAAGTATTTCTAAGGACTCATAAATTTATTTGAATACATATTTTAATAGATGAGCTTTTGGGGGAATTTGAACGGTGAGGTAAATAGGTAGCTGGGGAAAGAAATTGCTGAGATGAGTGCTTAAAGCGCTCTTTAGAGGTAACAACACACACACTGTGCCTCTGAATACAAGTAGGGGAGACTGGGGTAAATTGTGGCCCGGGGTAATTGTGGCCCCGGGGTAATTGTGGCCCCGGGGTAATTATGGCCCCTTTGTCTTTGAGAGCTTATAATTCTTTGCTGCATTACACAATGATGAATATTTTTTTTTTACACATGCCTAGCTAAACTCTTCCTAAGATCATATGAGAAAAATCAGCCATTTACTTCAAAATTCCTGCTTAGGGGAGCCTAAAATGTACGGCAATCACAATTCTGTTTGTCGGAAAGTGGCAAGTCTGCTTTTTTATTTGGGGTGTAACATCATTAATTAAAATCATTTAAGATGAAATTTTTATTGAAACAGAAACAATAGGAACTAACAAACACAACAGAAAAATTCCACCTGAATATCCTCAGTAGTTGAGCTGTAAAGAGGGATCAAGTTGAAAATGTCACTTGGGGTAATTATGGCCCCCAATGCATAAACAGTGTATAAGCGCAGATGGGGGGCATAACTTGTATGATTATGCACATAACCGATGTATTGGCTCAGTGGATAGAGCGTCTGCCTCATAATCGGGAGGTCGTGGGTTCGATCCCCGGCTATGAATGCAAAATTTCAACATTTTGGCCGAACCAATTACCGATTAAATCATTGTTGGTGGTTGATAAGTGTATTAGGAATACCCAACAACGTTTATTATACATTACCATGATTAATAGCATAATATTTTTTAATTCATACAGTCATGACAATAGGGGCCACAAATACCCAAACCCATGGGGTAATTATGGCCCCACAAAGTTGTTAACATAATGGTAATTAATATGCAAATGAGAAATCACATACTTTCCTTTGTATATTATAGGTATAGACTGACTGTGTATTTACAGGGTTAGAATATTATTGGACCTTTCATCTAATGGTAGTCATAGGAAATGTGAAAAGGGGGGCCACAATTACCCCAGTCTCCCCTACATGTATATGATGGGGGCGGGGGTGTTTCAAAAAACTGTTCATAAGTTATAAACCTTTTTACACATGACTGGTGATACCTTTTTATGCTGCATGTGCATGAATAAGAATATGATTAGTACCCAAGAACTGATCACCAATAGTTTGTAAAGCCATTCGTAACTTATGAACAGCTTTACTAAAAAGACTGGGCTCTTCCTATACAACTCTTCATACACAACAAGAAAATGGCATCTCCTAGTTTGAGTCTTATGTATATACTTTGACCTAAATAATCCTCATTTCCTTTCCCCTCCACTCGTACACCAACATATAAATGTTGTTATATGAGTGGCATCATGTAATATTACATTCTCATACTGTACATCATATATTCATTTCATTGATTTCTTTAACTTTACTTAGAATGCATATAAAGTAACATGTTATATATCATCAATATGTGAAAAGTGGTTCTAGGACATCTCAACCCCGGAGGGCTGGACAACTCCCCCGGGGACAATTCCCGGAGGACAGCTCCCGGAGGACAACCCTAACCCTAACCCTAACCCTAACCCTATGTCCTCCGGGGAGCTGTTCCTCCGGGAATTGTCCCCGGGGGAGTTGTCCTCCGGGGGAGATGTCCTGATACGGTGAAAAGTATATAGTTTGTTGAATATACCAGATCTGTTATGAAGTACAGTTATATTATAAATTTAAGAAATATGCATATATACAAGTTTTATAATCTTGAAGAAGACGCAGAAGAAAAATGTACGATCTATACTACACATCATCATCAATTTGTAAAAAGTATATTGTTGAATATTTCTAGATCTATTATGAAGTAAAGTTTTATTATTATTTAAGGACTAATTATACGACCGATTCATTAACTTACCTGACAGGCATTGAAGAGTAATTGATGTTCAAACTTCTTGACTCCTAGGATGTTCTGAAACATCTCATAGAGCTGTTCCTTACTCAAGATGAGCTCCGATGCAGCGGATGTTGATAATCTTTGAGGTTGTTTCCTAGGATCTTCCTCTCCTCGATAGATAGCATCAAACTTAGCCATCCATGAACTCAACACAGTTTCTTTGCTCAGACCATCTATCTCCGGCAAACTCCGCACCCTCTTCTCCACGTTATTCTTGAACACTTCCCGAAAGTCATGGGAGGAGCAGCCTCCACTCAGAACCATCTTGAGCACTCTGTCGCTTTTCAAGAAAACCTCGTAATAACTCTGAACAGCATTGCAAAATGCCTCATCAGCAACGATCTGAGTTTCACCGTTTATGAATGCCTGAAAGCGCTCTTTGATTGTCTGTAGTTGAGGTTTAGTGACTTTGGTCTGCCTTCTCATCATATCTGTTGGCTGCTTAGCATTGAAAGGATAAGCAATGCATCTCATGACGAAAACATACAGCTGCAATCTTTTCTTATGGTCTTCCTCCTCTTTCTCCAACCGCTCCGCCTCCTTGCGCTCTTTCTCGCTGATAAGCGACGGGCTGGGGCTGGCGGGACGAACCACCGACTGCCGATGCCCTGTGTTGGGTTGGACAGAGTTGTTGGCTTGTAAACTGTCGCTGCTGGATGCACATATTCGATTCCCACTCTGACTGGGTGCTGACAACGAATCCGTTTCATCTTCGTAGTCATTTTCAGAGTCTTCGTCGCTCGACGACGGATCTAACATTTTGACTACAACTTCACTTCGCGATTTGTTGACAAAATGGTGTCAAAAAGGTGTATTTTCCCTACATATAATCCAGATGTGTGATCACGGGAGGACAGCTGTTCGAGGAACATCACCTCCCAGCCAGCTGTTCCACTCTATCTGGAGCTAAAATTTGGATGCGTACAAAGTTCGAATCTTCTTTCGAATATAATACAGAGAATGTCTACGTAGCTAGCGTAGAGAATGAGTGTGCATATTGGGCGTACATACACACGGCCTTGGTCTCGAATGCATCCATTGGTTGCATATTGGCGTCCGTTCGTCCGCGATGCTCATTGCGGATCAATGAATGCCTGGGTATCACGAGCGCATTTATGTGGAAATTGATTTACTCTGCACGTTGCATAAATTAGACTTGTCCGTTGCATCATTGCCAAATCTGAATTTGTATCAAAATCCGAACCATCTGCACTTCCGTTTGCATTAACTAATGAGTTTCTGATTAACCCTGCAATATATAATCAACATAAATTATTTTCCTCCTCTCTCTTTCTCTCTTTTATTATCTCTCTGTGTCTGTGTTTCCCCTCCATCTCATTTTAACTTCGTCTTCATACTCGGGCTTACTTGCTTTTGTTTTTTGAAAAAATTTAAAACTATGTCCATCCCATTATATTGGTCTTAAACATTTATTTCTCCATCAATACTATCTTTCTCTATCAATCCCTTACCCTTCTTTTTGCCAACCCATGAAAGTCTCTTACCATCCCCATCCCGGCTTGTTCTTCCTTTTTTATTTATCATATCTCGCTGTCTCTTTCTACATCAATCCCTTATCCTTCTTTTATCACCCAAGAAAGTCATTTACCATCTCCATCTTTCTCTTTCTTTCTGCCCCTCTCTATTTCCATGAATGATATCTTTCTATATCGAATCCTTACCCTTCTTTTATCAACCCAATAAAGTCTTTGACCATCAGCTTCTTCTATTTCTTTCTCCCCATCTCTCTCTCTCTCTCTATTTATCTTTCTCTGTCAATCCCTTACCATTCTTTTACCACATCTCTATCAATCCCTTACCCTTCTTTTATCACAAGAAAGTCTCTTTACATCTCTATTTCTTTTATCTCACCCTCTCCATCGTATCTTTCTTTATCAATCCTTTACCCTTCTTTTATCATCCCAATACAGTCTCTTACCATCTCTTTTTCTTTCTGTTTTTCTCTCTCCCACTCTCTCTCTCTCTCTCTCT
>CALNVZ010002100.1:61489963-61504408 GCA_940671915.1 Paracentrotus lividus | reverse complement strand
TTACCCTTCTTTTATCATCCCAATACAGTCTCTTACCATCTCTTTTTCTTTCTGTTTTTCTCTCTCCCACTCTCTCTCTCTCTCTCTCTCCCTCTTTCTCCATCAATACTATCTTTCTTTATCAATCCTTTACCCTTCTTTTATCATCCCAATACAGTCTTTTACCATCTCTTTTTCTTTATTTTTTCTCTCTCCCATTCTCTCTCTCTCTCTCTCCATCAACAGTAGCTTTCTCTATCAATTCCTTCCACTTTTTGATCATCCTCTCTTACCATCTCTTTTTCTTCTTCTTTCTCTTTTCTCTATCTCCCTCACTTTTTCCAGTTTCCATGTATAGTATCTTTCTTTATCAATCCCTTACCCTTCTTTTATCACCTCAAGAACGTTTCTTACCATCTCCTTCCCCCTCTTTCTTTCCACCCCCCCCCCCTCTTTCTCCATCAATATAATCTTTTTATTTCAATCCCTTACCCTTCTTTATCAAAAGCCTTTGTCATCTCCTTCTCTTTCCCTTGTTTCCTCCTTCTTTCTCCGATCACACATGTACTATCTTTTTCCATTCTTCAATTACCCTTCATTTATCACTTCTATAAAGTCTCACCAGCTCCACCTTTGTCCGTTTTTTCCCTCTCTCCCTTCCTCCTCCTCTCTCTCTCTCTCTATCTCTCCTCGTTCCTCATTCTTTATATAATCACTAGCGAATAACTTTTTGCCCTTTCAATCCCAGCACTAGTCGATCAATGATTTCTAAATTACATCCTTTGTGGTGGGTGCCATCATAACTTCAAATAATCAAGATATCATAACAAATTATTAGTGAAACATTATGATGTCTTCAATATATTTATTCTCTTTATGATGCCTGGCAATTCAGCAGGATGCCAAACTGACACAGAAATTTGTATTATCATCAATACATACTAGCTCAGTGGACAAAAGGCAATTTATGTTTACATACACATGTACACTTTGTACAGGCTAATTCTATGAAAAAAAGTATGTGTGTCCTGCCATTCGAGTATAAAGGAGAGCTGCTATGGAATAATTTAGAATCAACATTAACCATTTGACTTTAACCATGAAAACTTGAACAAACTTCACATCAAATAAATAGAATCAAACGATTTCATTCTCCAACATACTTAGAAGATTATGTTTTCCTACTTTAATACCAGAGATTTGAAACTCTCAAACTTTGAGAAGAGCAGAAGAATCATGGACAGGAGTTATTCCGAACATTCAATGCGGGTACAAAAATAGTCATTCAACACAGAAATACAAAGACAGTACAGTTTTACAATCATATCAAAATAAACAGACACAAACACAATTTAAAACTATTTACATTCAGGATCATTTACAGTGCATACATGTTTATCATACATATGTACAGATATTTGTATACTTACAAAGTTAGTGTACATTGTATATACACTGAAGTTTACGGCAAGGAACTTACATTTTTTCTTAGATTATAATTGTATTTATCTCAATAGAAAAAAAGAACACACTTCATGAAAAACGTGAAAATTCACCTTTTTAAAAACAAATAGCTGTACAGCTTGTACTAGAACATAAATAATTTAAAAGATTGGTTTAAAATGTCACCTACCTATGAAGCATTCTAAAAGCTCCTAAAGGGTCATTTCAAGAAAGAAGACAAAAAGAGGAACAAATCTTTTCATTTATTCTAGTTCTTTTCAAAAACATGTAAATGGGTCATTTCGGTTCTAATAAATTTTGTGCAGTAAACTAAAAATTTACGGGGGAAGGGGGTTACAACACCAACATTAGCATTAATACCATTTGAAAAAATTCAGAAACAGATCAGTAGTACCAATGGACGGGAATTTTTTTCTTTCCTTCTTTTGACATGTATGCCCCGAATAAAGGCCCCCCCTTGTAATCATTTTCTCTCATTTTTTTTAATTTAATTTTTTATTTTTTTTATTTTTGGGGTTATTTTTAACCCCTCCCCCTGAAACCACTATCAGCTGGCTGGCATATGCCCCCTCTCTATTGGAATCATGGATCTGTGCCTGTAAATCATAATTGAGCTCTTGATTTCTACATGAAAATATTAAACCAGTATCCCCCACAGCAGTATGCAGAGCAGATAAACCAAAACTTACCAAATAAACTAAAAATTAAGGTCACCATTCTTCATCAAATTATAAACGAGTCATGTCATGCTGAACACTCTCAATTCCTACTCGTAATTTTAGGAAGATCAATATTTTAAATCTGAAAAAATTCTTAGTCAGTTTAGCTTTTAAATTTAAATATATCATTAAAAATAAATCATGAATACAATCTGGACCAAAAACATCTTTCCCATCAAATCCAATGGGTATGTAGACGAAAGAAGAGTCCTGCTAGAGAATACCAAGCTGTGACAATAACATCAAAACACAAATAAAAGATATGCTATACACAATTAAAATATGTCACTCCCTGTAAAGATGATGAAACGCGATATATTACTTTTAGCATCATAGCAAATAATTTAGCCAGAACATTTTTCTCTAGAATGATAATTATGGGTAAAAATTACCAGCTTAAAGCAAAAAACCATTATTAGAAATATGTTATTCATATTCAACCCTAAAGCCAATGGCATTTCAACTTATTTTGATAACGGGGTTAAAAACAAAACATCAGCAAAGGAAACAAGTCTGCAATCAAACACAAGAAAGCATTCGTAACAGAATAATTTTCACATGAAAAACTTGACTGTAAAACGAAACGATTGAGATTGCATATTCTGATGCATAGAAATAGTTTCCTTGTTAAGCATGTTCACATAACTGCTTAATTGAATAAAATTGTGTAAAGAATGCCAAGAGAAGTTCTTACAGCATTTAGTGTCAATGCTTTGAAATAAAGCAAAACTATCGTCTTCCGACATTTAAATAATAACCCATTAGGTCAGAAAAGTGAAATCAATTCCCACTGGCATAGGAAATGACTGATAATGACATTCAGTGCTACACCTAGGCTTATGACAGTGCCTTCATTACTTTTATGTTTTATATTTCACAAGAGAAGGGAAATAACAGCTAGTATTTACAATCAGCAAAAGTAGTTTCCTTTCTCTTATCTAATATAAAACATCATATCTAATCCAGTTAGCCATGTAATAAAGTGAACTTTCAATTCTTATTCCAGTCATATCTTGTTTCCCCTATATCTTTTTTACCCTTACATTTTTTCCATTGAAGTGCTTGATTTCAACAACACAGCAGGTCTTTTCTGGGCCCTGTTATTTAAATATCTAGACACAGCACCATTGGTAGAGCAAATCAAAGCCTTCCCCACACAAATTGGGTCAAGTTACCACCATTGTCACAATCTCTTGAAGACTGATATGAAGGGACATATGGAGAGATAGGCTTTTACTCCATGAAATAATCTTCAAACATTTTTCTTAGAAATGTGGCCCTAGAATTCTCAAATGTAACACCAACAAGGAAAAGTATATATACAATCTAAAATCCTATTCCCCAACACTGGAAACTTCATTTTGAGTGGAAATTCTTTCTTGCTGGATATGCATTGCTATTCCCCCTATTGTAGAAGGTGTGCTGTCTACTTGAGTCCTGACTACCATATGGAGATTTGCGCCCATTCGTAGGAAACTTGTTCTGAACACCAAAGTGACTGGTGAGCTGGTTTTGGTTCTGACGGTAAGGTACCGGAGGGTACCCAGTCCTTTGCTGTGATGGTTGCTGAGGAAACCCCTGTGTGTTAGCATTCTCTGTTGACTGGGTGCTGTATTGATAGTTGAAGTTGGCGTGTTTCTGTGGTGGGGGAACAGGTCTTGGGGGTTGTGGTTGTGGTACTTGTTGCTGTTGTGGTTGGGTAATGGCTGGTTGAGGTTGAGGTTGTGGTGGTGGTGGTTGAGGAGCTTGTGGTTGCTGGGTAGGATGCTGGTGGTATGCAGTTGTTGCAAACTGCTGCTGCTGTGGTTGAGGCTGAGGTTGAGATTGAGGTTGACCATACTGCACTTGGTATTGGGCATTCTGGTTCCGATGAGCAATGCCATACTGTGCCTGTGGTAGGTTAGGAATTAATCTGTATTAATGTCAAGAAGGTCATAACAAGACAGTCTCATAGGACAGTTGAAATATGAATTTACAAAACTAATGTGGCTGCATTTAATGTTAACAATAGTAATTGGAATTTATATCAGTTCAAACAAATTTTTGAAATTTTTTTATTGAATCTCTGCAAGTTTCCATTGCATGTTTTCTATAAGACTACCATGGGGTTACTGAAACCTGACAAACTGTGAAATATGGTTGCTGCAACCTGTATTGTACCATCAAACTTATGTTATTAAATTATTCTATGAAAGTATTTCATCACTTATTTTGTTTATCATTTGACATAAACCACAGTTTATGCTCAGAATGAGAATACCATGGCTATACGTACAGGAACAATGGCATTGCCAGAGACGTTCTTGAGAGGGGAATTAGTTGCCACTGAGCCAGGAACACATCCTCCAGGTGCACTGTTCTGTCTTATAGGAACTGGAGGACCATTCTCAACTGTAACACCAAATATAAATAAAACATACTTTGATTATTGGATTTTAAATACATGTCTCTCTCAACATTACAAAGTAACTTGAATAAACTAGACACAACAAAAAATTTCAGTTGAACAAAATGATTTTTCAGATAGAACAGATGTCTCTTTTTAAATTGTGAAAACTGATGTGTTCAGTTCAACAACATATTTTACAATATAATATTATAATGTCAGTGGAATGTACAGTACCAAATTCTACAATGTTCATAACTAGGAAGGCTGGATGTTTCTAAAGCAATTATAATTAACATCTGGGGCCACTATCTAATACCTGTATCTATGACAGTCTAAACAGCTTGTTGGATAACTTGTTCAGCACAGGAATAATAAGTAATGTAGGGAAACTGCTGACAAAATGGAAATTACACCACCAATGAAAAAGCAGCAATATCCCAATAGATTTAATTTTCCAAAGCTTTGGCCCTGATATTACATAGTAAATAAAATATCAGGAATTTGACAGCTTTGGATTGATAACCATTGATGACATTTACATTTGAAGAAATCTTAGATTTTCTTATGATTTAGTACAGAAGTAAATCTACAGCTTTGACCTCTACCGAACAAGTAGATGTTACACAGACCCCTACAGTAAAAATGATTTATATTCGCAAGTCACCAAATCCCCTTGAAGTCTACAGAGGCACTGACCTTGTGCATGAGTTTCAGGGTAGATTTTTTCCAATGTGCAACTAACGTACACAAAATGTACAATGTGTAAATATGTTTAGGTCATCAGAGTATTAACCATTACAGTACGAACAGCAATCCTACCTGGTCTAGCATCTCTGGAGACTGCTCCCTTTGGAGGTGGGGGAGGAGGAACGCTACCGGTGCATAGCTTCTTGCCTGGTGGAGGAGGGGGAGGTTCTGGAGATAGAGGTCTCTTGAGGCTACCTGCTGCATCACCTCGTCCATCTTTCTCCCAGGGTTTGTCCTGGTAGTTCCTCCTTGAGAACCTTGCTTCACCTGGGACACTGTCAGACCTACGGATGCTCCTGTGAAGAAGATTACAGACGGTGAATAGGTATTCCACTTGTATGCATGAATATTATTACTCAGCAGGAAAAAAAAAATTATTTTATATTTGGACCATGATGATCTAATTATGGATATATGTATGTATTTTAAAGTGTATTTAGGATACAGCAACAACTATTGTCATCAACACCTAATCAATCCTTGATAATTATGACAATTGTTCACTTTTCAAAGGAAAACCCCCCAACATTTTCATAAAATCCACAGCAATTGACCCAAACCACAATAATATTACAAGACTTATAGAGCACCATGTTTCCAGTAAACTATTCAGAGGTGTAGAGGTTATAAATATCCATTCCTCTCTTGACAATTAACTGCTAAGATCATAGATAACCTTGTCTGAAATCTTACCTCTCCTTAACATCTCCATTGACATGTGACTCCTCCATGAGAAGAGAAGTAATAGAATTGATGACCTGTTGGGCTTCACTGGTTAGCGTCAACGTTGGTGTCTGACCATCTTTGGTCTTAGTACTGAATATGGCAAACCCAGACTGAGCGTTTGCCGACTTGGAGCCAGGTTTCCCTGCTTTACCCGCCGTGCCTCCAGTCTCTCCCTTTGCCGGAGAGGCTGCATGTTTTCCCCCAGTCTTCAGTATTGGCTTTGTAGTTGATGGGCTGGAGGTGGAAGTTTTGGTGGGAGTCTTGGAGGAGGATTTCTTTCCAGGCTCGTCCTTGAGGGGGTCTGCAGGCGGGATGTCTGGTAGAGGGATGTTGGGGAGGGTGATAAGTGGTAGTTTGCCAGAGCCTGTCGTAGAGGTTGCTACAAGACTTGCTGTGAGAGAGGTGCTGGATGAGGTTGCCGTGGTGCTGGTGGAGGAAGAGGATGAGGATGAGGAAGAAGATGTTGGTTTCACAGATGAGCCCCTGCGCTTCCTGTACTCCAGTAAAGATACCTGTTGATGAAAAGATAAAATGGTTTTTAAAAAATGCTTTACAGTAAAATTACCAAACACACACACACACACACAACAAAAAATATTATTGAAAGAGTGAAAAGAGTGTTAGGAAGCTGCTTACAGACTGGCAACAATGTCCTACTGTGAAAAAAGCAGTACTTCCAAACAATTTAATTTTCCAAAGCTTTGGCCCTGATATTACATTGTTGATGAAATGTCAGGAATTTGAGGACTTTGGATTAACAGTGATTGAATTAAAACCAAGAAACTCCTGTTTTATTGTTCTAATCTGCAAATTAAATAACTTACCTGCTTATGAAAGTGAACTTTAAAAATAATTATAAACATGAGATTATAGATTCAAATTCATAGCATGAATTTAAAGGAGGACTCCAGGCTGAAATTAAAATTTTTTGTAAAGTAAAGTAAAATGTAACAAGCACAACAAAGAAAATTTCATCAAAATCGGATGAAAAATAACAAAGTTATGCATTTTTTAGGTATTGAATTTTTTTTTCTTCGTAAAACAGTTCTTGGCAGGTCTCATGAATATTTGAATATTCAAATGAGCAAACTGATGGTGTCACAGTCCCCCTACTTCTTGTATATTTCATTATATGAAATCCTATTAACCTCATTTTTTCATACATTGCGTATACAGAAAATCTATCCCTTATACTGAAATAAGTAAAAGCAGTTGTGACCTTGAACATTCCACAAGGATTAATCCCTGTCTATATGTCCTTGGGGCAGAAAATCTTGATAATTGGTATATCATACAATAAAATACAAAGAAAGAAGGGAGACTGTGACATCACCAGTTTGCCAATTTGAATATGCCAAGAACTGTTTCCTAAAAAAATTCAAAACCTAAGAAAATTCATAACTTTGCTATTTCTTATCCGATTTTGATGAAATTTTCAGTGTTATGCTTTTTAGATTTTACTTTATTTTTCTTATAATGCAAACTCCAGCCCGGAGGAGTTCTTTAAAGTCAGTAACTTCACATAGTTTGTAAATTACCCTTGGCTTACTACCCTTGCATAACCACAATTTCATTGTTTACCTTTTTCTTGACTGGTGTAGACTGTGCAGAGTTTGGTGCACTTTCTCCAGAACTTGCTGTGCTACTAGTTGCACTACTTGTAGCTGGCAAAGTCTGAACCTCTGTTGATTCTGGATTTGTTTCTGCAACGGCGGATAAAGAGTTTCCTAGATTCCTGACAGCCGATAATGGAGGAGTCCCAGGATTTGGGATTCCTTGAGCAGGCGCATTGGGTAGAGGAAGTCCTGGGGATGGACTAGGTGACGGAGTTGTTCCTGGCTCAATGTTCCTGGGTGGTATTACTGGTCCATTGACATTAGGTCTAAGACCTGGACCCCATGAGGCAGACAACCTATCTGGAGATCCCTGCACTGGTAACGGACTAGATGAACTTCCTACTCCACTTGGAGTAACAATATCCTTGTTGGGAAGGTTTTGCTGTATATTTGGTCCTTGAGACTCATCTTTTGGACCGATGAATCTCTGAGGTGATGTGAACTTCTGCTGAGGCCAAGAACTTGCCATGGAGAGTCCAGCATCACGCTGCTCGTTAGGATCGGTGTTCTGTCTGAGGAGGCGCTTCTTGGGTGAGAATGGAGTATATAAGCTACTAGAAGAAACATTGCTATCATCGGTAAAGGAAGTAGTCAAGGTGAGAGGTCCGGATTCATTCCTACGTCCCTGCATTGCTCCGGGACCAGAAACATGCCGTGTTCGTAAACTATTTACATATAGAGAGTTAAGATCACTCTTGGTCACATTAGTTAACAACCTATTCTTTAGATCTTTGGATTTGTCTGCTAAATCATCTTTTTTTATCTCATCTAAGAGTTCTGATTTTTTTGCTTCAGATGATTCAGTTGAATCTGCTGAGCATTCCTGTTGTGATGTCGTCACAACTTTAGCTGAAGCATCAGCTGTACTATCCATTGTTTTATTGAACTCTGAAGATACATCTCCTGCAGGAGACTTAGTCCTTTCATCTACTTCAGAGTTCACACTTCCATCAATTTCATCTTTAACCATTTCTTCCTTTACAACTGACTTTGCTTCTTCTTCACTCACTTTCACATCCTTGCTATCATTATTTTCCTTCACTGATTCTTCTTTGATGAGATTATTGTTATCAACAGCCAACACAGTGGCGACAGTGTCTTTGGCTTCATCAACAGAACATTCAGCTGTTTTTGCCTCAAGCTCAGAGGAAGTGTCTTTCTTGGTGTCCTGACTTGTATTTCCTTCTCCTGAGAAATCTCTTAACCTCTCTTCCAGTCCAGGTTTAATGGCGATCGGTGACTTGTCTAGGTCAGCGGGTGTGGTGACAGACAGTCCGCTATCGATAGAGGAGTTCTTCCTCACATCCTGAATCAAACATAAGAAATAGAATATAAGTTAACATGTCAAGACCTGCTACCAACATGCATACAATCATTTCACTTTTTTGAAAATGAAACATTATTTCTTAGAGCTATATTATATAAATACATGGTGAAGGGGAGGTCCATCAGAATATTGTAATTTTTTTTTAAAGCTGAAAATAAGAAAATTAAGAACAGATTTAACGAAAATCAAAGTAATCGATTGAAAAGATTCTTATCTTTTACCAGATTTTCATTACAGTTTCACTGATCAGTTTTTCTCATTTTTCTGATTTTATCTGAAAGAACTCAATATTGGGATGAACTTTCCCTGAAGGATGTAAGAATAATGAAATTTGCATTAATATGTGTCATTAATAAAATATGAAAAATGAAATACAGTTCGCAACTGAACAAATCAACAGGAAATGCAGGATATAGCAAACTTTAGTATGTGCTATTTTGCCAGATAAAACTCAAAATATTTCAATGATTATCAATTTACACAAAGTCACAAAACATTAACCATCTAAATGTTTTACCATAAATTACTGTCTTTGCTATTTTCGCGCGATTAATTTTTCGTGCCGAGCGGCCTCAAAACATAATCATGTGTTCTTAAATTTGCGCAGCATATACGTAAGAATGCAATTGAACCCATATAAAACATGCATAAGAAAGCATGCTCGTATTATATTCCTGTTTTTAAATTCGTGCCTGACGATCTTTGCACGAAATCCGTGAATATTAATGTACAGCAAAAATTTCCAGGAGTACAATAGTCATTTGCTTTTATACCTATTCTAGTCAACTTACATGTGTTAGCCAAAATAAAATGATCACTGAATTAGAATAAATGTCAAATATGAAATGAAATATATCTGAAAGATTTACTTTCAAAATTGATTCTGTGAATTCCAACTAAACTTTTACCCATTACATTCAAGAGGGGATTTTGTTAAATGTTTCGTACTAATAGGGATTAAGTGCAATACAAATAAACGAAATTGAGTACTAATGCAATTGAATTTAAATGATAATCAAAATGAAAGAAAAGAAATAATAGTAGCAAGTGAGCTCCAAAGGAGATAATTAGTTCAAGCACAATATTACACACATTTGTTTGGGATGTGCTCAATGGACATTGAAAGCAGCCACAGACCCCCAAATGAATACAGAACAATGGTGTGAGAGCATGGGGTTAGGTTGGCTGATGACATAAAAGGAAGGAAAGAATGAGATAGCTGCTGACCTTCCTAGCTGGTAGAGGAAAGGTCAGAGTAAGCTGACTCTTCATCCTTTCTGAAGAAGTCACAAACAACGAATCCTGAGAGAAACACAATTCATGAGGGTAACTCACTACTTAGCAATTAAACTGTGTCTTACAAGGACACTCCAAGATCTTCATTTTGTCTAACAATCTACCATATTTCAATAATCATACCCAACACTGAACCAGATAGGATGCTTTTTTCTTTCTTTTTCTTTTTTTTTTCTTCTATTTTTCTTTTTAATTATTAATGGGAGGAATAGCATCTTGCCAAAGTGATAATTTCTAGATTGCTAGAATGTACTGTGGTATTCAGCTTAGGCAATAATTATTAGACCAAACTGCATAGGAGCTTAGTAGGAAAGTGGTCTAATAATTTATGTTCCAAGCTGTAAGCTCTGCTCAAATAAAAGCTCTGCTTATTCCTTTACTACCATTGCCAATTTTCTGAAAATTTTGAAGAGAGGTTCGGGGCACATTGTTTACTGGTCATTTTGCAAAATACTCTACTTTCATCTACAGCTCATTGCTTTGAATTTATTGTTATAGCAAAGTGTGATCAAATATTTAACCCATGTGCAAAGTGGTGCTCACATGTATTGTATGTGCTGGTTGGCTGAATTGTACCTAATTCTATTGCATCACATATAAATATCCCTTGCATTCAAACTTTTGCTCTTTCTATCAAAGTAATAAGAATGGAGTATTTCTACACTAGTAAGCATAATTATCTTTCATATTTCTGCTGCCATTGACTACTACTAGATTCCCACAATTGTAACTTACTTCTGTTAGATTCACAACAAGCATCAGAGCAACAATTTCTACATTATCAGTCCTGTATTAAAAGCAATTATTTTGTCACTGCACTCTATTAAAAGACCGAGTACCAACACTTCGCAACTCTGAAAACAAACTGCAAATATAATCTGTAAGAAGGCAACCAATACATATGAAAACCATGAACACCGACGAGACCAATTCTAGACCAATACATTATTGTTTACCTATAGTACATGGGCTAGGGTCGAAATGCTGCACCCCCCCTGCGACTCATGTTCATGGGTATCCTCATGTAGCTATGGGTCTGGTGAATCGGGAAAATTGAGTTTAACAGAAAAAAAACTCATTCCGAGGACCCCCCATGGAGTTTTTGACCACGCCCATTTCCTCCCTGAAATGGTTTATATTAAGGGTATGTACAAGAAAACCATATATAACTTTTCGAGATTCATTTTATGGAGCAAGTGACCCTCAAAATGTTGGTCTTGATAGGGCTACAAGATTATATAAAGATTTTGCAATTAATGTAACGTAAATGTCACGAAGAGTCAAAAGGTCACAGAAATTGACCTCTGCAGAACGCTTTTTCGTTAAAATAAGAATAACAAAGTTTCAATTACTGTCAACTAAATTTGATTAATATAAAGCCAAAGTTAATGTAATAGAGCTCAAAGAGAATTATTCCTCTTTTATTTGACGTATAACACATCTCATAAATTATACACGCATGACCGCGCAGTGTCATTTTTACAAAACGTTACATGACCATTTTTACCAAAAAGTAGCCATTTTCTGTATGTCTGCCTACTGTACGACGTGTGCTATGGCATATGTGAAAGCTACAAACAAATAAAGTTATTTTGATTAGAAATGTTAAGACTTAATAAACAAGGTGCAATGATTCGTCAGGTCACTCTGAGGCACACATTGACCGCAATAGTAACATACAATATCTTAGCAACAGGTTGCTATGTAACTTATTTTCCCTAGCAACAGGCTATTTGATCATGTATTTCGAAATAGATTTTAATTAAACAGTTTCTGAGCATCAGAATAGTATTTCATTGGGCAAGTTCACTCCACTGCACTATAGTTTTGAATAGTAACGGTTGCTAACAAGCACCATTTTAATATCAATTGGGCATAGCAACTCGATATCTTCTACGACTGATCAAAACAAAAAATTGAAATCAAAGTACATAACTGTGTTAATTTGACCTCCATGACTTTTGAAATTATAGGTCCATGTACCATGGGTCTGGAAAAACACAAGCACAAGCTCATACACACACCACACACATCCACGCCCTCACACCTCTCACACTCGACACACACCTAAAATAACACACCACATACACACACCACTCATATTTTATACGGTCCCCATGACTTTTTGAAATTATGTTCCGTGCAACCAATTGGTCTGGTGAATTAACAAAATAACAAGCACATACACACACACACACTCACACCCTCTCACACTCACACTTTCACAAACAATCCCCCCCCCCTCCCACACACACACACACATAAACACACATATTTTATGAGGTGACCCATATCCCTTCCCCCTGTCTTGGCACGGAAAAAATGTAAAGATTATTTTGTTCTGCTCGTGAGTTAGTGGTATTCAAACCAAGTTAGCCAACCATCAGTGCTCTTGTGAACACAACATTAAGCGCCTTGTAAATGTTGACATTTTTACAAGCACTTTTTGTCCGAAATGTGATCGCGATAAAATCTAACTCGTTAAATCAAAATTAACTGATAGTTCCCCGTAAAGGTATCGTTAAAATTGAATGGGCATAACAAATTCGATTGGAAAGAGTTTAAAATTTACCAGGAAAACCTAATATAATTCCTTCCATTTCTAGGGATGGCATCACTTTGTCATCGTTGATGTTCATACCTTTTCAAAGGAATGTCCTGTTGATTATAATCAAGGGTTCTTTCACATTTGAGCGATCTGGTCACTGTGCTATCTGCTGAATGTTTTTTTATTATTATGTGTTTATTTTCTATTTGGTGAGCTCTCATAAATTGATGAAACGCGCTTAGAAATGCTTCCTATGGCTAATAGACAAGGTCATATCGATTTACTATATTTACAAACTAGTGAACAATCCTCAACTAGAATTTTCAAGTTATTGCTTTGTGGTACTACCCTTTCACATGTCCCCATGGTCAATTCTATCGGGGCTTTTTGAACCGACCCAGGGCTCCACCGCAATCTTCTGATCTTTAATCGTTATCTCCTGTTTCCCAATTTCTCATCATGAATTCAGTTACCACCTTTCCACCATCTCTGCTCGCTTTCCCTTTCCCAACCTCTTGAAAAAAAAAAGAAAAAGAAAGCAGTCACAGCAACGAAATTATCTTTAGAGCGCAACACAATACAATAAGAATGCATTTTTTTAGCTAGGTTAACCCCGATCTTGCAAATGGGTGATCAGACGATATTTTTGAATAATTATTTACATTTAAGTTATTAATTGGTCGTAATTTGCATCGGGGTATAGTTAAGGTTTCATATCTTTTTTATAGTAATTGTCCAAAACCAGCCTTGTAGATTGATCATAGGCAATGGAAATGGGTAGTTGCGATGTTTTTGGCAGTGCTCTGCCTGTCTAATGTTAAACTTTTTTTTAAGTCCATCTGGATTTTCCAGACACTTTCTAGCCAGTCCTTTCAATAGAGTCACTTCCATAGTTCACTATCAAAGGTGGACTCTGTTCATGTGGTATTTAGAATTCTCGAAGTATGCCACAAAGTACTCAAAGCATCTACACTCTTATCCCCATTGTCGCTTTAAGATCATGTTTCTATTGCCCAGTTACGTCCATCTATTTTGTTCTAGAGAGTTCTGAATATATATAAGGTAATTTTGTGTAAACAAGTTCAAAAGATTTTGCGCTGAAAAGTTAGCAGTGACGCACTGCGTGTTTGGGACGCTTCTGCATGAAGCCGAATGTGTTGCCAAAAGCAAAAGTATTTTCCTATTCTTCTGTATACTGGTCCATGACTAACATTATGTCAGCTTGCACGTATTCTTGTTTCCCATACAATATGTTCATTACGTTGATATACACCTTGAATACCCTGTAGGTGATCTTGATCCTCGGACATAATATCAAAACATTGTTGATGCCTGAGTGCTTTGCAACCTGTAAATGCATTCAAGACTAATAAGGCAAACACCTGTAACAGATGTACAAGGGACATGGCTTAGGGTGGGTAACATCAATAACACACCATATCTTTTGACCTTACAGGATACTAGTATATTCACATACCATAAGACATCTTCATAACGACGTAGCATAATGAAAAGGAGGATGAAGAATAATGTCAGGATTGAAGGATCTCAACCCGAACAAGCTTTACATCTGCGCTTCTTAGCGACAGATGTACAGCACTACAACGGGAGAAGTTCATCATGAGAAGCAACAA
>CALNVZ010002100.1:61466854-61482474 GCA_940671915.1 Paracentrotus lividus | reverse complement strand
TTTTAGGACTTTATAGCTTAGAGTCTCATGCATCTTTTGATACCACATTTATAAAGTTCCAGTGATTTGGTAATGCGCAGCTCCGAAAATTGCCGTGCTGTGCGCGGTTAAAAATGACAATTTCCCCATTGACTGTGTATTGTAAAAAAATAACTCACTACAGTTCCTGCTGTATGTGAAGCGACATTACATAAATGGAGATAACTCAAAAATTAATTGAGATACTGGTCTGAAACTTTATGAGCTTATTCATTACAAGATAGCCCACCTACATGCAAGTTTTTATAAACTTTGGACCCATTATGGCTGAGATCTTGAGGAGGGGGCGACCCCTCCCCGGGGCCCTTTTACTGTTAAAATTTTTTTTTATCAAATGAAGAAACCCCTACAAATATATATTTTCTGAAAGGAAATTTCAAGAGCAATTCAAATATGGTGAGAAATTAAGACCTGGATCAAAGGGAGAAAAAGGATTGGGGGCTGCAATTAAAAAATATTAGGGCCCCCAAAGATTCAATTTTTTAAATTAAAATATGTCACTACTTCACCCTACATTGTAGTGGATGGAATTTTTGGAATCCACAGGACATTTCCTTTCGGAAAATGTATACTTTTGTAGGGTTAGAGTTAATATTTCAAAAGTTATGACACTTTGATCCTGATAGGTGCACGATTTTTAGATTTAGGTGGTGTAACACAAAAGGGGGTGAGTTCAAAACGCATGGCCATATGTCAAATATCAATCAATTTAAAAAACATTTGAATGTTATTGAAAATCTCCTAATAGTGAGATATAATGCCAGGTTTTGCATACATTGTAATAATGGGGGGATGCAATATTCGTCCACCACCGTTTGAACTGAATTTGAACTCCCTCTTTCAAAAGTACCCCTCATGATCCATACCTTCTTTGTCTTGGGAAACCTAAATCTCTTGCTACTGGATGAACCTGGTGAGGCGAGGGGAGCATCTGATTTATCCTGGTTGCTGATGTTGGTCGATACTGACAGGGGCGTCGTCGGAAAGCTGATCTTATCACTTCCAGACATCATCAAAGAAGGGGCATGGTTTGAATCGTCGTCCGCTGACGACACCTCTACACTTGTTGAAGCTGATGCTGCTGATGCGATACTGTTGGACCGGTTTCTTCTCCGACTGCTGTAGATAAAAGGGCAATCAAAGGGCCAGTTTAACAAGTTTCATACACAGTAATTAATACAGGCTTGCAATAAATAAATAAATGGTGAAAAAGGTGGCATGAAGGCAGGGGAGAGATAGAGAGATGAAGATCATACAGAGAAAATAGACCAGTGAGATAAAAATTGGAACTAGATGCATTTTTTCAAAATCTTATCATATTCTCTTCTTTTTATAATAAGAAATCTTATATTTCTCAATTGGTTTCATTGTTCAATGATGATCTTTACTCAAATCACAGTAAAAAAAAATATGACAGTCTACAAAAAAAATCATTCTACAATGCATTGCAAAAAAAAACAAAAAAACAATAGTCTTTGCCCTTTATCTTCTGTAAACATTTTCCACATTTATATGATAAATGCAATTTATAAGAAACTCACTTATCTAAACACTTTAAAAGAAAAAAAAAAAGGTTTATTGAGCACAAACCTCATGGTGCTTCTTCTCCTTCTTCTTGTTGGTTTCCTGGTAGTAAGAGGAGTTGTCATCAGTGGTAGGGTATTGCTTGATGATTCGTCTTTGGTTATGGCGTCACTGGACTGTATGAGAGAAAATGAACGCTCTTGTAAAATCCTACTCTCATTTCTTTGTCCGTCACATGAAAAACAGTGGACTCTATTACTGATTCATTTTGTATACAGAAATTGATTCTTGCCATATAGAACATAATTCATCCATACAGATTTAATTAATGTGACCAAGAAATTCTTGGCTACCTTTAAATATATATAATTATTCTTTTTGATTGATGCTTGACTTCTTCTGAGGCTGACATCTTTTATGTCTTCTACGGCTGATGTCTTCCATGTCCATAGCTGCCAACATTTGAAATTTCAAATTAGTAATGATCAGATAAACAAGTGGATTAGTAAATTACGCGATGCGTAATATATGTCCCCGCCGATAATGTAAAATTCCCATTATATATTCAGCATCAAGTGCAATAGCATAAGGCAAACAGAATCGAAATCGGTAAAAAATGGCGAGGAAGTAGCATTTTGTAGCCAATGTACAATATAGGTCAAAGTCAAGGTCAAAGGTCAAAGGGGTCAAAAGTCAAAATTCTGTGAAGAAGTTTTGTAGTCCTCACCTAGTGCTATCACATAAAGCAAACAGAATCGAAATCGGATGAAAAATGGCGAAGGAGTAGCATTTTGTAGCCAATTAACAATATAGGTCAAAGGTCAAAGGTCAAAATTCTGTGAGAAGTTTTTGTAGCTATTACCTAGTGCTATCACATAAAGCAAGCGGAATTGAAATCGGAATGAAAATTGGTGAAGGAGTAGCATTTTGTAGCCAATGTACAATATAAGTAAATTGAAGGTCAAAGGGGTCAAAATTCAAAGTTCCGTGAAGAAGTTTTGTAGTCCTCACCTAGTGCTATCACATAAAGCAAACAGAATCGAAATCGGGATGAAAAAGGGCGAAGGAGTAGCATTTTGTAGCCAATTAACAATATAGGTAAAAATAAAGGTCAAAGGTCAAAGGTCAAAATTCGGTGAAGAAATTTTGTAGCCATCACCTAGTGCTATCACATAAAGCAACGGATACGAAATTGGAAGAAAAATGGTGAAGGAGTAGCATTTTGTAGCCAATGTACAATATAATATAAATCAAGGTCAAAGGTCAAAGGGGTCAAAAGTCAAAATTCGTGAAGAAGTTTTGTAGCCCTCACCTAGTGCTATCATATAAAGCAAACGGATTTGAAATCGGTTGAAAAATGGCGAAGGAGTAGCATTTTGTAGCCAATTAACAATATAGGTCAAAAATGAAGGTCAAAGGTCAAGGGGTCAAAAGTCAAAATTCGTGAAGAAGTTTTGTAGCCCTCACCTAGTGCTATCATATAAAGCAAACAGAATCGAAATCGATGAAAAATGGCGAAGGAGTAGCATTTTAGCCAATTAACAATATAGGTCAAAATCAGGGTCAAAGGTCAAAGGTCAAAATTCTGTGGAAGAAGTTGGTAGCCATCACCTAGTGCTAATATATAAAGCAACGGAATCGAAATCGGATGAAAAATGGCGAAGGAGTAGCAAATTGAAGATTTTGATCACATACGGACGCACGGACGGACGGACACACCATACGTACAGAGCCCGTTTCATAGTCCCCGCTGCTCGAACTCGTTCGGCGGGGACAAAAACACAGAAATGTGCGCTGTAGCGCACATCAACATGTGCGCGAAGGCGCACATCACGAGCGCGAAGCGCGAAGTCCCTTGCGGCCGGGTCCGGGGCCCGCCTAAGGGCCCTGGAAGCTCTGGGGTTCTAGACTGCTCTTGGTGCAATCTGAGCCCTATTTTGGAGCATTTAAACCTTTTTTTTTCTGTTGTTTTTAGGTGGAGCTTAGGTTTGAGAAAATTATTGCCAAAATTTTTTCATGAATCTGAAGATGAATGAATAACTCAATGAAATATGAGCATTCACAAATATTATTACATTATCAATACATTTGGATTATTATTCAAGAAAAAAAAAAAAAAAAAAAAAACCTTACCACAGTTGTAAGAGGTCTATGTAGCTGATGCTTTAATTCCTATTTTATCCTATCCTATTTGTATTTAAATCCTGCGAAGTTGACATCCATGAAGTTATCTTGGTGGTGGATGAAGATTCAGATTCAAAATTCCCGATGTAAAGTTTTGATTTGGTATGCAAAACAATGTCACTACGGCCGCCATGAGCGATGGAGATATCCTTCGACATATCGTACAAAATGCATGTTGTTTGCTTTTTCCCGATTTTGGTGATAAAGTCAAACTTGTTCATATTTTGCTGTTGTAACATTGTCCCTTTTTACGCTCCATTTTCCACCATTATGGTCCAAAACTAGAGAAGAAGAGGAGACAAAATAACGGTCGACGTTCGCTAGCGACATCCACAACTGCATCACACACAATACACACGTGCACTAACAACATCAACATGCATGTTCACGCGAATGCGCCGTTTTCGTCTTTCGCTGTGTGTATGCACTAAGATCAACGTGCATGTACTTTGAATGGCTTCCCGCTCACTACGAATGCGCTGTTTTCGTGTGTTGCTTCATGTGCACGTACGTACGTACGCGCTCGCCGTAGTAGAAACTACGATAGAACATGCATAGTACACGTGCGTGAGTGGTCATAATAAAATACATGTATAATTGGCGCTCATATCGTTAATTTTTAAAGGTGCATTCGTATTTTCGTATAAAGGGTAAAAATTCGTAATAATTACGAATTTTTCGTAACAGTTGGCAGCTATGCATGTCTTCTTAGTCTTCCCTCGTTTTTATCAAAATAGAAAGCATACCTTTGAGTGTTCCTCCCTTCCTGAATCGCTCTGAGTAACTTGTGTGGTCTCCTTATGGGCTTGTAATGAACTCTGAGGGTGCTGCGAATCTCCCCTGCTCTCCTCTTCCTGTCCAGCCGCACTGTCCTCTGGTTTTGTATGTGACAACCTCTCAAGAGCTTGCTGTCTCCTCTCCTGCGCCTTCTCCATCTTTGCAAATGCTTTCATGATGGCTTCCATCTTGCGTTCTTCCCTCGTCATCTTTGAGCGAGGCGTCGCCTGTTCCTCCTTGGGTGTGCTACTTTCTCCTGCACTTGTTTTGTCCTTACTTGGATCTTCGGGTGGTGGAGGGTCTACAGCCACAACATCCACCTTGTTGTCTTTATGTTCATTGTCTGATAAGGTATCAACAACAATGTCTTTGCTTGATTTCTCAGTGGAGTTCCTATTTGACCTACTCCTGCTGCTCTGTTGAGTTGCGTTGGTGGGAGGTATTTCTTCCTGAGCCACTATTATTTCATCCTTGTGCTCAATCACTTGCTCCAATTGCTTCTGCAAAAACAATTAGGGGAAATATATTCAATTTCACTTGGCCAATGGAATCAGATGATTTTCACACTATTTAGAATTCTACTTTTCACAAAATGAAATAAAATAATACTTTAGCTGTTTAATTTGTTAACATATATAAGTGGCGGATCCAGCGTCAGCTTAGACAAAATATTCTATTAGTCCTACTGTCTGGGATAATAACAACTTCCTGTCCCCAGACAATAGGACCAATAATGTCCATTGTAACAGCCAATGCTGGATCCCCATCATATGTGTACCATTACCCCCAACTAATGAACATCTATTGCAACAATAATAGCAAAAATATTGAAAAGATCAAGTACCTCTGCACCGTTTGCCGTGGTCAGTGAGACACGTAGAGGTGATACCCTTCTCTTTGTAGATGCTGATGATGTTTCTCCAGGAGTACCATCTGGTTTCTTCTGGTTCCTTGCCTCCAACGCCCTTCGCTTCCTCCAGTTCCGTCTCACAGGACAGTTGGTCTTGGAGCATGCACATTTCACAGGATGGGAACTAAAAGATAGAAAGTGTTTCATATCAGGTTAAGGGTTAGGTTTAATGAAAATTCAGACATCAAGGAATGCTATCTGACTTGCAAATACATGAATAGCTTCTTTTCCATTATTTAGTTGTTTGCTTTTTTTTTTTTTTTTAATCCTTATTATACTGTAAAAATAAGCAACTACATTCTCCCACTGACCACGAGCCACTTTCATAATTAACTAATAAAAACGCACCTCCAAAAAATGCTGTTCCATAGTTGAATCATTCTGGTTAGAACTTGATATTAAGATCTTTAAATTTTTAATCAGAAGGGCCTCAATGGTGTCAAACTTCCCACACGAAAGCTTTCAACTCAGTTCAACTCAGTGCCAAATGCTCTAACTAATCACATGTAACACAGTGTTATCTAGTATTACTTACCAGTCTTTATAACTGAAATCAAAAGCCACAGTGACTTCACTTCCCTTGTTGATCTCAACCAGTGAGAAGAGATAGAGCCTCAGAAGACCATCAATAGCAACATGTCGAACCTAAAAAGAAGGTGATTAATGATTAGTCAAATTCTTAGGAAAATGAAAATAAAAGTATTGCCGTCATTTTCTAGGGTTCTGGTAATGGCTGAGTTTAATTTTAAGGTAATCTTTAATTCTGATTGGAGTCTGTTGGAAGTTGGTGTTGCCAGTATGATTAAGGTATTACACTAGTTGTTCCACACTGCAAGAAAATGACATCTACATGTACAATAATTTTGATTAGGTATAACAGACTCGTAAAGAAATTGCTTCAAGATTACAATGCCGGTTTTCACATTCTCAGTGAATATCATTTAAAATCAAAGGAGAACTCTATAAACTATGAATAAATAATTGGAACATATCTTGAGAACACTGAGAAGGTTTGATAACATAATGTACATTTCTTTACTCAAAAACACATAAACTACGTATTAGTCAGGATACTTATTGGTGGTTTTTAAGATGATAAATATAAGAATACTGCCATTCAATGAAAAAAAGAACAAAATTATGACAAAGATATTGATATGCTTACCTCAGCATTTGGAGAGCAGGACTTCCTCACATAGCGTGCAATGTTACCATATTTCCTAGCATCAACACAGAGCTCAGTGTTGTTGAACTTTGTGTACATCAGTACATGCAGATTGGGTCTGCAGGGGAAGAACAAAGACAGAAAACATTTGCTTTAACAGTTTAATTTTAACCATCCCAGGAAAGTTTTGAAAGGGAAATTATTTTAAAAGATGAGATAGTTTGAATATAATCTTCACAAGTACATACTTTGTGAAACCTGTACAGATTAATAAACCAATATATCTCCTTCAGCTACATGTACATTTAAATAACCTAATCAAATATTTTTGATATACAGTCTGTGTCAAATAAAATGGTACAAGTGGAAAACATTTTTTTATAGTATGAAGATAAATCACAGCCTGCTATTGTTTGGTATTTTCAAAAAGCAGGAAGATCAGACTTTCACCTGCAATTTTTTCATCACATTTGGTGTTGTAATTTTTGAAATAAGACTAGTTTTCTATAATCAAGAAAAATCAATTTTTCGCACGCCGTCCCATGCCTTTGTTTATAGGTTTCGCATAATGGCCATGAAGTGCTCAATTTCGATTTGTTATCGTCGCACAAAATTTAGCATAACTTTTGTTTTACGAAAGCAAATTATACAGAACAAAGCGCGTCAGCAGGGAAAACCATTTGGCTTTATTTTGGTACCACATACACCCATTATTTGAAAATATTTCACACCTAAATAATTATTTTCTGACAGTACCATTTTTTTTTTTTTACACAGACTGTAGTGCAGCTGTTTGTCATTTCCTAAAAATTGAAGAATTTAAGACACAAACCACCCTTAGCAAACTTATTTTTCTACAGTATTTATGAATCCAGTGGGCAGCATTATAATTGGATTATCCAAATTGCAGGGGGAAATACATTGTATTTCCAGTCCTGATATTTTTTTTTTTTAAATAATAAAATATAAGAATGATGCAGAATAGAGTGAAGTAAAAATAAAATGTCATAAGTAACAAAATTTAATGTTATTGTTATTTGAATAACAAGAGCCGGATCTAGGAAAAGGTCTCTTTCATGTATATCAAGTTTTACATCAATTTTAGATGTGTACATGTATACAACACAATATACATGAAAGTATCTTTAAATTTTAACTCATCTAAGACAGCTCATTTTCTTAAAACTAAAAAAAAAAAAAAAAAAAAAAAAAAAAAAAAAAAAAAAAAATTATTTTACTCTATACATGTACAACCATGAAGTTTGCCCACAGATAGTAAATTAATGTTTATCAAGATTTCCCAATGAGGAAATCAACAAAAATATTGAATAATTTTTATCACACTATATCTCTCATACTGAGGATTTCATCTCCCACATGAAACTGAATTGTCAATTTGCAATGTCACCCTACATCCATTTGCTGCACAAAATGAACATCTTTCAAATATGACATGCATTTTGTATGCACCCAGAACAAAACATGGCTAGGATATTTACATGGGTACAGATCAAATAGTAAATGTGGCAGATGAATAAACAATATCTTTTTCGCAGTTTCATCCATAGAGATGAAACAGAAACTATAGCTCAGCTTCACAAACACACCGCTTACTATCACGCATGTACATCATACACAGTAACTTGCACACATGCTGTGTACCTAGAGGCATAGTATCCTTGATCCATGGCATGAAGAGTCTGTTATGCATCAATTCAGATTTCATATTTTGCCCGCCAGCCAAGGCCCCGTTATTTCCTTCTCTCCTAATTAACATATCCTACATATCCTGTTTGTTGTATTCTTCTCTTCTCTACAGTAGTGGAGAACACCTCAGCTATTAATTATCTATATGTTTCCTTCATATGTTGTTGTTTTTAAGTGCATGATTTTATAATTCATGTTACTTGTAATATGTATCTAAATGAAGCTTTACTTCCTGGTACAACAAATTTTTACTAATTAAGACAGATAATCGAGGTACATGCAAAAGGTAGTAGTAAAACATTTCAAGGATTAAATACATAATACTATGAGTTATCTATTTCCTCAGTCTTCCAGAATAGATGAGAAATTTAAGAAAATTCAAATTTTTGTTGAAATTAAGAAATAAGATTACAGATTTTAAAGGGTTCAACTAAAATACACACATACATACACACATACATACATACAGTACACATACAACACAGTCCACACCATTTGATCAATCTAACTCTAGACTACCTTGATGAAAAATAACAGTATGGAAATTAATAAAATGGTTTGGGTACAGAATTTTTGTCAATTTTTGTTTCTTCTTTGTAAACATAGAGCAATTTGTATCTAATGGAAAAGGCACTTTAAAAATGGCAATACATTAAAACAAGATTTGATGTACTTTTATTCCCCCAGACTAAGTTTCACAGCATGGATATTACAAACATAAGTTCAGTTTTCAATCTATTTGGTTTTCTCCCGCTCTCTATTGGTCATAAGCAAAGAAGACGCAATTGTGACGTAAGGCAAGTTTATAAAAAATTTATTATATAAATAAATCAATAAAATATACACGAAGCACCAATCAACTGAACTTCCTCCCATCTGGGTGCTCGACTCGCGAGCCGCTAAGAGCAATAGATGGACACATCTGATCACTCTGCGGAAGCGACCAATACGATAATATGGTTAAAAAAAACTTTCCCCTATGATATTTCATTTATTTGCAACTTTCTACATTAAAACTGTCTCACATAAAAAAACTCTTCTGAATTTCAATAAGGCTATTTAAAAACTTTTTCTTTTTCTTTCTTTTTTTTTGGGGGCGCGGGTGAGGGGAGGGGGGGGGGGGAGTGATCAGAGGTCTCGGATAATGGACGGCCATTTTAAATTTCCCAATGATCCTATGCTATCTTTGTTTTCACCCAGAGCATTGAATTGATCTACACTCACTAGCGTGTTTTTCACTACACTACAAACCAATAAAAATGCTTGAGAACTCACTTTTTGTTCAATCCATTGGTGTTGGTCGGAACAAACTGGTCTCTAAGCATGAGCATTCCACGATACTCCACTATAGGTTGATTAGGAGCCAGCTCCTCTGTAGCTACCAACCCACGTGCTCTCCTCCCAGTAGCACCTAGCTTGATCTTCTGGGGTGAAAGGTCATCCATGATACAGCCTAGGCTAGGGATGGTCCACATCGCATTCTGGCGCTGGTCAGAGAGGTACTGGTTCAGCTCCATGCTGTATTGATTCTCGGTCGCTTCAACAAAGTGCTCTGTATTCTCCAGTCTTAAATAACAAATTTTATATACTTTACAATAATAATAGATTCACGTCACTTTACAAGTCATTACATGGTCTGAAATTACAAACTACAAGTGATGTAAAGTAAATTCTTGCTTGTAACAGCACGTTTTGGATTTGCAATTTTAAAAGTGAAAATGTCTCACAATTCTGAGTACATTGTTGTTTTACTCAAGCTCTTTTAGAACTTCAACACATCTTTCAGTATAAAATTTCCCATAATTTTGTCCCCAAATGTTGGACATGTCATAAATACATCTAAAACTAGACTACAATTCACAAAGCTGTCCTTACATTAATGTATCTCCTTAAAACAATGCTTTATCAGAATGTGACTTTCAAAAAGCGGGTAAGAACTAAGAGTTAATCATGCTGCTAAATATGAAGAACCCTATGCAGTGCAGAAGAGGGCCATCACACAGAGGAAATGTTATGATGTGGGGCTTGGAGAGCACCTCAAAGATCAACCTATTATAACTGTCTGATGACAAATATCCTGCTTCACACCGGGGGGTTTCCTCAACAATGATGCTCAACTTCTATCTTTGATAATAAGCAGAGTCCGATGAGGCTTCAAGCAGAAGCGAATCATGCACAATCATGACAGCGAGCGGGAAGTCATTAGCATTTTCATAAGGTAGATTAAAAATAATAATCATCCTCCTTACAGTTCTGCATTTCTTTACTAATGCTTCATATCTAAACTTACATAGACATTTATGTGTGTTACAGCAGTTGCTAGCATTCTGTTATTACAATCAGTTTTCTTTTTGTGTGTGTGTTGTTTTTTTTTTCTAAAAGCAATTCAAAATATGGACTATGGACAAAATTAGGTAATGAATCCACTTCCTAAATTGAAAAGAAAATTACCATTTTATCACCCAATCAAATGGAATGCTCAGACAGCTGTGTCATTTATTGTGTCAAAAGGGAACTATTAAGGAAGCCATTAAGTACTTATAAAAGTGTATTGGAGCCAGTTAGGTACTAAGCATGTATAATTTAGTTTAACTTAGTTAAACTTAAAAATAAATAATATTCAAGCAAAATGAAGATACTTTACATGCAAGACAAGTTTGAAATCAATGAACTATGAACTTACATTTGCTCTCCATGTAGAAGTAGATCCCCAATGCGTGTCTCACTCTTTCCTCGATTCTTCCTATGTTTTCTCTGTGAAGATAACGACAAATCAAACTGCTGGTTTGCAGTTCACAGTGCAGAGAGGTGATTAGGAATTTGGCCACATGCATGAGGGTACAACATATATGATGTGAAATAAAGAATGAAATAAAGCTAAAACATGAAAATGATTCTCTAATTTTTCTTTTTAATGAGGATGGAATGCAGACAGGTGTTTTTAACCACAAAAGCAACACATTGTACAGGTGTATGGAATGATAAGGAAATCAATCACATTCACACATCAGTTGTTCTTGTCACAGTAATTTCTAACTATATCATTAAACCAAAGGTATACTAACCCAAATGTATCAGTGTTGATATGAGAAATAAAAGGTAAAGAATGGCCATCAAAACTGAAATGCTATGTCCTTACATGCTTTAAAAAAATTCTAATGGTACTATCACTATAACCCACTACCAAATCAACAATATGACTAAGGTAATGTAAATACACAAAATTAACATTAGTTTAAAAAATCTTATTTAGACTGGAAACAAAGATAATATGTTAAGATTTTTAAGCAAGAGCAAAACAATTTCTACACTCTCTCCAGCATATCTCATCAAACACAAAGTTCATTGACCTTTTTTTTATCTTATTCTTTCTTCTTCTTTTTTTTTAGGGGGGGGGTTAGGATGAAAGGAGCAGTCTGTGCCTAAATTCATACAGAGTATATACACAAGTACCTTCTATCTTTTTCTTTTTCTTGTGATGTTTCTCTGGTCTTATGATCTTTTCTTCTTCTGTCACTTTTCTTGACCTTCCTTTTCTTTCTTTCTTCTTCTTCTTCATCTTGTTTCTTTCCCTTTTGTTGAGGTGAGATGGAGACTAGTTGGAGTGGTGGGAGATGGAGGAATATCTTGCCTTCTTGGACTTTCGAGTAAGTTTCTCATCACTGCCTCTCAAGTCTTTCAACTGTGCATCAAAAATATCAATATAAATAGTCTTACCTTACAATGTTCATAATATGAATGGACAGCAATTTTAAGCATAAAGTAAAGCCTATTTGTCTCTGGACACTTGAAAATAAAGCATTGAACCATTAGTACAACAGATGGCATACCTATTCAAGGAATATACAAATGCCAGTCGATACATGATGGTTGTACCTGTACTTGTATACAACTATGCACACAAACGTATGTCCACAGCATTTGGTGAGTACGTACAGCGCAATATTACAATTTCCTTTAAATTCTTGTTCGTCATAATAGGAATTAGAAAAATAGATAACCATATGTAGTCAATCAAGTATTAAATAACACATAACTAACAATGATCTCTACAATGAAAATTGAATACTTTCTTTCAAATGGGAGGAATTAAATACTGGCAATAAGCAATTTCACCACAGGTATAAGATGAAATTAGACAAGCATTTCAACGTGGCCATTGCCGATTTCTTCAAAAAACTAAACATATTTTTTAGAAATATAGACAATTTTATAAGGAAAAATGTTTTGAAAAGCCGCCGCCCATAGACAGTAGTTTATAAAGACTGCCTGAAATATATGAAATCATATCCATGAATGTACTTATATAATAAGACACCACTTTTGCATGCCAAAGATTAGAATATCCTAGACACCACGCATATGTGTTTGCCGTTTGATTGGTCGACCAGGGCTCGCTGTTGAATCACATCCTGGGTCACACTCTCACAGAAAGTACACATCTGCGGATATTATCCTGATCTAGTCCCATACACTCTACTGCTGCCATACTAAGCATTTGTACACAGATCATGTAGCCGTCATCCAATGGTCAAATCTACTGAAGATGAAAGGGAAGCAAGTACATGTTCAGCATTGCAGAGAAATGACAAGTAGTACTACAGGCAGCGGAATTAAGTAGCTTTACCTGTTCTATGAAAACTAGTTCTGTCATAACAATAAGGAGAGGGTATGTATGCGGACAAGGCTGACCAATAGAATTGACTTTCATTAAGTTTGTTTATGCCTTATATGTTGATATGTTGAATGGAGAGCTTGGAAGCAGATTTATTGAGTGCTGCGGACTGTAATGTAATAGTGTTGTTGAAGAAAGATGTAAAATGCAATTATACTTACTCAGAGTCCAGTGAGACATGATTTAGGTATTTGCGTTTTAATATGACAGTTTCTCATTGAATTTCAGTTATAAAAGCAGGCAGTTACAGTGTAGATACACAACGAGAGTTTCCACCCCCCCCACCACCCCCCCCCCCCGAATTCATTAAATATGATTCATATGTTCGGTTGAATATACATCTAATGTACACGTGATTTAACTCTTCTTTAACTCAACGCAAAGCATGCTATCTCAAAATACAGCTGTAACTATTCAACTATTAAAAAAATGTACTAATATGCCGATTACAAATGATACACAAAAAATATTAGATGACATATCAATTAAAAATTTGTATAAAAAATGAGAACTACCAGATACACCTTTTATATCCTTCTTCATCTTTCTTGTGAATCTGTCATGTCTGTCAGAGGATAGGTAACAGGATTGAATTACATTCTCATAGAAGTCGGTATCAGAGGGAGAAACTGGACATGGTTCTAAGGTGGGGTGGGGAGACTGAGGAGGAGATTAGTGGTGGAGCTGTCCATAGTCTTGATCCTGGATGGGAAAATATAGTGGTTTTAACATTATTAATCAAAACACTTTACGTCTAATAACCATTCGGAGTTTACAGTTAATGTGAATATCCTAAAATGAGTTTTAAACCTGTCGACATTGTCCTTTGATGGCAAAAATACATTCAGAGATATATATTGTGATGTAAAATGACATATGATCCTCAAATTACATGTGTACACAAAAAAAAAAGTAAGAAAAAAGATCAAGCCCACGTTGTAAAAGATGTTGCAATTCATGTCGTAAATGATATTGAAAAACCTGCAAGAATTGAGATAATAGTTTATAGAGTACCAGTATGTACAGATTCAATTCATTAAAACTTAAAAGAACACAAGAAGAACCTTGATGGATTATTTGAGTACAATGTAGAATCTTTACCAAAGTAATTATAAAGTAATTGCTGGTAGTGATATTACCATCTTATTTTTAATAATTCATGCATATGTTATATATATATTTAGTCTTTCATAACTGATGTAATATTACTTAATGGACACAATTACTGTAAAAAAATATATAAAATTTAAAAATTCTAATCGCACATTTACAATGCAATATCAACTTTTATTTAAATTGACATGTTTAACATCATACATGGGTGATTTAAAAAAAAAAAATCGATAATTGATATCAGACCAAGAATATCACAACAGTAATTTACTTATTCAAAAGGCCACTCTTTACCTGATACGGTAGACCAAGATAGTGGGACATAGACATGTGAGTACTCTGAGCTGATATGCTTTGACTCTTCACATCCCCAGTCGCCATTGGTTGATCCACTGCATCAACACTGCTGAGGCAAATGAAAAATAAAGTTAAAATGTTCAAGAAATCACAAGGCAGTTTAAAGAGGATGAAGAAAACCTGTCGATTCTTTGCCAAAAATCATGAAAGACCTGAGCCGCCATCCCTCCCTACCAGAACCAAAATCCAACTCAAAAAGCCTCTTTGTCTGTAACATTTACCCAACAGTAAAACACATAAAATGTTTACACCTTGATGCATACATCTCCTTAACAAACAAGTACACAAAGACAAATGTCAATCATTTCCATAAACACTCCAATTGACTTATAAGACAATATACATGTATATAGATCTACATGTGTAGACCTACATGTACAAGTAGAGGCACAATAAGAATCATCTTCAAAAGTAAACCAATGTATAGAAACATAGAAATGTAGCGTGAACTTACATACTATTATACATAAAAAACAAACACATATTAATAAAATGCAGATATGACTTACATGTAGGCTGTGTGTTAATCAAAATTTAAGTTTTTACAAATTTGCAAAACATTACAATAAATAAACAATAAATAAAATAACCAATATGTTAAATGTTCTGAAGCCTGCAAATCTCATTTTGGTCCAAAAATTATTTTCATACAGTTATATAAAATATAGTACATTAATTTCATGCACTCTCAATATTTTTCAAATAGCTCACCGGTCATAAAAAATTACATTTCCAAGATGACGGATCATAATTTATAGGCCTAACCATTGTGCATGTACTTGTGCATCCGATTAAAAGAATATGTGACCCCGGGCTCAAATCAATTTATCCCCAGAAAATCTATTTGCAAGAAGAGTCTCCGATTCATTTTGGCAGGTAGCTTTAAGCAAAGGATTTATTATGAATGGATACCCATCGTCAAACCCCTTTTGATGTACTGATAGTCAACAATAATGAAGCAACTATGTTTCCATCTGGATGTCGGCTTTTCAAATTTATTTTTCAACCAGGTGAAGGCTTGAATGTCTGTTGTTTAGATTTGTGGGATCTGACTTTCCAGACCAAAATTCCAACATAGCAGTTTTCGCTTATGCTTGTATTGATAGATCTCGTTATAGTTTAAGGTATTAGTATAGCGGCAAAAAATTTTGAGGCGTCAACTCGGCAAG